>JALIRH010000001.1:79427946-79453429 GCA_023055505.1 Callipepla californica brunnescens | reverse complement strand
CCCAGCGGGCCTCACTCAAGCAACAATGCAAGTAAGTTGCTCTTCTTCTTGTTTCTGCCTGGAAAGAGAAGGTTTCAAACATAGCTACCACAATGGTTAATTGCAGAAGGATAGAAATGGAAATCTTGATATTATTTCATAGAATCATAGAATGGCCTGGGTTGGGAAGGACCTCAAAGACCATCTAGTTTCAATCTCCCTGCTGTGGGAAGGGTTGCCAGCCTCTAGTCCAGGCTGCCCAGAGTCACATCCAGCCTTGCCTTGAATGCCTCCAGGGATGGGGCAATTATGCTTCCTAACTTTTGTCATCGGAGTTAGATGATGTAGGGAGATTGACTCTCTTCAGGAGTGATCTGAAGAAGTAGCCATCAACAATATGAAAGGAGACCAATCTCCTGAATAAGTGTGTAGCTAAATTTGGAAAGTTTTAATGCTTTGTATTTCATGCACATTTCATACTTTTTGTTGATGGAAACAGTGATAAACAAACTGCTACCCTCTGCTCCTCACAGAGTGACATGAAATGTTAAATTACTAGGTGATGGGCAGCAGAGAGCGGGAAAGAGCTCCAAGTTCACTAACTGGCATGTCCATGAGAGCTGTGCCTGGAGGTCAACATTGGGCCTGGTAACTTGGTGTGCAGAACACCTAATAAACATGGGAATAAACTGCAGCCTGTCCAAAGAATCTGCAAATAGAAAGAGAAGTGAGAAGAACAGAGAAATGAAGAATGGTATGCTATTTCTCAGATTTGCTTCAATCACGTAGTCCCATACTCACTTAATAAATCCCAAGGGGGAAAAAAAAAGCAAACAACACAAAAACAACAACAAAAAAAACAAAACCACAACTGAAAAACAGCCTCAAATCCTCAGCAAATATCTTCCGTGCAACTTTTCAGTTTTTTTTTCCTGCAACTGGCAGGCAGCAAGCCCTTTTTATGAGAGGATATTGACTAGCTCATCTAGGTTTCTAAGCTCTCAGCTATCAGTTAGCCTGGTAAAATTTGCAATTCTGGCATCAGTGTTACTGCTGATTACCATTTCACAGATAGCAAAGAAGCCTAAATTGCCAATAATAATTGTGAAAGAGTTTGTGAATGAAGAGTAGGAGGCAGGCAGAGAGATACAGTAAGGAAATACACAAACTATAAATTGCCTAATTTTATCATTTGACATATTCCTTTTCCTCTGAAAGTGGGATATTATATAAAATGGACCAAAATGAGATACCCAAATTGACTTAATCTGTGATAGATCTTTAGGTGCACAGGAATTAATAGTACAGTAGTCAAAATAAAATGTCTTAAAAGAAGAAATATGAATTAAAAGGCTTTTAGCTTTTGAGTAAGGGAATCCCATTGTAATTAGATCATGAACTAAGGCCTTTCACTGCTGCAAATTCACACTGTGCACTATTTAAGTGCCACCTCTTGATTCTCCTACTGCAGCTTCTAATAGCAAACCCTGTTCTGCTTTTCTTTGTGCAAACCCAATCACATCACATCAAATTATACAACTAATTAACACAAACTCCTTAAAAAATTGCATATTATTTTGGCAAGCCAAATTAACGTCAGTCCCCTGAAACCATGTTTAGTAATTCCCACTGACTGTAGTAACGCCTACTACTGAGAGAAGGGCTAATCAACTACAGGCTCTCCTGCTGATGAGCTGAACCAAGTAACCAGATGTTTCTGCCTTCTAGGCTAATGAAAATGTCATGCATGTTTTTCTCTCAACCTAGATGAAGAACTAATTCCACCACGGTCATGATCTAGGTAGCTCTTGTTTGTCTACTTCTGCATCCGCAGGTTCTGTTGGTGAATCCTGAGCTGGTAAAGGTACTCTGCTTTGAACTTGTTAACAGAGCACCCTGAGACAGCCTACTTGTGGGGCTTCCTTGTACAGGGTATGGAGAGCAGAGAGGAAGCCCATGAACGTCACTGCAGAAAGAAATATTTCCATCATATTGTACCATATAGAAAAGCTGGGCAAAGTATGTTTTTTGTGTATTGGTAAGAGGTCCCACAGGCATTAAATTACTTAATGAGATGTCTATTGCAATTAAAAGAGGCATAACACTTGTATTAACATTTTAAAGCTTGCTTATTTCAGGAGTGTCAGTTTACATGAGTTTAAATAGGCAATAATGAACATGATGAAGTATTCCATATTAAAACTGAGTACTGTGTAACTGTCTACTAAAATCTTAATATTAAACTATACTGTAGAACTTACAGGGCAAGATAAAAGCTTCGTATTTAGATTTATCCCATCCTGAATCTTGAATAATGGACTTATGATTAAATATGAATACGAATGAAAAAATGCATTTTTGTGTGATCTTACAAAATACATCTACACGATACATTTACTTAAAAAGCTCACAGCATACTTTGATGGATGATACAGTCATTTTCAGAAACACTAAGCCATAATTTAAAGACACTGTGTAATTATTTAACAGCAATATTTTCTGTCTTCAGCTGACTTGTACCTCTCATGCTAGATGCTTGTGATAGATTAATAAACAGTTTATCAGAAAGTGCTACTATACCAACAGCTTATCTAGAGAAGAAAAAAGAGACACGGTACACTTAAAACTCTTCTTATGGAGGATGGGTGTTAGGACTACCAATGCAGCTTTGGTTTGAGCAATGTGCAATGTATGTGTTAATTCCAGACCCCTCCCCCCCACTCCCAGGAGCTAAGTATATTCTTTATTTTGTTTTTCAATCAATCTGCAGTAGTATATATAGACTGTAAGCAGAAGTCAGAAGTTAGTCTTTTTATATTTTAAATTTTCTTAGCATGCTCATTGCTGTATTAACATCTGTTCTGAAACTCCCACCACCACAGCAAGGAGGCATCAATTAACATCAGTTTGGATGTGACAGATATTCAGTCAGGAAGGAATAAAACTCTATAGCAATTTTTGCCAGCAAAATCTCATCATGTATGCAAAGATGCAGTCTACTGGTAGCACCAGTTCAATATTCGAGTAGATGGATCACTGAAAGAATGAGGTTTGCCTCTCATGAAAGGAGACATGCATGAGCCCTCAGTTCTAAATTCAAAGATAAGGCCACTGAACTGAGAGTGACCTGGCTCTGGTCCCAGACAGTTGTGTTTCACTGGATACAGTTTCAACAGCAGAAAATTCTTGCAGTGTGAGAGGCAGTTTAGTCTTTCAGAGAACTAGACTCACATATTAGTGACAAAATACTGGAATATTGAAATTTACCCAGAGTACTATGGCTTGCTAGAGTAGATTATGGACTACCTGACACCTGGCCGTCCTACATCACTTGAAGTGCAATGCAGCAGTTACTGAAACAGTCGAGGTTTCTGGCTGGGTTTCAGGACAGGCTCCAAGAACAGTGGGGTTGAAAAATCCTCTGTTTGATCATCAAAAAGGTATGGTGTTTTTCAAAGATCAGTGTCCAAGAAGTGAGAGAATAGCCTTGGGCCATATTGGCAACTGTACAGGTCTTCCATCAGCTTCCTTTACTTTCACATGCTATGACTTTACAAAATAGGATAACCTTGACAAATTAATGGGAAATGAAAGGTGGAAAACTAATCTATACATTGTAATTATATTGCCCTCCTTAGCAAACGAGAAATGCATTCTTAAAATGCAAAGAAGGCCAGTGTGGGGGGTGGTGAAAGAGAAAGGTGTGGAACAAGGTAGAGGCTTTTGGAAGACAAAGTGAGTATTTCGGTCAGAAATTAAAGATTTGAGGTGAATAGTACTTTTCAGCAAAAATATTTTTTTTTCAAAAAGAAAAGAGGCGGTTTCACATTCAGCGAGGAAAAGATTATTTTAAAAAGTATTTTCTATTGGTCTATTATCAATGTCTGCATTCTACGATCCTATGAATGACAAAAATTAAACAAACACTGCTGAACTCTGAAGAACTTTGGCTTAGGTTCAATACTCATTGTGATGAAGAGTAGTGGTCTTTTACTGGGGAGCCAATAGTTGCCTGAAATAGTAGTTATTCCAATTGTGAAGGTAATTTTCCAATATTAAAGAAACATTTGGAGTAAAAGAAAAAATACATATATGTAGATAACATATAAATCTACTTATATCTATATATGAGAGCTCATCCAAAAGTAATGCCTCCTATTTTATTATGCTGGCCCATGATATTATCAGAGACAGTTGGTGGGATGGCAGTAGAGGTTAAACTTCCCACCAGTATTCCTTTTTGTTGCCGTGTGGTAGATGGTAGCAAAGGGGCAATCTGACACAAAAGCATGTGACATAGAAGTGGGGATGAAGTAAAGGTTTATCATCGAATTCCTCCATGTGGAAAAAAATGACATCACTGATATTCATTGACACTTGCTGAATGTTTGTGGAGACGAAACACAGGATGTGAGCTCAGTGAGGACATGTGTGGTGTGTTTCAGCAGTGGAGATGGAGATGTGAAAGACAAGCCACGCTCCAGATGGCCATGTGTAGCTGTCACAAAATGAAATGACATGTCTCAATCAACTCATCTGCACAAATTGGCTTACAGTTGTAACAATGTTGAAAAATAGCATTTTGTAGAGGAGAATTTACTCTATCAATTAATTAGTGTTATTGTGCCCTTTGTATCTGTTGTAGTTTCCATGGAAATAAACAGGAGGCATTATTTTCAGAGTGACCCAAGTATATATACAGATAGAGAGTGAGAAGCAGAAACATTTTAATATCATCAAATAGTTTTGGAAATGTAGAAAATTAATACATATTTGGAGAGGATACAACTGAATGTTCTTCATTGTCTAGTGGATTTCAGAAAATGAAGAAGATTTTGCTTCCTTGCAGATTTTTTTCACACTTGCTTGTGCCAGAAAGAAAATCACTTTGAAAAGATAAAATTAGAAGTGATAATGCTGGACAAAGGATTGCACTAAAAATTATAGATTACATGAAGGTAACCTTGATCCATGCCCTTTTTAGTCAGCCAAGGGTCTTTGGAGGCCTGGTCTACAATTTGAAGACTTGGTCTACAGTTCTTGATTTTCAGTGTACGTAAACTTAGAGAAGGAATAAAAAGTTTGGTGCTAAGCACTTCAGTCCACAAGAATCATGTTTAACCTGGCATAGTTGTGTTCTGAATAAAACTTTCAGTTACTAGTCTGTAATAGATATATTTACTTGTTCATGCAAGACTTCTGGGAAAAATCTGGAGAAAATATGCAGGGGCAATCCTTCCTGCTGATAATTTCTCTCTGACCAACTTTCTATCATTCCTGTTTTAACAAGTTTCATAAACTTTTCAGTGATGTTACTTGCCTGGGCAGTAAAAACAGATGAAGGTATACCCACATCAAAAATAATACCGAGAGCTGAGAAAAGCAGTTTTTTTTTTTTTTTTTTTTTTTGAGAAAGAGCAAAATGACCTAGGATATCTATTACTTCACAAGTTTTTCCATTATGCTGAATGTCTTGTAGCATGAATGAATCCTGCAGCATTTGGGATCACAGGAATGTTAAGTTGTATCACACTGGAAGTCCATTTGGTTCACTGTCCTGTGAAGGGTGATCAAAGCCACAAACTTCAAAGGAAGGTGCAATGAAGTATGAACAAGACACTTACGGAAATACCCAGCTTTTGATTCTTCTTTTTTATTCCAGACTACCAGTGAGTGGCTTATTCTTTGTAGCTGGAGAATTTCTACTTTCATTTTTTTTAATTATCATTGTGTACCTTGTTTTCACAGACAAAAATCTCTTCATTCCATTTCAATAACATTGAGATAAAGCGTAATCTTACTGAAAGATTTTCTCCCTTTATTATCAATACTTTATGATTAATATTGATATTCATCTATCTTAGCTGATAAAACACACTTCTTGACTGTCCAATAGCCTTTGACAGACTTAGGTGAGCAAGTTATAATCATCTGTTCAAAGAATTTAGTACCCTTTCCTATTTGCAATGCAAAAAATTCAAAGGTCATTTTAGATGGACTTTGCACACCACAGAGATGTTCATTCAACTTCCTGCTATACTTCTTAAGCAGCCAAAAATGTTGACATATGGGCAGCTTTTAAGACATATCTGTTGTGTATATATGTTTATTCCTTATCAATGGAACAAGATGATGAAGAGTGTTAGAGAAGGTAGCTGCTAAGAAAGGATCTTAAGTAACTTGAGAGAACCAGAAAGCTTTTAGACAGTCTTAAAATAAATTAATTCTTTTTTTCCAAATTTTCAAAGGATAATAAGATGAGCTAGACTTTTTCAAGGAGAAAGAAAGTTCTGCTTTGGGCACACAAGCTCGACTAAATTTTTGGAGGAAAAAGGTTCCTTTCTTTTGTGTTCACTCTGTAGCTGAGAATAAAAAAGAAATAAAACTTTCGTGGTAAAACCTTCAGATCATCCTTCTGCAGAGTTCTTGTTTGACTGAAAGAATGCAAGAAAGTCTAATTATTAAATCCATATGAATTTCAACTTTTGTGTTCAATTTTATTGTGCTGATGGAAGTGTCAGACACTCAGACTATTTTTCTGACACAAGGATAACACCAATTCCCCATGCTCTGACTTGTGCACCACTGTAACGTTGAACTGGTAGAATCATCGAATAGTTTGGGTTGGAAGGGAACTTTAAAATCACCTAGTTCCAAGCCCCTGCTCTAGGCAGGGACACCTCCCACTAGATCAGGTTGCTCAAAGCTCCATCCAGCCTGGTCTTGAATGCTTCCAGGGTGGGGACATCCAGAACCTTGCTGGGCAGTCTCTACCAGTGTCTCATCACTCTCAAAATAAAGAATTTCTTCCTAATATGTAGTCTAAATCTACTCCCTTCAAGTTTAAAGCCATTTCCCCTTGTCCTGTTGCTACCTGCTCTTATAAAATGTCCCTCCCCAGCTTTCCTGTAGGCCCCCTTCAGGTACTGTTTTTTTGTGACTTATGACTGGGTCTTGAAAAAGAGTTATATTCGCTACTTTTCATTTAGCAGATGCATTAAGTGTGAGCAAGGATACAAACAAAAAGATATGGAAGAAGTTAAATTTTGGACTGGGTCGTATACAATAAAAATAACAAAGGGAATTGAAAGAACTATGGAATAAAAGACTATGATCCAGTTTAGGTCCACACACGGTAATGCATTACTGAATGGTTATTTCTCCCAGTTAATCATTAAATGCACTCCTACACCTTTAAAAACCAATGTGAGGAACACTTTTTGGACAGAGAAGAAAAATATACACAATGGATATTTGAGTAAGAAGCAAGCAAACCAACAAAATAACAGTTCTCTGTTCTGTATAGTTCTATATCTTTTTACAACTAGGTTGTTTCATTACTAATTCCAGAGCATTAGTATGTATTGTGTTATTCTGTACAGCTTGTTGTACAGAAACAATTCAATAAATGAAAAGTCTGAATTCTAAGTATTATTATTATTTTTGTTCAGATTTGCTTTGTGATGCAAGATTCTTTTGATTGCTTCAGACCTACAACAATCCCCTGTTGTTTATCACAAATAACAAGTTGTTTTATTTCTCTGGGCTTGCAAGTTTCATTTTCTTCTGTTGCTATAATTTCTATACATTTTTAACACGAACATATTTTCCTACAGAAGTGGTCTTATATCTAACAGTACCTTGTGATTTGTTGGCTGTGAAAAGCATTCTAGTTGATGGGGAAAGGGTGACAATCATTCCACCCCCTCAACAGAGTGAACTGAACCTTCTAAGGGTGTATTTTGGTTCTTTTTTGAAAGAAGATATGAAATGGCCTCTTTTCCAACTGCCCATTTGGTAGACAACTCTATACTGAGTTAGGAAAGAAGTTAATGGTGTGCTATTAACTTTCTTTCCCAGAAAATTCTTACCATATGGATTTGATCCAGTGCTGCCACAAAGAAATATCTTCTTTGTACACAACAAACAAACAAACAAACAATCCAGCAATTTGAAACAGAGTAGTTGGTGCTGATTTGTCCAGTTTCACTACTTTTTCAATGCTTTAGAAAACACTACAGTTGTTCTTCTGAGCTAATATTTTCTGTTCTGGGTATGGAAAAGAAATTATGGCATCCGTGAAAATAATTTTTCTCATTTTCATATCTATCTTTCATCCCTAGTGGAAACTTTGCACATTTGCCATATTGAAGGTCGAATAACTGTGCTAACAATACCATAATCTTTAACTATAGTGTTTTAGCCACCTTTATGACAATCAGATCTCTTTACAGCCCATAGTCATGGATTCACTGGTTTTATGAAATTGGACATCTGAATCATATTATTTCCTTGTCCTCTTTACCTTTCTGCATAACAGAGTACATACGTTGTTTTTTTTTAATGAACTCCTACTTCCATTACTTCTCCCTAGATTCTTTAACAAAGATGTGATTGGTCATTTCGATCTGGTTCTGATGAGGAAAATGTATTCTGAGATACTACTATAACATGGCCAGAGTTTGTCTTGCAGTCTATCAAACTGATAAGTCTGCATAACCAACTTATACAGATTTCTAACTGCACAAGAAAATGAGGCACAGCTAATAGCATGCTTCTGATAAGAGCCTGTTGACATTTTAACTGCAGAAGATTCATTTTAAACCTGCAGAATCTAAATCTGCTGGTGTGGGGGTGGAAGCACTGCACCTTCCATTTCTTATTGTTGGGAATCCCTCAATCCCTCTCTCACAACTGCAGGGGCAGTTACATCAGATGAGTGTGAATTCCCACTTCAAGAGTGAATTCCACCAGTAGAGGTGAATCTGTTATATAACTGAGTGCTTTCTCGTGAAGGCACACAATTTCCTCAGGAACTCAACGAAAGCGCTCAGTATTTCAAGCGTTGTTGCAGATGCTCCCACTGCACCCCTGCACCTCCTCTGTCCAACTCTGCCAACTCTGTCCAACTCTATTTGTTTGTCATTTTGTCTGTTTGTTTATTTTCCCCCTCTTTTCTGGCTTGCTTGTCTCTGCAGGTGTCCATCCATGAGCTCAGGTTCATCAGTTGTAACAAACCAAACAAAGGGTTCCCCAATATCTTTTTTTCTCTTTGTTTCTTTGTTTTTCATGTTACCACTGACAAACACAAATACTTAACCGTGATTTGTGACTCACACCTGTTTCTGACCATTTGCAATGCATGTCTAAGATGGATCTCTTCTGTCTCCACCAATTCTTTAGAATTCGCCTTAAAATTTACCTTAAGAACTACATTCTGCCAGGCACTGACAACTGCTGTTGGTTCTTGTTTATATTTATCTATTCAAAGGACAACAACAATAACCATTTCCCAAACTCAGGAGCTCAGTTTCTCAAGTCACTCTTCTAGTTCCCTGTGACCATCACACTTAAAATTGTATTTCTCACCTTCTTGACTTAATACTTCATGGCAAAGTCAGAGTAGCTGGCAGATAGCTCCCATTTTTTGGTTAACATTTGGATGAGATTGTCAGTGGTGTTCTCCTTTGCGAGATCAGTATCACCAACAATTGTAAACACTTCTACAAGCAACATTATTATCTTCTAGATCTTAAAATCTTTCCATCTCCTAGAGACTACTTGGGACCAAAGGAGGGATGTGCTTGTATGAGCACATTGTATAAGTGTCATCTTCTGAACTAGTCTTCTGTTGCTTTCAGTGGAATATAATACATACTCTGTAGCGCAACTCATCTGACTTACTTAAGGTGTTTACTGCAGGGTGAGATGAATCTCACTTCACAGGTGAGATTCTTCATTACCATCTACAAATGGAATACAGAAAAACAGCTCAGGTGCTGATGTACATTTTGCAGCTATTCTAACTAAAATAGTTATTTAAGCAAGAGTAAAAATCTGCTGTAGTCTCAAACACTTAAATTTAGGCATCTACAGTGTAAGTGTTTACATGTGAATTAGGGTCTCATTATAACAACAGAGGTCTAGTTAGTGGAGTCAGTGGAGCCTGAAGAACTATTCAAATGATCAGATACCTGCGCCAGAATGAAATGTATCACTGTCTAACCTCTTCTAACTGGATTTCTATCTTGACTTAAAGTAGATGCTAAACTTATAGACGACTACAGTTAGGTAAAATGACTATCCTAAACCAACATGAACTGTCAACAGCTTTTTTCACATTGTTGGTAAATGAAGCCACCACCATCACCTCAGTTTATTGTAATGTTGGCTCAGTTAATGAAATAGCCTCTAATAAAACCTCACATTTATTTATTCTTGATGAATTGGGAATTATTTGCAGCATAAAAATCTAAAGAATATGAGCTTTGATGTACACAGAACACAACAATATTACTTTTATTGACTTGTGAGAGCTAATGCAACTCAATTTGAAAGTGACTTGTCTTCCTGGAAACAGCATCCCAGTCAAATGCTACCAACACTGTTTTTTTTTATTATTATTATTATTCTTTTTTTTTCTATTAGAAGGAAAAAAAAAGGTCTTTAAATGGTGCACCACTTTCCCCTCTTGTGTGAAGTAAAAGAAACAAACTTTTCTCTAAGAAAAACATAGTAAACCCTAATGCTAGTTAATCCAACTTCCCCTGTTGCACACACAAAAAAATGCTATTGCCACCCACGTCTCTGCAGACTATTTTAAATAAGAACTCCTCTCTTATAACAAAGAGCATTTTAGTCTTTTTTTTTTTTTTTCTTGATTCCCTTGCTTATATCTGGCATGACCTCCCATAATTTCTGAGACGGAAATCTAGCTGGCTAATGAAGAAACATTTATAGAGAAATACATCAAGGTATCTTTTCCTTTGGACGCACCAGATCTTTTAAACTACCAGTGAAAATGTTACAACCTCTCTCTTTTATCATATGCAAGAATATTTCAGAATCATATTTATTTATTTTTCCCAAACAAACACGATACCCAACTGAGGCTGAATACTGCAGTTCTCTTAGTACATGTTCCTTTCCTAAACTTTCCCCCTGTTCCAACTTCTTTAAGTGGGCCATATTTTTTTCTCTTATCCTACTAGATTTCACAGGCCTCTGCTTACATTCTTTTCATGTGAAAAGGGTTTTCCTCTGGGCTTCTCTGCTTTAGTCTTTGTATGAAGAGTTTTCAGGCCAGAAAACTCACATTGCTCAAAGCAGAAAGCTGCCACTTGGCTGTGTAATCCCTACATCTTCTTTGGTGGTAGTGGAAAGGGACTGGCTATTGTGTGGGGCGTACCTGTGTGCTCAGCAGTCAGCGCCAGATTTATCTGCACTAAAGCTGTTGTTCTGGTGAGGCAAAAGTTCGAAAAGTTATCACAATACCTTCACAATGGGTCTTTTGTAAACTGAAAATAGCATGTACACACCAGAGGATAGTAGGGATACTGTATGCTTTACTACAGCTGGTAAGACTTACTCTGCCTATAAGAATTTTGCTGGTTTTAGCAGCATTCCAGGACCACATAATTCCTGAGAAATGTGTGCTTAAGAATAGACAAATAGAAAAATAGGGTGGTGTGTTATAAATGGAGAGGGTTTAGAGCTTGACTTCAGATGACATTGTACATCCGTGCTTTTACTACATACTGTTCCTGAGACCTGAATAATATTTCAGCTATAAATTTGTGATGGACTCTGAATTACTGGATATAAGACACAGTCTACTTTTTTTTGGACCTGTTCTAGCTCTTCTGAAATCAATGGCAAAATTCCTACTAAATCAGATGATGCATGTTCATAGGAAGAGGAAGTTGTATAAGCATTTTGTGCTCATTCTACATTGTAAAATGTCACTTAAATATTCTCTATTTCATCACTTGAAGCAATTTTCTTCACAAATCTGGAAAAATTCCTCCTCATAAGTTAAAAATAAAACTGGTGTGAATTGTACTTTTCTAAACAAAAAAGAGAAGTTAAAAAGCATCCCCTTACAAGGGTGTATGTGTGTGCTTGCTTGTATCTTGAAAAGGACTTATTTTTATGCCTCCTTTATCTCAGCAAACTGTCCAGCGTGGGATGAAAACATTGTCATATGCACATAAGACATGGGGAAAATGCATCCAACTGGTCTGCGTTTTCTCATCTGTTACAGATTTAAGATCTTTAGCTTCACAACATTTCAAATAACTAAAAATCTGAAAATCAGAGTGCAAGAACTGTGCACAGAAGGAAATCTCTTTTCATCACACTGGGATTATTTTTCTATCCCAGGTGCTTGAGCCTGGGCTTTCTCTTAGTCTAATTGATAACCGGTGGGCTCCTCCCCTTAACCCACTGACTTTTGTGCCTTCCCTTCCCGGGTGACTACTGTTTCACTTTTCTACCTCATTCACTTATGGTTGACCTGGAGCTCCTGGGTTAAGCTTCCCCACTGGTATTCAACCTTGGACCTTATTATTGTTCTACTTGTCTGACCTCCGATACACTAAATTCTAACAAGGTGATCTGAAAAAAATCACTCATTTTTTTTCTGTGTGGTTTCATGGCTCGTCTTTTTACCACTCTTGGCTGATGTTCTTTTCTCCACTTCAGACCACCAAGTGCTCTGCTTTAGTTTGTCAATTTATAGTGCTGTCATGGTTCCAAATGCTGTGACCATTGTGTAGAATATACTCTCCTGACCTCTGAGGCAACTTTCTGTATTTCAATTGTTAACTCATTAGGGTTTGGAAGAGCAGCTGAAAAGAGAATGGCATTTTTCCCACAATTGCTTCCAATGAGCAGCTTGAAAAGTCATCGTTATCCAGGATTAAGAGAAATCAAGAGGATGCTGCTAAAAATTAGATCTAGGTATTTTGTCTCCTTGATCAAAAGAGATGAACAAAAACCCTCCATTCAAAATAATGTAGATGCTTTTCTTTGTCAGTTTGCCATCAGGACTCAAAGAGGAAATAAGGCTATCAAAAAAATATAAACTTTTGATTTGGGTAATTCAAACTTGCCTAAGTATGCAAAAATCTAGACAAAACATATTCTTTAACATAATTTTTGTATTTCACTATGCTTACTGTCCACTGGCAACCTTTTTTTTTTTTTTGTAATGGGCCTTTGTCTTTGGATCCTGTACCTCGAACTGATTTCTCCCAATCAAATTTTTCTTATAAATTCTGTTTCAAATTGGGAAGAGGAAGGACAAATAATAAATAAGTGAACTGCAGGTATCACAAGATTTTATCTTGAAGCAAGCTACCTTTTTATAGGACTGGGGTTTATAAAAAAAAATAAATCTCCTTGACTTACTTCTTCTCCATTTAATTTGAGAAATCATCATACTCACTGACCAAATAAAGAGAGGTACTTCCGTCATTTAGGGACAGATTTAAAGCATTAGTGAAAAGTTCATAACTTTCATACTTTGAGTTTTCAGATTAATGCACAGTGTCTTATTTCTGAAGTTTCTCTCTTTAATGAAGGCAGAACTACAAGTTTCTGAACAGCAAAAAAAGCTGTCCTGTTGTTTTGACATGAAAAATAATTTAGTGTGCCTTAGAATAGTTCTAAACCTGAAAGTTCTAGTTACATGTGCACTTTTTTAAACATAACATTTTGTATAATTTTTCTATATTTGTGTAATGTCATCAGCGTTTAGCTCTACCACCTTTTTTTTTTAATAACATCAAAAGGAAAATATATGTATTTTGGATCTTGTGGGATCTTGCACTGAGCTTGTAAGAAACTACTTTGTTTTGAGAGACTACTTGCCACAGCATCGTCCCAGGTAATGCTCATCACATATTTTTCTGATAAACTGAGATACCTAAATGCATTCTTAGTTTTTGTGTCTAAGAGAAGTAAAAGCAATGTGCACTCCTGTAGAACTCATCATCAAGAGTTTCTGAGTACTTTGTAAATACTGACTTAAATACTGTGGTTTCCGAGGAAGAAAGTGACTCGAGTGTATCTCTAATAATTTAAATAAGCACAATATGCTAACGACATTTTTCCTCCTGATTCACGTAATACTCTTTTTAGTAAACTGAGACACGGACCAGCAATTGCCTTATCCAAACCCATGGACTGAGCCAATACAAGCTATTTAAATGGTATCTGGTATTTATTCTTCTGTCCTCTAAATTACTTTTTAACTCTTCAATTGTTTTTGATAATTTATCACTTAGCATTTTCATCAAGTTCCCCAACTACAAAACTCTCTTTTAAGCTGCTTTAACGTAACATTTAATTAAATCAAAAAAAGTCTAGATGACAGGGACTATTTTAACAGAATTAAAATGATAGTGTAAAGTGAAAGGAATAAAATTGTGTCTTGATTCTACCTAAAAACAAGGGATGAATTTGATTACCTATAACAAACACTGTCAGAATTTTTGCTTTAATAAAAAGTAAAGCCCACACTACATAGCCTGAATAATTTTTTTCTAGTATAATATTAGTGCTGCCAGATTTTCCAAAGGTGCAGAATATTTATTTTCTGGAGAGGTAAGGAGCTCTTGAATCACTCTGCTCCATTAAAAAATAAATACACTTGCATGACATCAGAAAGTATTCTATACTAGTGATAGTATGAGTAATTGTAAAAAAAAAAAAAAAGAAAGAAAGAAAAAATCCCCCCCAGAACTTAGCTGATATTGTTGCTGTGCTTCTTCTGCATCACTGTTTTTAACAGATGGTTTGTTATTACTGCTGCCTGTACTTCAACAAAACTTTATGACCTTGGAAGCTTTTGTTTTGTGTTGTTTTGTTTTGTTTGTTTGCTTTGTTTCTTATGGTTTTTGTAGTGCACTATTTATATTTTAAAAGTTTATGTGGGTTACTTTCTCAGTGCTTTGAATCTCAGTTAAACTCTTGTCTCTTATGGTACTCGCATAGTAAAACTGTGCTTGATCTGGGCTGAAACGTATTTTGATTGTAAATAGAAAGTCTTCTTTTATGAGGATGTTCACTTCACATCTTGAGCAGTGTAATTTTTATACAGGTCTCAGCAATCAATAAAAAAGCCACAGGAGGAATGATTTATCTTGTTGGTTACAGAGACTGTCACTGAGAGAAATTGTAAAAGATCAATTTACACAACCTAGTGTGAGAATGTTATTGATATAACATGGCTGATCAGTTTCTGGTAGTCTATGGGCAGATGCTGAGGAGAGAGCCTTGCCCTCGGTTAGGGCCAGTCACCAAGATCTTAATAGACTCACTGGTCCATAAAATGGACACGAAGCCAATGGAAGGCAAGATGCTGCGTGCTCATGGTATGCTGGCTGGTCTGTAGGAAAATGGATTGGCTAAGCACTGATTAGTTAAGCAGTGTCATGCATCCTCCTCTTTTTTTTTTTTTCCCCTTCTCTTTTTTTCTTCCTCCTGCTGTGAGAACTGTTCACTTGGAGACTCACTGCTTTAATTACAAAGGGCCCTTTTAACTACAGGTCACAGGAGTTGGCTCACTTGACAGGAAATAAGGAAACAAGCTACCTTCCTGGAAAAAAAAATTAAACTTCCACTCCTCAAATTAGTTAAATGAAGCTTATCAGCACTTGTTAGTTGATCCTTTGACAGTCTGTTAATTGCAGCTGCTACATTAAGTTATGTTATAACCAGCAGGACATATGATTAAAAAATAAATAAATCTATGATATGCCACATGGCATGTGTTGGTGGAGAAAACAAAGTAAGAACGTTGTTAATCTTTGCTTTAAATACCACAGCATAAAATACATTTATAAGTCATTTTTCTCTTTATTCTGTGGAATTTAATTGTATTATAACTGAAGGTGTTTCTTTGGATCAGAAAACAGCTTCTCTATAAAATGAGATTAAAAAGGTTCTCATTGTGTCTTTTTAAGATGATGCAACATAGGTTACTGTGGAAATGTAAGCAGTCTGTACCTGAGGTCATTATAAATAGGACTTTAAATATGCTGTTCATGACATGCACCCTTCATTGTGTTATTTTATTTTCAGACAAGAATTTCTCACTGTTACTACTGGAGGGAAAGAAAAGAACATTAGCAGCACTAAGAAACCCCACAGCAGTTGTTTCTTGTTTGTAGGAAGTGACTCTATATTATAACTGCTAGCAAAATAAAGGATCCAAAGGCACATCAAGGGAAAAACAAAAACAAAAAACAAAACAAACAAACAAAAAACACACAACTGTTTTCATGTGTTTAACCTGTTAATTATAGTAATCTACACAACAATATAAGTATTATAACCTGGAATGGAAAATTTGAAAGAATGAGCTGACTAAGACAAAAATGATTAAATCCACACTTGAATGGATGATTTTCATTTGTAATTTGAGCTACAAATTCTTAAGTTGTTTCATTTTCATATTTCCATACTCGTTGGAACGTAGTGAAAGGACAGCTGAAATGAATGTTTTCTTACCTTCACCTACTGCAGCATTTTAAATACTTTTCAAAGTCTGAAAGACATGCTCATCTTGTCCCACAGTATGTGTTAAGAGGTGTTTCTTGCTTAATATGATGTCAGGTTTTGAAGGCTTGAATATCCCAACTATATTGTTTCTTTCATCTACAGAAGAATGCCTATAAATGCAATGTTACTTTCATGCTCCTGCATTGTCAAAGTTCCTATTAATTGTCATCATCTTTCCATGCAATGAAACTAGTCAACAGACTTCTCACTGCATTCATAATATGTGTTCTGAACACGTGCCACATGAGCCCCTCCAGATCCTTCAGGTCTGAAAGTCAAATTGTTTGTACTGAAAATGGAAGTACTGCAGATGCTGTCCCTCTTCCAATGTCATCCTGTGCTCAGAATAGAAAAGAAATAAAGGCTACAGAAATATTGTACCTGACTAGAGCTTGTGAGTCTCAGACAAAAAGGTGGGTTGTGAGAGACCATGGTAACACCCAGATGGAGATAGCGAGACCTAGAGGAAACAGAGATTAGGACAAGAGAAAGAGCAACAGAAAACAACTTCTCAATATTTTCTTCACATGCTGAAATATCTTAATTTGCTGCTATGCACAAAAAACAACCCCCCAGACTTTTAGAGTGACAGTACTAGCCTGATCTAACTTTGAGGTTCGCTCCTTTCTACCACCCACAAGGAGAAGCTTCCATGTCTGGGAGTGAATAATAAGATGCAAGCATGGTCACAGCACGTGCTGAGCTTTTCCAGACTTCCTCTCTTACTCATCTTTGATCAGGTTCCAAGACAAACTTTGGTCACAAATAGATGTTTATGCTGACTTTTCAAGTGGGGAGTGTTTAAAGTAAAAGTTACTTTCTCTCTGCAGCTGCTAGGCCATTCACTGCCTGAGGCCGACATCAATCATTAAGCAGCCATGCTCCTCCCCTGCCCTTTTCAGGACTGGACCTTCCAGCTACCCAGTGTGATTTCTTATGCCCCGTGCATGGGTGCTAACTCTGGAGAATGGCCTTGACTCTGCCAACCAGCCGCCTCCAGCACAGTAGCAGCCTGCCTTTCTGCTTGAATTCCCTTCTTATTTTCCTTCCCTTCTCTCAGGGCTGCTACAAGGTGCACACCATACACCTTGTCTCAAAGCTAGACAATTCCAGTGACTATTCCCAAACTAAAGGCTACTCAAATTGCAGACAGGAGTTCTGAGGATGCTCCTCACCAGGATTTCCACTGATTCACTGTCGAGGCAGCTGGTCACAACATGCTGTATTCAGGCCATTAAAACCTTTCTATTACAGAAAATCCCTCTGACCTTTTATTTTCAGAATCTCTCACATTTCTGTTGTTTGTAGAGGGTGTTTGATATTCATTACAGGAAATCCTCTCATGCTACAGAATTGTCCTCTTTGTCCCATGAAATTCCATTTAGGATGCACAGTGACAAAAATTTCCATTAGACCTCTCTTGGGTGAACACCAGTCGGCTCCAGGCTTCAGGTCAGTCTCACACTGGTACAGCCAGGATCAAGAGACACACTGGTGCGCTGGGTCAGCTGGAGCCATTGAAATGAAAAGGTGAGTAAAGAAGAGTGCAACTAGGACCTTACTGCACTTAGACTCTTGCATCATAAAAGTTCCCAAGCGAGCTCCAAACTATCCCCCTGGAATCTTTAAGTTAGGGAGTAGGTGTGAGTTAAGCTTCATTAATGTGTGTTTGTACAGTTAAAGTTTTTAGTAACTCCTGCAATAGCAATGTGTCCTGCATCACAGAAGGTGCTCTTAAGATACCAGGAATATGGAAAAGAGGAGTGTTAAAATAATGTACATCAAAGTCAGCATCAAGTTGGCTTTTCTACACTGCAGTAGATAGTACTTGAGAGTTAGGAAATGCCTCTGAACTTTAACTCACTCCCTTCAACATTAACACAATGTGGTGCAAATGTATGTTACATTTTTCTTTTGTCTGTATCTAAATGAGTATTGCAGGTGAATGTATTAGGATAAGAGAAAGTTAGCATGTAGAGTGAAAATGTTAATATTTTAGTCCTAAATCCTTGATTTTACAGTCCAAGCAATAACTTTAACTGTATCTTAAAGCCATCAGATTCTTGAGAAGGCCACACATGTTGAAAGAACCATAGTAAGCTTTGAATGAAGCATTTCGTAACAAGAGGTGGATGAGAAATATATTTCTATTTTAGAAGCATTTCAAGCTATAGTTTTATATCAATTCAGAAAGAAATCACATTTTGCTTTCAGAATTTTGCACGACAGAAATTCTGGAAGTTTCTGAACCCTCACAGGAGATTCTGAAATGAAGTATTCTCTCAGGAACTTAACTGATATGTAAAGATGAGGTGATACTTTCTAGCTTCACTTCATCTCACTCCAGAATAGTGCAGAGATTCATGCACATATCGTAAAACGTTTTCTAATGTAGAAATCTGTACCTCTATGCAGTATGAAGGACGTTGTAACTGTACTTGAACAAATAGACTAGCTTCTCCAGTCCTTTATTTTTGGTAGCTTTCTAGGGATGTTACTGGTAATACAAAAATGTGAACTGAGTTTTTAATGACTAGATGCATTTTGAAAGATTTCCAGCTGAGATTGTCTTCTTTGGCATCAAGAGGCACTGAGCACTGCACCAAGCCTTGCAGGAACATGCCTCCTCCTCCTCACTATTTGCTTCCAGCAGTGAGAGGGCTAAAGATGTACTGCAAAGCCCCAGCCGCTCTGACACTCAGCAGCACATCAGTGTGGCATTCGATGCATAAACTGAAACTCTGGTGATTACCCCAACTCTTACTGCCAATTAAAAAGACATACAGCTGGAGACACTGGCACCAGGGCAGAGGCTCAGAAGCCATGCTGCTCAGAGGATGGCTCAGCCTCTCTGTGGATATAAACAGGGCAGAAATCAATTTTACTAATTGCAGTGGATGCCATGAGATCTGTATCACCACTCTTATGGAAATAAAATGCCAGTAATGAAACCAGATGAAATGAAGATGTTACCAACTTGTGACACTTATGAATAACACACACATGAATGGCAATGTCTCAGATAGAATTTAGGATGTTGGTCAGTAACTACTGTTCAAATCTTCTGCTCTCTTTAATTCCCCATACAATTCCAATGGCAAAAGCAATGGCAAAAGCAGTTGCTAAAGTGGATTCCCATTCTTAGGCAGCATGTACACATGTTTGTGTGTTACTTCTACTGTATGTTATTTCTGGTGAGACTAAGTGAGATTTACTTAACTGAAGGTAAGCTTGGTGCTCACTTTAATACAAAATACATTATATCCCAGAGTTTTATTTTTTCTTTCAGCAAGGAGCCCAAGTTAATGAGTTGCAGAAGACTGCATTTGTGTTACCTCAAAATACACAGTGGCATCCTTCTGGGTTGTCTTTAAAAACTTACATTTCACCAGAAATATGAACATTCAAGTTTTCTGATGATATACGGTGTTAGTGCTGGTGAGGCATCTCTTGGCTGTAATGTTCTACTGCTAATGCAGATAAATTGTTGTGACAATCTCATCCTCACTTTTCTTTTTCTTCCAGTTTATACACTTTTTTTTTTTAATTAACTAACTTAGCATTCATCTTTCATTCAGAAAGGTTGTTAGAATTTGACACTAACATTTGTACCTTTCTGGTCAAAAAGTTTTAACCTAGAAAATGTAGGCATTTTAGTTGGATTGCTGTTTGTGTTTGTGCTGTTTTTGGCCTTAAGTTCATTTCTCTCTAGAAAGTGTCTTTTCCTAACATTCCTGGCTATACACAGCCAGAGCTTACAAGGTGCACCAAAACTGAAATATCAGAGAGAACTGTTGAAATGAGATGCTCATGAAATATGTGCAATTATCTGCTATTAACTCATCTGGAATCCTGTGATGAGCAAACTCTGATTTTCAGTGTATTGTTGTGTTTCAATGGGTTGTTCAACAGCTCCATTCAAAAGATGCTAAAGAAATAATCATTACAAGAGGTAATCCTTCCCATTTGATTCAAATAAATCTGTTCCAGCATTAGGTTCACATGATCGTGGATCTCATGAGGTTTCAGTGCTTTGTTTGCATTTGCTTTACAGTATTTAAAACTGATTTTGTTGTCAGGTGTTTTATTTTTGATAAGATATCTTGAATTCTGTTTTCTAATTATGCAGAGAAGCATGAGGAATAATGCCTACCATTTTTGATTTCTTGTTTTAAGCCATACAATGTTGTTCTTCACACAAAGTGCAAGTATGTGGTTGATGATTCTGCCTTTTCTGGTGGCTACTCAGCCAGAATTACTCCCTTCTATCACTTAAAAGGTAGATCTATTTTGAGGTTTTCTTTTGCAGTTTTTAGATTTATTGTGGAAAATGGTCATCAGTGTTCTGGAGTTGTCCTTCTATTGTGGCTTCTTTTGCTATTCAACAGACAGGTGCTCTGGAAAAGCTGCCTTTGTAGAAGAACTTATTTATCAAGCATGTTAAATATGTAAATGTACTCAAAAATTTTGTTCTTAACCATATGGTTTTTTTTTTACTCCATTTTTTTTTATGTTTCTGAAAAGAATTCTTTGAAATTATTTCCAAAAGACATAATGGGTCAACACTCCCATTTGAACCTGATTGTCTTTTGCTCCAGTGCTTGTTTTGTAAGAACTGCTTGTTGATAAAAAGAATTGCAATGCTCCCTTTTCTTTTCCCTCCAAATTTCAGTACTCCCTTTTTTTTTCACTCCAAGTAACTGCAATGATTCTGTTTTGCACATGCTGGCTTCTTCCTCTGTAACCAGTATAAGCATCCAATTTTCTTAGATAGGAGACTATATTTCAGGGTGCCAGATGAAGAAAAACATGAAGGGTCTTCTAGCAGGTGAATATATGCTGGTGCATATGCATGGGAAGATACTGCTAGCAATCATTAGGGATGAGGAACTAGCCAGCAGTAGTTTGTGTGACGCTGTAGGTGTGAAGAATCAGCTTATTGAAGTGTGAGAAATGTAGAGAAATGGGGTCAATTTGCGGCTGTCTATGTTCCAGAGGTTATGATAAGGTGGTTGGAGAAGAAATCATAGAATCATAGAATTGCTCAGATTGGAAAAGACCTTCAAGATCAAGTCCAACCACAACCTAACCATAGTCTAACAACCCACCACTACATTATGTCCCTGAACATCACATCCAAATGGATTTCAAACTTGTTCAGGGATGGTGACTCAGCCACCTCCCTGGGGAGCCTATTCCAGCACCTAACAACCCTTTCTGTAAAGAAGTTTTTCTTTACATACAACTCAAACCTCCCGTGGCTCATTTTGAGGCCATTTCCCCTTGTCCTGTCACCTGTCATCAGTCAGAAGAGACCAACCCTGAGCTCACTGCAGTCGCCTTTCAGGTATTTGAAGAGAGCAGCAAGGTCTCCCCCTCAGCCTCCTCTTTCCCAGACTAAACAGCTCCAAAAGGAAGAATAAGGATAGAGGAAGAAGAAGAAGAACAGCAACAAAAGGTAGGAAGGATGGTAGAAAGGAGAGTGTAATAAAGAAAAGCAAAAAAAAAAAAAAAAAAAAAAAAAAAAGTTATAGGGAAAGAAAAAGAGGAGGAGAAATGGCAGTGTGTGTAGTGGGACTTTCTGTAGCATCAGCCCATGGTGAAAGAAAGGATTAAATAAGATGGTCACCAGTGTTTCTCGGAGACCAAGTGAAAACAACAGGGCAAATTACCCTGTTAAGTGGAACTGAATAGTAACCTTCAGCAATGAAAGCATGCCTATGTATATGGCATTTGCTGAGTTGTGAGATTGTCTGATAAGAACGATGAAGAACAGCCTACATCAGTTTAGCAAAAACCAAACATTAGGCATCAGACAAAGTGTGTCAACAGAATAAATAACCAAAAAAAAAAAAAAATTGAAAAAGAAGACAGAAGAAATTTCCCATGCAAAATGTCACATTCTTCTAAGACATTCTTAAATAAGGAAAACATTGTGAAGTATTTTGTTACCATTTTGAATACTGTCTACTCCTCACTCATTTCCTGTGTGAACACTGAGTGCACAGTACATACAAAGCAGCCCAGTTCACTCATCCTGTTCCAAGTGGACAAAGTGACCATGAAGATACGTGCTAAGTGTGTTTATTTGGGAAGCTGGAACAGCGTGGATGTAAAATCTCAGCATAGCTTCCTGCACAGTATCTTTCTTGACCAAGAAGGCAATCCCCTCACAACATAAATTACCAAGAGTTGGCCTCCCTGTGTGGGTGCTAATGGGGTGTGGGTGCAACTGTTTGAAGAGCAGACTTAACATAATGAAAAAATGCAGGTGTTTGAATTGCTAAAGTACTCACAGAGGAACTGCACCTGCCAAGAATAGGTATAGGTACATGAACACATAATTTGTGGCTGCACGAACGGATATCCAGTGGAGACCCTTTTAATAATTTACCACTGAGTCCGTGCAATAGAGTGTCTTACACTGGGAATAGCGTCCAAGCATGAAACAGCAAAAAGAAACAATTTGCTGCTCAAGAAAGGTTCGTTTAGGATGAAGAAAAATTTGCTTTTACTGGCTTCTTCCTTCTCACTTTTCACAGATTGTGTAAGGAAGTTGTCAGGTGAGGGGTCCAGGTTTCAAAAATTTAGCTAAGGGCATGTGTAATTTTAAGAGTCAATTACACATTCACCATGAAATTCAGGGGCAGGGATGCAACTTCCCAGAGGCATCTACTTCCCCAGTGTTTCTCTGAGCTTGCTGTTGTACCCCGGGGCATCACTTGCTGGCTTACTGACAACAAGGTAAAGACTATAGCTTTGTATAGGCTGTGAGGAAGTACATAGATTTTATCTTCTAGGTTGCTGGTTCTGGTTCAGCCTAGGCTGGTGGTGAAAGAGAGCTGTTTTTCTTGAATGATAGCCATTCAGTAGTTTATGTGAAGTGAATCTGTTAGTCTCAGATGAATGTATAGAAATGGAAGTGCGTCACAATGCCTGAAGGTGGTACGTGGCAGTAATGCCTAAAGAGATGTGGAACAGCAACACCCCACCAAACAAGAGCACAGATCCTGACAGATTTGAAGGTTAGGGGGTGTAACAGTATGCAGTTTTACCTGCAAGTAGTTGGTTTGTACACAAATAGCTACCCAGGTATTCAACTTTTTGTGGTTACTGTTTTTTGTTTGTTTGTTCATTTGTTTGTTTGTTTCTCCTTTCTTCATAGGTGTTAAATATATTTATTTTATGTCATCCATGTTTGCTTTCCTCTTCTAAAACAGCAGTATGGCTGTTTGCTACATTTTGGCAGCCCCAATAGAATCAGCACCTTCATTCATAAGTGGAGATTACTGTCCTGGGGAAATGAGACCAACTTGTATTTGTGGACATAAAGATCTGGTAACAGTGACTGGAACAAAGTTTATGAATTGTGTTTTTGAAAATATGTGATAAAGGGCGTTTTATTTTGCTCTTGGCTTTGAAAGCAATGCTATAAAATGACTCCATTTGGAAACAAAAATTATCTAATGATGTTTTTATCTCAAAATAAATCTTATGTTAATAAGGATGGATGGTAGTGTCATTAGAAAGGCCAAAACATTCCAGCTTCCGCTGCTCAAAAGGAAAAAAAAATTAAAACAACAAGAGAATTTAAAGTTCTTTTTGGAAAGAAAAGAGAAGAAGGAGCAGAAGGAGGAGGGGGAGAAACAAAAGAGAAACTCTGTCTTTCAGCTCCAATAGTTCTTGATGTTTAAAATCTCTGAAGTTTTCTTATGTGTTATGAAAAGCTACAAATTTATCTTTTGCCATTTTCCCAAGGGAAGCTGACCCAAATCCACCAGCAGCAGTTGAAAAGGTTTTTCCAAGCTTTATCAAATGGCCCCAACAGAGACCAGCTTAAAATTAAAAGCTTCCCCTACCAGAGGGAATATATGTGACTTTAATAACTGAAATGTGTTTTTACTTTCTATTACAGGGGTCAAAAGGTTTCTAAACAAACCAAATTTATCAATTATTTAGAGCTGATTTCTTCTGAAGTGGTATTTCTAAGATATTATTTGGTGGATAAATTCAATGTTCTAAGGCCAGCAGCAGCGTTTTATTCATAACAAATTTCTCCTAAACTGAATTTGCTGGGGCAACTTAATTTCCACTATCGTGTTTGCACTGTAGAAATATCAACTGAAGTGTTATAGGGCCTAACTAGTGAGCTTTTCAAAGAGAAATTCTATATAAGCATGCTTATTCAGCACCACCCTGCTTGCCACTTATTGCTTAAGAAATGAACTGGTTCACTGTGTCTGCAGTGGAATTCCTTTAGCTGCTGAAATGTCCTTAAAAACCACAAGGCACCTTTAAAGTCAGGAAACAATATCTTAAACTATATTGTCACCCTCAGAGCAAAAGACAATAAGGTAACTGTCAGAAGTTTGGTTAAAGACATTTTAAAACGAAAGACACGGAATCATAGACGCACACATTTTCTTAGTTTTCTCTGAGAAATGAACACTTTGTTCAGGTTGTTGCGGAAGGGAATTAGCAGAAAATTTAGAAAGAGGCCATTCTTAATACCTAATAGGGTCCACTGACCATGTAAATACTCTGTTTGTTATACATTAGCTAAACATACATTGGGTTTCTGCCTAAAGTCTGCCATTTGGTGCAAGCAGAAGACGTTACGGAACAGTTCATAAATTCACATGGAGCCTTGTTAAATGAAACCAACCATCTAAGAGCTGACATTTTGCCATCTTTAAAATTGCTGCCTCTCTTGTAGTAAAACTTCAGGTTTATTTATGCAAGCAAATATGAAGTAGTAACGCAATCAAGGTGTTATGGAGTTTTTTTTGTTTTTTGTTTTTTTAGAGAGAAATAATCTGACTATTAATAAACAAAAATGCCTTGAATATTTTCTCCTTTTTTATACTTGGAAAAAAAAATATCTTACTAAAAAATTGTGTCAAGGAAGAGTGAAAGTATCATTTTGGGACCAGTGAAAATGCTCCCTTTTTCTTAGCAATACACGCCTTCAGAAATAAGAATTATTAGTGGAACTGAAGAACAAGCAGGTGAAAACTTCCTCTGTCTTCTGCCTCTCTTTTGCCTTGGGAGAAAAAATTCTTCTCAAGCACAAGGGATTGGCTGGGAGGACCAAAGTGAGCTGGATTTGATTGAGGCTGGGCTAGTGAGGTGATTGAGGGATCTCCCCTAGAGGATT
>JALIRH010000001.1:78935446-79422946 GCA_023055505.1 Callipepla californica brunnescens | reverse complement strand
TACATCTTTCGTAGCGTGCATTGAAAGCTGGAATCCTTTCACCCAGATGAGGAGACATCGAGCCTGTACAGGATCTTTGATCAGCTGGTTGACCCCAAGTAGCTTATTCATTCAATGTACCAAGCCTACTGATTTTTGAATGGCCAATGTTAATAATGTACGTGTTTAAAGCTCCATTTAGGGTATGGAAACAAACCTAGAAAGGGGAGGATTCTCCAGTGCTGAAGGCATTGCATGTAAGCAGTGTCTCATCTTGAGAGAATGTGACCATCATCATGCTAGTAGAAAGTCTGAAAAACCAGATCAGTAAATATTTTCTCAAATATAAAATTTTTCTTCTATGAGTGCTACAGTCTTTGGGTATGCAAACATTAAGGGTCTGCAACCTGTACTCCTCCAAATTCTATTTCCACCTACACACTCAGTATCTTTGCTCCAGTGGTCTCAATATTTCATACAGCATCACTATTTTACTATATAAAGTACTCTTGTCTAGAGATCTAAGTGTGGAGAGTGGAGTAAGGAGCTTTTCCCACATTTTTTGCTTCATTGCATACTCCATACAGACAAAATCCCTAAGTATCCAAAAGCCCAGCATGTAAGATGAAGTCAAAGAAAGAAACTCAATGCGCTCAGCATTGTGTGTAAAAGCATTTTCATGGTGAGACATGACAAGTCCTTGAGTCCTACATTACAACTATATCTTATTAATATTGTAATTAGTTATGAAATGCACTCCATCTCCTATCTCTTTAGTTACCTTCCATTGCACTGTGTCAAACTGAATTTATTTACAGAGCATTTCTATCTACTAATGCTCTATAAGAACAACAGGAGTATCCAAACAGTAATTAAAACAAACAAACAAACAAAAAAACCCCACACCAAAACAACAACAACAACAACAAAAAACCCACCATAGAAATGTAGTCCACAAACAGGTAGCCAGATCATCAATATAACACTCCCAGAAGTGAATTTGAGAAAAAGAATTTCCCTGTGAAACAGCCATGAGAAACAAGTAGTTGCCTTTTGAAACAGCAATCGTTTAACTTTTACAAATGATGGTGGAAGAATCAAGAATAGTTTGAAGATGTCATCCAGCTGAATGCGTGCTCACACTTTGGTATCTTACAGAATGCAGAATCCATCAGACACCACTAAGAAGCATCTGTTTGGTTTATAAAATGCCTCTTGTGTTGTGTTTCAGTCATGTCAGGGAGTGCTCGTCTTTTCATACTGAGAGCCAAGAAGCTCTCAGAAAAGGTGAAATTTAGGAGATCAGCAGATGGAGTCTTAACTGGACAGCTAGGTCACTGAACATGTTTTTATCCTTTAGTTGGATTAATGTAAGCCCTGAAACCTTAGGGACAGATCTCCAGAGCTGAATCAACCAGGCATCCGTGTGCCTTCCCTAAATAGAAAATTGCTATAAATAAGTTTTTGCCTCATAAATTGTCAGTCACATTTTTGTTAAAAAAGAAAAAAAGAAGAAAGAAAAAGAAAATACAGTGAAGTGAGAATATACACAAAAGGAAACACCTAGGAAAAGCAGACTCCCTAGAAGTACTTAAACAACTATTCATAATTAATTATTGTGTTCACCTAGATGCTGACACGACACAAAACAAATGAAGTGGAAAAGCTGCTTCTCCTAGAACTAGGGTATAATATATCTTAATATTTAGGAAGGAGAAATCAGAAAATGGGAGCACTGGAACACAGCGAAGGGCTGACAAACAAACACAGTTATGAATAAGAAAGGTTGCATGGGCTATGATGAAATAAGTGAGAAAACTGCCTGTGAGTAGACTTACAAGGCTCCCTGTAAGGTGAAATCCTTGGTCAGGACTGGCATGAGACCCTTGGCATTCAAATGATAATCCAGACTATATCTTCCTCATCTATCACACTCCTTCCCAAGCATCAGCAATAGGAGAACTGATATTACAGATGAATACTCAAAGATGTAAATACAGGCAGATACGTAAATAAAGAAAAAGATGATTACAGAAAGATACCTGATAGCTTTTGTCTGAGACTCAAGTTAAAGGGTATAAATAATTCCCATAGCATGATTGCACAATAAAGTAAGAAAATTCCTCAAGGAGAATGTTATATATTTCATTTATTATACATCACTCTTATGTTTACAACTGAAATACATCTTTCCTTGGGGACTGTACCATCATTTATTTTAAATCAATGTTTAAAATTAAATGGTAATCCTCAAGAGAGAGGAGGCTCTTCAGTTACCAGCACTTCCAATTGGAAATCTTTCTTTCATGTTTCTATTTAATACTCAATCCAGAGTTTGAAATTAATTAAAAGATATCCTTTCTCTAATCTTTTGATTATTAGCTTCAAAGATGTTTTTTTTTTTTCTTAATAGACAATGTTATAATAACTTCATCTTTTAGCAGTAAATCCAGACTGTTATTAAATGTGCAAACTGCATTATCTCCTGACCAATAATCAAAGAAGAAGGGTTTGTTAGGGGCAAATTATAGGTTCTTGCTTAAGAACAGTCACCCCATATCTAGTGCATTTATAGTATTTAATTGCAGTTTCCTATTATCAAAATAAAATATTAGGAGAAACTGTTAATAGGATGCAGTATTTGTTGTCACTCAATGCCTTGTTTTGATGCACCTCAGGACAGCACCTATCCACGTAGTACTCAACTACCACTTCACTTGTGGAAGGCATATTTTTGCAAACAAACCATATAGACTGAGTACTGCACCATGGGGGAATACAGACACCTCCATGCAACCTACAGAGTTCAGGTCTGGTGTACGTATGGAAGCAGAAAATCTGCACTACAAATGTTTGTCATCTATTCATGTTTTCATTTCCTAATAGTTATCATATAGACTCTCTTATAGCATGCCTGACCTGGTATTTTGCTTGCACAAGTTACATAGGAGAAATACAGGACTTCAGCAGCTAGAACTAGCAATACCATGCATTTCTAATGTTCACAGAACATTGCAA
Organism: Callipepla californica brunnescens; assembly: GCA_023055505.1. Taxonomy (NCBI): domain Eukaryota; kingdom Metazoa; phylum Chordata; class Aves; order Galliformes; family Odontophoridae; genus Callipepla; species Callipepla californica. Next base: position 79,419,949 of record JALIRH010000001.1, on the reverse strand, counting down.
CCACCAAAGAAGAAATAAGGCCCCTGGCTGAAAAAGTTATTTACAAATCATTTAACCCGATGTCCACGTTCTAGATCATTTCAACTTGAACACTTCCATGGAAATAAGTCTGTAGAGATCAGCTGTTAAGTATTAATGATGGAATAACAGACTCATGGAATGGTTTGGATTGGATGGGACCTTAAAGATCATTTGGTTTAAACCCCTACCATGGGCAAAGACGTCTAGATAATCCTGAACTTTTTTTTATGCTGCCCTTCTCTTACACATTCATGAGGTCTCACGGTCATGCAGGGGTATCAACAAGGCCGCTCATCTTTGGTGGACAGAAAAAGGGATTTACAGTATGTCGTATATACAGGATTAACAAAGAAGCACATTTGTGTGCTCAGGTACGTATTTAAATCTTGCTCTCCAAATGGAGAACTCAGTCATGCACTGCATCTCACTGAGTGTTAAGGCATTCACTGGGCTCCATCTAAACATGGTACTGGTATTTTTAGCTAGCTGTGCAGCTAGTGTTGTGAACAGGGAATGTACAAGTGACAGAGTTCTTCTTTCCAAACAAAAGCTACTTTGACTCTCCTGTTGGCCTTGCATAAGATTCACAGTTTGTGTTATACCTTTATAAAACAAAGAGAGCAGAAAGTGTGGCTATAGGAAGGCATGCTTTTCCTGTAGCTAAAGGAATGAAAAACCCTGATACAAAAGTCTGCTAATGAGGTCACGATTCTCTCAGTACAACTGGAAATATAATTTTCTGATACTTAAGGAAAACTGTTAATATAATAAGACTTTTATCAAAGATTAGTTTGAAATTGAAGTTGCTAATAAGATAAGATAGAAAGAACTAGAAGAATAAGGATAACATATTGGAACAGCAACTTTCACATAATTTGAAGACTTTTGTTCTTTCATGTCACATTAGTGACTTTCATACCTTTTTGCAGTTTTCTTACGGCATTAGTGACATTTGCATCTTAGAAGCAACTTTTCATATATGCTCTCCGAGATGCTTTTGGCATGTGCTGGCAGCTTTCATATTTTATTTAGGATTTTAACTTACTGCCAAATGTTCTGTTCCACGAACATGAAAAGGAAGTCACTGATGCTGCACTTCTTAAACTATTTAATAAAAGGGGTGGATAACAATGCCTTCAGTTTGAAAAAAAGAAAATCCTTCACCTCTGCTACATTTTGGAGAGTAGCCCACATGGTCCCTGAAACTTGTAGCTATGCAAACAGAAAAGTACATTTTATAGTTTAAGACTTCCCACCAGAAAATGGCCCCTGAAACTCCCTAACAAAGTAAATAGAAAAGGTAGAAAAGGAATCAGAAAGTTGGTGGTTTTATTTTTTTCTTTTATTTTTTTCCCCCTTGAGCGGACTATTCATCCCAGTGTAAGCCTGTGGAGTGAATGAATGATGGAATATTTGACTGATGTAATTTATAGTGCTCCATATGACAGCCTATTTCAGAGTGCTTGAGGTTTTTACAGTCTCTGGTAGTAGTACCTGCTGCTGAAACAAGAGATTACTCTCCTTGGACAGACAGTAATTTAATAGTACAACTGTGTAGCTAGCCACCTCCTACTGTATTTCACCACCCACTCCAGTCAGCTTTTGATAGATAGACCTCAGCACTTGGAATATGAAGCACTATGTATCCTGCTCACAGTCTGAGGAGATACATCAAGGGTGAAACTGGAAAGAAAATAAATAAATAAAAGCACTAACAGAGTCAAGTGAGCACTGGTTCTCAGTTCTGGCATTTTTACTGAAAATAAGAAGGAAGGGACAAAATACCTTTCCACATTGGTTGCTGCTAGAGATTCAGGCATGTGGTCAGTGTTGGTGGTATTTCTGGTGAGATTTTGTATTTGACCTCAAAATCCTCTCAGTTCTCTATGAGGATACACTTTAAGAAACACCCAAAGATGTTAGCAGGCTTCTTGCTAATACAAAAAAAGCGCTACTAACTCAGAAATACGTGCACTCCCCTTGCCCAGAGACAAGGAGAAACATTTTCTAAGAGAGGCAGGTTCCTCATTGATGCCTACAGAATGGTTACAGGGACTATGCTGGAGTTATGCTGACAGTACTTGGGGCTCACATTGTCCTTCCAGCCACTACCTTTTCCATCAGGGGGTGAAAGCAGCAGTGGATTATGCTCACAGTGCTGAGCAGTGACTGATGACACCTAAGGAGCACGTATATGCTAAGGGAGAGAGCCAGGTAAACTTGAAGTGCTCTCACAGCGGCTTGTTTTTCCATTAGAGAGCCCCAGAGCAGAGCTCCTGTAATAGAAAGGGGATGGTAGCAGCACAGCTCTGCTGGATCACTTCTCTTGTCTGCCAGGAAGCATTCAACTCATAATCCTCTAGTTACAAGTTATGAGCAAGTCTGGGCAGAAACCGGTTGGAGATGTGCCACTGTACTGGCAAGAATGTTAGATTCCTGGTACAGGGAAAAATGCAGAGGCTTTGTAACTACTAGTGACCCATGCTGTGGCTGGGAAGATCTTGGCCTTGGTGCCCATTCTGACAACACTCTCTACCTTCTCTGGCAACTGCAAAACCAGGGATCTGGAGCACAAGTCTTAAGAGGAGCGGCTGAAGGATCTGGGATTGTTTAGCCTGGAGAAAAGGAGGCTCAGAGGAGACCTTATCGCACTCTACCACTTCCTGAAGGGGGGCTGTGGTCAGGAGGTGGTCAGCCTCTTCTCCCAGATAACTAATGACAGGACGAGAGGGAATGGCCACGAGTTGCGCCGGGGAAGATTTAGATTAGATTTGAGGAAAATTTTTTTCTCTGGAAGAGTGGTCAGGCACTGGAATGGCCTGCCTAGGGAGGTGGTTGAGGCACCGTCCCTAGCGCTGTTCAAGAAGTGTTTAGATGAGGTGCTAAGGGATTTGATTTAGTAGCTTGGTGGGTAGGGATGGTGGTAGGAGGACAGTTGGACTAGTCGATCTTGTAGGTCCTTTCCAACCTAATGTATCTATGAATCTATGCTTGAAGAGCCTATGGAGGTTTCCTGCCTACCAAGTCAAGGGTTAACTTACTGATGGCTTCCTAAATGCCCATCTCCCCTTCTGTGGCAGGGGAAAGCTGGCGCTGGGGCAGCTAATAAAAAATCACCTAGATTTTGCTCTGACTTGCACCAAATGGCCAAGTAAGCTATCTGTGCCACGTTCAGCTGGACCACCAGAGTTTTCATCCTCTCAAGGCTTAGAGGGCTATAAAGATGATGAAAGTTCTGAAGGGGAAGATGAGTTGGGAGTGAGTGAGACCCCTGGGTGTGCTCAGCACAGAGCAGAGGAGCTGAGGGGAGGCCTCATGGTGGCTGCAGCTTTCACAGGGAACAGAGGAAAAATGCTGAGCTCTACTCTGTGTGACAGTGACAGGGTCTGATGGAATGGCATGGAGCTGTCAGGGGAGGGGCAGCTGGGGGTAGGGACAGTGCTGCACCACAGAGCGGTGGGCATGGAATGGGCTGCACAGGGCACTGGGCACATCTCTGAGCTCTGAGTTCAAGGACATTGTGCTCAGTTGTATGGTCTGATTTTTGGGTGGCCCTGTGTAGGGCTGGGAGTTGGATTCAGTGATTCTTGCGAGTCCCTTCCAGCTTGGGATATTCTGTGATTCTATGAATCTAAGGCATAAAGCAAATTCAGTCACCTGCTCAGAGTTCAGCTTTGCTGTTCCTGGCTCTGGTAAGAGCAAAAATACTCCTCTCCAACTTTACAACCTCATGTTCCTTTTCACTTCTTGAAACTACTTAATTCTATCCTTTCCAGCCACACTACAGGAAAAAAAAAAAAAAAAAAGATTTTTAGAATAGCCAGGGGAGCTCTCCCAGTGCAAATACTCCCATGAATATTTATTCATGGTAAGATTTGCTCTGCTTGTGCTTGTCTGTGAACATACATGTGAATAAATTCTTATTTTTCTAAATCTCCGTGAATTAGCAAAAAGCCAAGTAAATCAATACATTTTATTTGCAAGAATGTTTGTGAAACCATTTTCCATGGTTTTTTTTTCCCCCCTTTAATTTAGTCTCTTGGCCCAGTATTCAAAAGGAGGCAAATGAATGTGCTTTTTCACCTCTTGTACACTCACAGGCACACACAGATATATCAGCAAGTGATTAAGAATGGGACAGGACAGAGTCAAAAATTCTTGGGCAGCTGCAGGTATAATTTGATACTAATAAGGAAGTGAAGGAACATCCAGCAACATTTATTCTCTAAGGACATCATCCAGCAACTGCCAATCACTTCTATGAGGATTTGAGTGCTCACCAGCTCAGGTGCGCTGGAGGCTCCCAGACGTGCTCGGCAGCTTGCAGAATCAATTCTGACCCCTGCTGCTGCGTGAGCAGACCTCGGTTCTCTACGGTCCAGGAGACCATACTATCAAGCAGTCCTCGCTGAATGAGGTCTGGGTTAAGTCTTTAGCCACCTGTGGACCTTTGGCTGTCCTTACACAGAGAAGCAGCTTTAGGCTAAGCAGAGCACACCAAGCACCTAGTCTGAGCAGGAAGAAAAACAGGAGCTTTTCTTCACAGGCTTGTCTGCTTATTAGGAAGCTCCATGTCCTTGGGGCTGTGGCCAGATCTCACAGAACTGGCAAGCGAGTTGCATGATTTCTGATAATAAAGCTCCCTGTTGCACCCCTGACTCCTAAGATCCTGCTTACAACCTCCAGAATTGCCTTTTGCGCCTTTCTTTGGTCCACCCAACCCATACTATGTTTGATGCCACATTTCCCAATGTTATTTCCTAGACATCTGGTTTTTCCTTGCTCCCTTATTGCCCTTTCCAGCCTGTATTGTACATTTCATTGCTCCTCTTCCCTCACATGTCCTTGAACCCTCATAAGACCCTTTATTTTGTTGTTTTGCATCCCTAATCCACAGCTTTTTCGTCTCCATGTACATGTGCTTTTATCTGTTTCTCTGGGTGCCTTGAAGCCCCCAACTCTGATTTCCAGTTTTCTTATCAGAATGCTTTTTTCTCAATTTCTGTTGAAACTGCTAAAGAAACAAAACCTATTCCCAGCTGCTCCATCTGTCCCCTTCAACTCTTTGCCTTTGGCCCCCTATCCTATGGGGAAGTTATAAGAACTAGAAAATGATATCAAATCTGTCTTTTTAATATCAGGTTCACCATTACTTTCTGAGAGCAATAATAAAACTTCAGGTCTTAAAACTGTTTTGCTTGACCTATTTATTCATGCTAGCAGAGCCCTTTAGGTCTGGACTATACCTTCAACACAGTAGTCTCCAGTTTACTCAGTAGGAATATTAGGAGCGATCGAATATCATTCCCTGAGAGAGCAATGTCCTTAACAGATTCTGTTATTTAATCTTTTAGATCAGCTTTCCAAAAAAAAGTGCTCATTCATACACTTGATAGATTTAAAAACTGAACCCTGTTAGCCACAGGCAGGTGCACTCTAGGCACCAGGAAAACAATAAACACAGGATATTTCCTGGCCAGTGGCTCTTATGTCTGACTTGACATGATGAGCAGCAGAGTCTAGACAGCAAGTCGTATCTCCTAAACTTGGCCTGCCTCAGGAAACAACTAGCAGCTAGCATTTCTACCAGCTTTACGGGTGTTCTGTTTTTTTTCCTTTCCTTTTCAGGGTTAAGCGCCTTCTTCCACAGGATTGCTAAGGAGAGCATGGATGGCTTTCATGTCACCTACAAGGCTGGGACAGATTCAGCAAGGCAGACCAAAGAGAACTGCCTAACTAAAAAAAAAAAGTACTTGTTGCACCAAGGTAGCACAGGTTTCTCAACATTAGTCCTCCTCATTTTCACATTAAATGGGATTTCATGGTAGGGCTAGGGCTTAACCAATGATAGGTTAGGTCTTAGGCTGGGAATTAGCAATCTGAAGTGACACTCAAATAGCAATGAGAAATTATTCACGTCTTCTATGAATATTTGTGGTGTGTCATGTTCCTTGGCATGCAAAAAACATCTCAGTAATATTATATTGCAGCCACCTGAGCTCAGGAATGCTGTAATGGGCTGTGGCGTGATGTCACTGACACTATGGTGGTTGTGCTGGAAAAATACTGCTCCTCTGGCCAAAGACATTAAAGGGATATTGAGAAGGGCTGCTTGCTGTTACCTTCCTCTATTTTGGTGTGCTGTGGTTCTATAGCCTGAAATTAATTTGAAATCCATTTTGTAATGAGCTCTCCAGTGATAATTTCTAATGTTCAGACTAATATGCATTAATAGCAGATGTTGCCGTTTATTTTTTCAATTATTATTATAAAAACATCATAAAAAAAAACAACCTCTGGTCTCTTCTTGCTTGTTAAAAATCAAAATGCTGATAACTAGTATTTAGAAACCATCCATAAATTTTAGAAACCACACATGAATTCTGCAAAATGTCAGCCCCTCAAATTATCTGCCACTGATCCTTTCTTTCTTCCTTCTCTTTCTCTCCCTCTGACTCCTGTGATCCCTCCTGTGCCTGCTTTTTGCTACTAGTTCAGGCCGGGCAGAAATGTCCAATAAAATACTTTTATGTTGTTTGAAGTGATGTGCCACCAAAAGGTTCATAGTACCCCCATGTTTCCAGCTTAGACTTTCTAAATCCCACTGATAACTCTTGGTTCTTGTTGCTGTGTGCATTTTTAACCCCCAAAGTATAAAGGGTAATTTTTCCCCCTTTATTATTACAAACACAATGAAAACAGTATAAAATCCTTAAGGAGCAGCTGCTCTGCAAGGACATTATGAGTGTCCATGGTGCTGCAGCAGCCTGCGCATCTGTCACTCAAGAAAATGTCATCTTGCCCAACCAAATCCATTGTGCAATCAGAGTGGAGAAAGCACTTGTTTGGAAAGGTTTATGGGCTGACGTCTGTTTGAATGAGTAACATCTGGGCTAAGATGGGCAGGATGCACAGGATGCACATTCCTTTTCAACCAAGTCGGTGCATCTTAATGGCAAAGAGCATCTTGTAATTGCAAAGAAAGCCCCAAGAAAAAATCTTCAAACAAATGTCACCACTTCCACATTTTAAAAATCACATTATTTTCTAAGTCTCAGTTGCAAGGAAATGCAGTTTTTACAGAAATGCATCAGTAATGTTTTGGAGTAATGGCTTATCATTCATAACACAACCACAAAGACATTTGAGACAGATTTCCTCTTATTTTTGTTGGACTTGTTAAGCAAGTCACCTTTTCAGGATAGAAATTAAGCCTATTAAAAAATCATATGTTGCAGAACCAGGGAATGAACAAAGCTTTCATTTGTATAGACACAAACACATCAGATCCAGAAATTACTGATGATATCACGTTATAATATGTATGTAATTCAAATACAAAGCATAAATATTATTAGATAAAGCTAAAATTATGTGTTGGAGAAAGAAGGTTTGAAATATTCTTTAGTGGTTTGGGATGAACTCATCTGTACTGGTTCAATTTTAAACTGGTGTAAATCTGCTGATTTTAGCATTGTAAATCAAGTTCTATCTGCTTAAGTGGCACTAATCAGCACTAATTAGGGAAGTTTGTTATTTTACTTTCATATTTAAAGATTACCTTTTCGATCTTTACCACATATACAGCAGTAGCTTTGTTAACAAGTGCCACTGTAGGTTAAAAAGTACTCAGCAGAGTGATTTGTCTGTTTCATATTTTGGCTTTGTTGTTGATTTTTTTTTTGTTCTCTTTTGCTTTGAAGTGCAGAGCAGCACCCTTTCACTCACCCACTGTTTTTGAAGGCAAAATGTAAATTACAAGAATTTATTTTCTTTCCTAACAAACATTTCTTCCTGAGAAGAAATATCACCTTTAGATAAACTTTTTTTTGTTGTTTTTTAAGACACAAATTAAATCAGACTATTACGAGATTTCCCAAAGGATTTTTGCCTTCATTTACAGAGCAGTTGCAAAGAAATTCTGACAATGTTATACTTTTCTCTGTTATTTCACAGAAGTAAAGGAAAAATGGGGATGAGACTGCTTGCTAAATCACTAGCTTATGATCCAATAGATCAATAGGTATTTTCATATTTGAAGACATCTCAAGTCATATATATATGTCTTCAGAAACCACAGATACAAATATAGAACTCACCTAAAACCCTTTGCCCTGAGAAATCTTTTATTTTAAAATAAAATCCACAGTTTCTTTCCCACTGAAAGTTTTTGCAATTCCACACTGCAGATTATGAGGTACTTTTCTGCAGAGCTCTGATCAGCAGATTTGATATATGGATTTAGATCAATTTTTTCTTATGGCAAATCTATATGTTATTCTACTTCTTCATTTGATACTATTTGCTGAGTGGCTGTTACTTAGGAGCAAAGGTCAGTATCTTGCTCTTGGAGCAGCCGAGTAATCTTTTACTTCTCATAAGGGTAGTCAGAGATATTAAATCACAGTTGACGTACCTGAAGCACAGCAACTTCATCCATATTTTATCTGCTGTAAATTTAATACCACAGCACTTTTTAGGGTGATGTATTTATTAACTGGCTGGGGATGAGCAGTACAGAAATTCAGTTTGTTCAGGAAAATAAAATGAAGACACTCTGACAAGTTTATGAAGTAAGCACAATAGCTATTTATTACTTTTTAAACACGCAGTGCACCTAAATGTTTTTAGCAGTGTTTGCCCAAATAAATGAATAAAGCTTTCCAAATCATCTCTGTTTACTTTTCTTTTGAAATTTAATAAAGTTTTTGCTTTATTTTAAAAAGCACATCCTAGCTTCCTTTGGAATAAAATGCTTTCTTTATGGAAATAAACATAGCTAAGTGTTCAGATAAGCTGGAAAGGGGCATTCTGGGAAAAGAAACAAATCATTCATATCCCAGCTGTATATTAATTCCATCTTTTCCTTTTTTGGTTCTAATTTATTTTGTTCTTTACATTCTACCACCACCAAAATAAATGAAGCCACAAATACAATAACTTTCAAAATGCAAGTACCTGCTTTCTACTTGGCTTATAGTGCACTTGAATAGCATGCATTATTTTTTCTCAGTGTTGCTCTTTGTGTTTCTCATAGTAAATAATTCACACAGCTTTTTCCAGTAACCATGATATGTTCATGTTTCCACACAATTAAAACAACTGTAGATCTTCTTATCCTTTATTAACTGTGATTTCTATCTCCTTATAACATGATAATGAAAAATACTTAGTTGCTAAAAAGCATGCTACGCTACTAAAAAAAAAGGGACTGCCTTTCTTGTATTGAATATTTATTATTTTATTGGTAATCATAGAAACCTGATGCACAACACAGAATGGATAAACTTACTTCTGGCATAAAAGCTACCCCAGAAACATGACGAGAGTGGTATTGCAGGTTTGCAAACCATGATTGCATTAGATACAGAATTCAAGAAATACTCCGACAGTTTGGTCACCCATCTTGTTTTGTTTCCTACAGAGGAATATTCTCTTCATATCAAATGCCTTTGCCCACACGTGCACTTTAGATGCCATTTATTCAGTGCTATTATCTGTTTTTCTAAGACTGTTAATAAAATGGGCAAGTCAAGTGGCCACTCTTTTGGCTGGAGTATTTCTTTCCTCAGGACAGCACATCCAAAAGCCGATCTACACAGCCCACCTAAAAGTCCATTTATGCAACACTACATAGCTTCTTGTTCTTTGCCTGCTGCATCATCAAAAATTTGGCACTTCAGATTCTTGGAGATATGATAAGACACCAAACAAAAAGACTTCTCTTCAGCTCTGCCCATGCTGAGGTATGTAATTAGGCAACTCCTCATTTGTGCCACAGAAACAAGAACAGAAAGAGAAATTCACAGGAAGGGATGCCGCAGACAGAATCTCCAGTTTACTTCAGAAAGTCTGGAATCTTTTCATTTTTTTCCACCTCCAGCTTTGTGCAAGTATTATCTGCATTTTGTCACGGAGATGACAATATGTTGGTCTTCACCCCTTACACAGACCTTCACTGCACAGCCATCTCTTCATTCTTGCTCTTTAGTGTTTACTGCAATTTATTTCCAAAGCACTGTTATTATTAAGTGTGATGTCCCACTTTCCTTTTTTCCTTCTCTTTTGACTTCCTTAACCCATTTCCCCCATTCTTGTCTCCTCTCTAAGCTTCTGACATATTTTTTTCCTCCCTTCCTCACAGAGAAGAATTTGGCAGCACATGAAGGCCAATGAGAGTGCCCTTTTGTGTTGAGGCCTTTGGATTACCAGCTAAGATTCCATGACCACTTGTCCTCTCAGTTGTAAAGCTCCACATGAGTATTACGCTACAGAAAGCATCACAGCAGAGGAGCTGGGTGGCTCCACAGACTTAAGAGCAGAAGGCATATTTATCTGCCAGTCAGAGAAGGGAAACCCTGGGGCAAAACTTGCACAAAATAAGCCCCATTGTTCAGGCTGTGGAAAGGGGAGGAAAAATAGGAGAATTTTGCATTCTGGACTGACATACCAGTGAAGAGTGCTGGCAAAGAATAATAATACGTAATAATAATAGTAATAATATTTGTACATAATTTATCATTATCCACTACAAACTCAGCCCAAATCCTGGTACCATGCTATTCTCTTCCAGCTCCATGTCCTCCTCTTGCTATACTCCTTTTATTGGCTTACATGTGCTGTGGAAATTCATTTTATTCTAATTTGGAGCCTTTGAGGAAAGGCTGAAAAAGCATGTACTACTCCATAGTCATTAAAAAACTCAAATGACAGTATTTCATCCTGCTTTTGAGGCTAAAATATTAGGCTTTGAAACATGAATCACACAGCTTAGTTGAAACTGTGAAGAAGCTTAGGATCATAGCTTTAGTTAAAAATAAGCTTTAATACATAAAGCTGAGGAAAAGGGAGCACAGATGATACCTCAGAAGTCAAAGTACAGCTACTGAGCAGCTCTGAGTTTGTGTATATCATACCACTCTCCTTTTAACCCAGAAACTGTTGGGCTTCAGTGAAGGTGAAGGTGAAGAAGCACTGTTAGTTTAGAGGTAACTGTTGGGTAGCACGTAAAGGACATGATATGCAATAAGTCCTAAAGGGTTAACAGTTTGCAGTGTCTTTCAGTCTGCAGAAGTACAAAAGATATATTGTTTTACAGTCCCCCTTCCATTGCTTTTTTTTTCCCCTTGTCTTTTTCCCCTGTTTTTTTCCCCTGGCCTTGTAAATCCTGTATTGGCAAGCGAGAATGAAGTGTTATAAAACATATTCTGAGAGGTCTGCACTGCAATAGCCCTTGCACTGTCTTAAGTTGCCCCTTTCCCTGAGTCTTCTATTGTATAATGTGATATGAAGACAAACTGTGCAAACGCATGCCAGCTTACATATAGAGAAGAAAAAAATGATGGAAAACACACTTTGAATCTTAACATAGGGAACTGTCAGCCCTTCATTTCATAAGACTGAGTCACTTTTCCACTGTGGTCCAGACTGATCCTGGCTTATCCATAACTTGCAGGATGATGGGGCTTGTTAGGGTTACCTGGTTTCCTTTTAGGGTTGTGTTTGAACAGCTCTGACCCTGTCTCTTGCAGGAGTTATGTGGAAAGACTATTATGGATTTGCAGAGGGAAAAGCCATGAAGACTTTGCTCTGGAGAACTGAATTTCACAAGTTCTGTTAACCCCCAAGGAAGTCTGAAGTCAAACAACAATGATTTTGCTCCCCTCCCACCCATCAGAGTACAAGTCCCTGATTATCAGGCTGGGTGTAGAGTTTATGCAGCCATGTGGGATCGTAGAATCATAGAATGAATCACCGAGTCCAACTCCTGTCTCCACTCAGAACCACTCAAAATTCAAATTCTATGTATGAGAGTGATCTCCAAAGATTTCCTGAACTCTGGAAGCTTAGGGCCACGATCTCTGCCCAGGGGAGCCTATTCCATGTCCATCTCTCTTTGGAGAAGAACATTTTTATGATATCCAGTCTGAGACCTCTTTCTCAGCCTTTGCCACTCAACTCCTTAACATAACAGCATGATGCCAACTGGTTCCTGGACTGCATTCAAAAATACCAGCTTCTCTTTATTTTTAAGGCAAACTTACCTGATTTACAATGATATATTTATAGAGTAAATCTAGGCAGCAAAATCATAATTTAGGGAGAATATCTGAGAGGCAACACTGATAATTCCTGCAATAGGCAGCTGATTGTTCATAAAATAGGTACCAGAAAAGCTGTGGCGAGAGAAGCATTTAAGTATCCAGCTTTCTGATCTTAATTCTATTTGAACTTCTCTACTCAGAGTGAGGTCCTACAGAGAGGAGAAGGGGCTTAAAGGCACAGTCCTCAGACAATAACACCCTCAGAATGGTTAATTATAGCACAAAGCCCTAAGAAACTTAAGTGGATTTTGCATGGCTTTATGGAAAGTGGAAACTATTCTCTTTACTATTTGCCAAACCACACACATTTTACAGCGTAACATCTAGAGTTTCAGAGTTTTGCAAAACCAGGTTACACATCAATTTCATTATTTCATTTGCTAGTGCAAGTGAGACATAAAAAGCTCTTGAAAAAAACACGGTCATGTTCAACATGTCCTATGTCACAGACACCTGGTATGTTCTCTGTAAACTTTTTCCTTGATGCCAGATCATGTTATGTTTTTAATACTCACACCAGAAAGGGAAACAAAACCTCAGTGAAAAGCTTTCCAAGTGGTATCCTCAAGGGAAAACCTTTCCTTGCCTCATACACACAGACACACACACCCTGTCAAGTTAAGCAAGAGCAAAAATGACAGTCCTGATTTACTGTCTCATATTTGTGTTCTTGCCAGCCAAGGAGATTATGCCTGTGGTCTTTCATCTATAGAGGTGTCCACAAAAGAGACTACAAGCTGGGGTGGTATTAGTATTGCCTTCTTCCCTTTTAGAGGTAAGCAGAAGATGGAGTGAAAGTTCAGGTTCTGCATATTATGGTTTCAAGGTTTACAGTGGGATGGATGAGAGAGGAAAAGAAGTCCAGAGAGCTAATAAGTACAGACATAGTTTATGGAGAGTCAGGGTGTTTTTAGGAAGATCAGAGCTGCTGGATAAACCAGGCAGTCTTCATTAACAAACTGCAAATGCGTGAGCCTGCAGTCATCCAGGAGACATTACTGTGGAATTATTTCATCGTAGATAGCAGATGTATGTATGGATAGGAAAAAAGTAGTGAAGACACCAAAGATGCTATTCTGGAAAGACTTGTGCGTATGCCTAACTTATTATAGAATCATCAGATGGATTGGGTTGGAAGGGACCATAAAGATCATTGAGTTCAATCTCCCCTGACGAGGGCTGGGCTGCCCAGGGCCCCATCCAACCTATCCTTGAGCACATCCAGTGATGGGGAACCCACAGTTTCTCTGGGCAAACACAAGTAATCCCACTGAAATCTTAATAAGCAAAAGTGCTACTCACAGCAAATAAATCTAAGCTCTGTACGTTAAAATTTTCAAGGCCATTGCTTAGCTGTGTCAGGGCATCAGAGGAGGTATCTCATAGAGTAGGGATCAACAGGGAGTACGAAAGCTCAACAGCAAAATCTTTTGGAGTATATGTGGATCACAGGAGGACTGGGACAAAGACTGCCAGCAGTTAGTAGGCACCCAAGGGGTTGCTAACTAGATGGGCTTATTATAGCTCCCAAAATAGACAGAGGTTGCTGTATATGTAAATATAACCGTTATTTTGGTTAAATAGAGCTTAACTGTTTCTGATACAGTCATTTATTTGTCAAGTCTGTTTTATGTTAATTTAATTATAAGAAAATTGAAAAGTGTGATACATAGCTAAGCCCTTAAGGCCGGTTAATCTATTTGGATTGTAACAAATATAATTTTTATTAGCTCAGCCTATTTGGATGGTAACGAGTCTAACCTTTCGATAGACATTACAGACTCTGAGTTATAGTCTATTTTATGTAAAACCAGCATTTAGTTCAATAAAAGGAAAGTTCTTTTATCTGTCATTGTGTTAAGGAATTGCTGTATTAATGAGGATGCAGTAGGCACTGTGACCATTTTCCAGAAACCAGGATGTCCTCCATTCTGGATATCCTTGGCTAAGTGCCCAGGTAAGTCACTGTGAAAATAGTAAGTCAGAATGTTGGGACTTATTTTTTTTTTCCTGAAAATGACCATGGTGAAAAATACTGTTATTAGAAATATGAAAAAAAGCCCACTGTCCATAATAATATATATTCCCCTAAACAATAGTGAGAAAAGCAAAATAAATCAAAACAAATCCCTAACCAGATTACTATCATTTGAAGTAAACAAACTAAACCAAACCAGAGCCTCCAAGATAAATGGGCAAACAAATAATACAAATATCTGCGGACACTCCTTAATTTCTAAGAAGAAATTGTGCATTTGACACAAATTAATTAATGGTTTTAGACCTCTTGAAAAAAACGGACCCATTCTCACTCAGAGTTTTCACATTCTTAATGAAATGCAAAGTGCCCTACAAGAGTTGAGGTTCTTTTCATGTTACCATTCTGCAACTTCTGACTTCTTTTTAGAAGTGGAAATGAGGCTTTCTCTATATTTCAGAATGCTTTTTAAAATTCAGATTACATTAAAAAAAGGCATTTCAGAAAGACCCAATGGAAGAAATAAAACAACTTGCAAAACCCATGAAAGTGCACAATTCACCAGAATTTTTCCTCAAAACCTAGCTAGGGCATTGTTCAGACTCCTGTCAACTGTTATACCCAGGACAGTCATACCCTGGAATTTTGCTGCCACGCTGATGGAGAAAGATTGAATGTTTATATGTGTAAGAGGCAGAGGTATTTCAAGCAAATATATAAGAATATTACAATGTATGAAGACAAAACTGTTTCTTAATTTGCTCTGAGATTTTCTTGCCATTTCTCATGACATGGGTATTGCTGGGTGTTAATTAATTAATTATAACTCAACCCGGAATGCAGTCTTCTCAGTGCCAGAGGAGAAATATTAGGTCCATTGTTACAGAAGAGATAGCTTTCTAAACACGTCATTTTTCTCCCATCCCTGCCCAATCTATATATATATATATATATATAAATTTAGACTCTTAGTATTTTAAAATGCTTAGTTAAAAAACTGAAAAATAGGTAGTTGTATCCACTAGTGTGCCATTTCAGTTTGAAGGAGAGAGACCTTTACATTATTTTTACATAGAAATTTGACATTTCCTGCTATACAAGAACTGGTGACAGATGTAAGGAATATGTAAGAAACTGCAGTAGAGCATAATCGATACCAGAAATTATTTTTTCATTTGATTACATTCTGAAATTTTCAAGAGAACACTAACATGCCTCTTTGTATGTTTGTATGTGTATGTACATATATGTGTTAAGTATGTGTGTACATGTGTTAAGCAGGTAGGAAAAGAAGTAGAGAAAATGATTCTGCTATGAAGGTTGGGAAGTCAGATGGTAACATCAGTTGAGAGAGAGAAGCTTAAGACTTGGGGATAACACATTGTCATCCTTTTTTTTTTTTATTATTATTATTTTGAAGTGGGCCAGTAGATTTTCTGTTCCATTTTCAAATGTGTGGCTTGGTTTTAGTGCTGCCGTACGTAACCACTTCCCTCTATCCTTATAAACACAACAGGCCACTAATGACTCTCTGCGTAAATCATGAAGGTGTCACTGCAAAGCAACCAAATTCTGTATCTGTTTTATTTTGAAATCTGAAAACTCTGCCCAGAGTACTGCTTTGTGAAAAGCTTCCATTGTTGAGGAAAAGATTATAACAGAGTAGCAAATAACTTCTATCTGTGAAAGGATTGCACTTATTTCTCCAGCCCTGCTTAGTACTTTTAGATTACGTTTGAGATTTTGGTTTTGGGAACATGACCTTTTTTTTCACAAACTGAAGAACCAGTTATTATTACTTGGAACAAAGGATGAGGCTTCTCTGATCTTCCTTTTCTTACTGTTACAGTACATGTATTCCTAAGTATACTAAACCAAGTATGAAGTCTCTAAGTACAATCCCATCAACGTGACTCGTATCTTCAGATAACCTAGACAGAAACATTCATGAAATAATCATCATAATCTAAGTTCACATCTTACCTTAATATGAGCATCTCTAAAGCAAAGCTTAGACATTTATTTGTTCAGGCTATAAAATACCTCTTCCTTCTTACAGCACATACACAATGACCACAGAGCATTCAGCCCAGATGTGCCACCATTAACTCCCCATACAAACACATTATCAATATACAAGATTCTGGATATTCATATTTGCATTACTTTTTTTCCCCCCCCCAACAATCCTATTGAACTTGGAAAGGCCTAATCTCTGGAAGATGTTATTTGTGTCATTAATAGAGAAAAAAATCAAATAGCAAAGGAGTTCTACCAAGGCAGATAATTTACAATACTAAATTTTATCACTAAAACCAAGTGATTATCTTGGGGGAAGTTAATTCATGATCATATGTTCTGTGACAGGTTACCTCTCTGACTGTGGGAGTCTGCAGAACATGTTATCTCTCTGCTTACGCTCCAGCTTACTTTTGTGTGTTGGTGTCCAATAGGTTCTTTGCAATGTTATGAAACGAACCATTTTTGCTACCCAAAGCAACAAAAAAATCCAAGATCTGAGACCACTATTTGTCAGCGAATGCCAGTGTAACACTTAAGCTCTTGATGTTCACAGCTTTTACAGTTTTGTGTTACAGCTCTGAGTTTCAAAATGTACCTGGATTTACTATGTATGATTCTTTTTTGAATAAACCATGCTGTTTGGGTGTCAACTGTGGGGGTAGGGTGCATGAGCAAATGCTATTTGCTGTTCATCTTAGAAACTCAGCTGTTACAGACTTCCTAATTAACATGTTCACAAAAGCTGGCTGCAGACGTTGTCTGAGAATTATGGGTGGCTGATAGACATTCATGCAAAAGAAAGAAGCTATTAGAAAGAATATTGACTAATATTCATGCATGTTTGGGTGCAGGCAAGTGGATTTCTTCATTAATAAACCTCCCTTATTAATGTAAAAATAATTCTGAAAGTATTTGCTACGAAAAGACAACCTGAAACTTCTCCTTGGGTTTGATTTTCCTCATGTCTTATTCCCTCAGGACATGCCTACTGAAAAACAATCACTCTCTGTCATGATTTGTCTTATTTCTCTTATATCTGAGTGAAACAATGAGCCAGTTTTGTTGCCGAGTCAGCAAAAATGATCCATTGGGCTTTCCCAGTTGGATCAACACCTGCTAGCTGGATGAGGAATCTTAGGCAAACACTGCTAGAAGTAAGAAGAAACAGAGTTCTGACAGATGTTCAAAATAATATAAATGTGTTTTGATTAAGAAGTACAGTTACCACAAATAAAACTTCTCTTTTTGGTCGTATCTGGTAGCCTTCATTGAACTTGGATAATATTATATTATATATTGAGGTTACTTTGTAACTTCGCACATCATTTATATTTCTGAAGGAAGAATAGATTTTTATATCCAGTGCCTCTTGTGCTCATTAAGTAGGCCCCTATGATCTCTTGGCTGTAACACCTGCAATTAAGAATAAGGTAGGACAGCTAGGTACTGTAAATTTAGGATATAAACATGTAATTCTGGCAAGTTAAGAATACGTTTGTGCACCTCCTGCACTGACATTCTTATATAATATAATACATGATACATACTTACATATACATGATACATACTTATATATGCAGTGTCAGCGCTGGCAAGTATGATATGTATGCAAGTATCAGGAGTCAAAAGTGAGAGACCATTTTCTAAACACAATCTTTGAGGTAATGTCAAAGCAGATATCTGAATATTACAATTACAGTGATTGCTGAAATTGTTAATATACTTACTAATGGCCATCCTTCAAGGTATACTAAGTGGAGAACTGAAGAAAATTATTATATTGCAAGAACAAACTGAGGACATAATATCCACAGAGCAACCATAAGTGAGATCAGTCTGAAGACAGAGATGTTTTGATCAACCCCATTTATCATTTTAGACTGCCTGAAGACTCAGGCATATTCTATTTTCCTTAAGTTGTTCAATTGCATCAGCTGAAATTAATATCCAAAAGTGTAAAATACATAGCCATTTTTAAACAAAACCTAATATTTTACACTAAACACCTTACTCCAATGGCAGAGCAAAGCTTGAGAAGAGATTACTCTTACCTTTTTAATGGCTTTATGTCCACTGCATCTTAATGCATTTTACAACCTTTGGAAAGAGGAAGTAGGGTCTAATAATGTCTGGTAAGGCTAAAGCACCTAGCAAGAATGATACTTTCATGCCTTAAACGGAAATGAATTATCATACTGCTTTCAATCAGGTATACATGAATGGAAGACAAATCTTTCTGGGTAAGTTCAGTGCTATGAAGAGGTCAAACAGCAACACCTGTCACAGAAAAAATGATTCTGAACCATGGTAAAGTGAGAACCTGTCTGATATGTGGAAGCATTCATCTTACACACCAAGAGGAGCAAATATATGTTTGCTGAATGGAAAGAATTGTTCACGCTGCTACTATGACTGAATTTGTGATTGACTTCCAACTTTCTAAAAATCTGGGTGATCTGTCTCTGTCCCCCATACTTTCATTAAAGGAAAAAATCTGATATTAAAACAGTTGAGATGGAAGAGAATGATGCAGCACCATATAAATCAGCTGCGTAACACGTAACACATTGGCATCATTTTGATGATGCCTTTTCCTCTTTCCTCTTTCCTCTTCTCTTTTTTTCTCGTTCCCCTTTTCCTCCCATCCTCCCTCCCATCCTCCCTCCCTCCCATCCTCCCTCCCTCCCTCCCTCCCTCCCTCCCTCCCATCCTCCCTCCCTCCCTCCCTCCCTCCCTCCTTCCCTCCCTCCCTCCCTCCCTCCCATCCTCCCATCCTCCCATCCTCCCATCCTTCCTTCTCTCTTTCTCCCATTCCAGAGGAAGTCTGATAGCCCAGTGTAAGACAGACAAAGGCATGCTGGGAATCCATGTACTTCTTGAGTTCTGTTGTCTCAAAGAAGCATTTGGAAGAGTTTAGCTACATGAGCTCAGGAGCTGTTGAATCGCTCTTTAGCGATTTTCTCAGCAGACAGGCCAGCTGAGCTAAATCAGCATCTACACAACACTGGTGAGCCTGCTCAAATAATAGAACTGGTGCTAAATAAGTATTTGATGAATTGTACTGAAATTTATTCAGTATCAGAGCCCTGGGAAAAATTCTAGGTGCATGTTATGGGGCTTATAACTATCCTCAGGGATGATGCTGTTGTACTATGGCATGTCTCCAGACACCATTGCTGTATAGCTTGGCCCGCTTGACCATATTGGGCCCCCCAGTTTTATATACTGGTATCTTCTTAACTGTACTAGGGCTTTTTTAAGTTCTCGTAGTTGGAAGATCTCTGCCATTTAGCAGTTCTGAAGGTGAGGCCACTGCTTATCAGGAGTGGGATTTCAACCCCAATACAAGGGGAAGACCTTCCCAGAAACTGCTCTGTTCCCAACTAGAGAAAGCTGCAACAGTGACTTAGAAAAAAATAAAGCTCCCCCTCCCCCCCAAAAAACCTGAGCTTGGCACCAAGGTGATTCTCACTGAAGCAAAGAGATTATAAGAGGCACTCAAGGGTAGAACCAGAAAATAAAAAAAAAAGAAAGAAGAAACCTCCTTAAGTCCTGGGGAAGGATAGAGAGGTGAGTTATAGTAATTAGTCTATACTAAAAAGAAAAATGTCCTTCTTTCAGGAGTTTAGTGTTGATTCCATTGAAATGCTATTCTGACATTGAAAATTTTTGAAGATTAAGCTGTTTGGAAGATCTTATGAAATCTGTTCAACTCTGTCTTTAGGATACTTTGTGACAGACCTTATGGAATATCTAGTTGAAACAAGCTCAGCTTCAATGCAATGGCTTTGGGGAACTGTATAAGACATATGGTGAGGTGGCGTTGAGGGTTTGTGTCATTCTCTTGAAGAAGAATGAAAACAGCCAACAGCTAAATACTACAAGCTGTAATTTAGAGTGATCAGAATATAACATAGAAAGAACTGAGTGAATTAAGAAGAAGGGATGAGGTTCAGATTGCAAAGTCATGTACTTCAGGGCTAATAAAAAGAATTTCTGTTATATTGTGTTATATGCTGACAATTCATTATTTTGAAATAACAGAAGAGGGGAATGCCAAGGATATTTCCGTTCATCATAGCAAGCCTGTGAACTCAGGTGTGATTTGGCTGTAAAACATATGAATATCATCATCCTCCTACATATCATTTAGGACATTGTTTTGGTAGGAATTGAGAAGAACTAACGCTTCTGTAGTTGAGGCTTGATCTGTTACACTGTATACAGCTTGGTTCACCTGTGTTCAGCAAAGATGAACACCCTTGGAAGTTCAAAGGAACAGAAACCATACATTTGCCAGATCGAAAGAAGCTTAGATTTGCAAAGCAAGGGCTGACAGATTATATGTTTTTGTTTTGTAAATAAAGTTGAATGCAGATTTAAAAATATAAAGGAAAAAAAGACACCGAAGGAAAAAGAAAAAGAATAGTACATGAACAAGAAGAAATTCTATTAAATGGCCATGAAGAGATTAAGGCTGTAAAATGAGAAAGCAGTTTTTACCATTCAGGAACAAAAACTCAAGGGGAGAGACTTAGATTTTTTCAATCTTTGTGGTAGAGGGGTGTTCCTATTTTAAGGATTGTGTGGACACTTCTGTTGGGCTCTGCGTTTGGCAGTGATGGTGATTACATAGTAGGTACATTAGAAGAGTATTTCATTTGAAAGGATATCTAAATCAAAAAGTAATTTTTCAAAACTGGTCTGTATTTTCATAACAGAGATTTCAAACCTGCACTTCTAAGTGCAAAGTTAACACTAGCTAATCAGCAACAAATGTGCTGAGTTACAAAACAGTACCTTCAAAAGACAAAGGAAACACAAAATATGTCTCTAGTAATTTGATCTAGTGTGATAATTTCAAATATAGTTAATCTTTGCGTTAAAATTTAAAGTGGTGAAAATGTGCATAAAAATGTAGGTAGAAATGCTTCATTTGTACACTTAGATATATATATGTTTGAATGTTTATGAAAAAAGCTTTAGAGTATAATAAAAGCAAAAGGTCTATACACACCTGCATATTTAAAGTGTGATTACTTGACACAGGATATGGTATTTCCTTTCAGATTTGCCACATAAGCAAAACAAAGAGGAATACTAATAATGAAATAAACAGCAGATACAGTATAAAGTAGATTTTTCTTTTTGGGACCCTCATTTATACTAGATAATTTGCAATTAATACTTTATGAAAATTGCCTGTTTTGTATGCATGAGCAGACAAAAAGCTTCCTAAGAGCATCATTGTTTCCTTAACGAAAGATACAATGCCAGTGACATTATCGGCATTATACACTTGAACCACAGTTGGTGAAGACGACATCTTCTATAGCATGCTGTCATGCATTTAGGACTAAATCTTATTGCAGCAAGTGGATGTTTTGCCACTGAATTCAAAAGGATACAGATTTGGCCCTCATTACTTGCCTCCATTTCTCCATCTAATTAAAGCATTTGAATGCTGACAGGTCACTAGAATGAATGCCCAATTAATTACTGATTTGTTCATCATAGCCACAGTGTGAATGCTATGAGTATATACGTTAGACTCAAAATGATTCCTTCTTGGATATGAACTGTGCTCCAAATAATTTTTTTTTAGTGTGTGTGTGTGTGTGTGTGTGTGTGTGTGTCATGGAATAGAAAAAATAACAAATGAATTTTAAGATGTGTGCTAACTTTGTACACTTGATATATCATACAGATATGAGCTTTTTGTATAGTCTATGCAATGTGCATATTTGTTAAGTACAAAGTACATGCTGTACAGTATGTTGAGTTTTCTTCTAGTGAAATTAACAAATATGCAAATTACAAGGGATGCCAAAGCACTAAAGAAACATCTGCTAACCACAGGAAGAAGTAATAATAATGATAATAGATAAGGAAAAACAAATGTAAGTTTTCTATGAGGTGGATTTTCTTCCAGCTGTGCACTTCTATGAAAGAATTAGGAAAGAAAGCTACCCTAATAGCTGAGAGCCTCAAACAGGTTCAGAAAGTAATTTTTAAGCATCAAAAATCAAACTTATCACAATGTGTTTCCTTCATTTCTGTTATTTGAAAGTCCTTTAGGAATATACCCTCTGATCAAGGTAGCAGGGTATAGAAAGTACAATTGATTGCACGGAAGATGTTGAAATGTGTATTTATTCTTATTAGAAGCAACTGCCAGAAAACAAACATTCAAGGAGATTCTTTGAAGGTAGCTCTTACCCCTAAGCTGTCTCCCCATACTTTTCCCTAACAGTGAGAGCAGGAAAGCTCTGAGGTCCCTGCAACAGTCTGTTTGAAGAGCTGTCCTCCATGACAGACTCGAAACAGCCAACATCTTTCATCATGTGTCTGCCAAGGAAATGGATGAACGACCTTGCCAATGATAGGGAAGACAGTGAGACTCCCCTGGAACTGTGTCAGCCACCTCCAGACTCACTGCAGTTCAAAATATACAACAGTGCTTCAGTTGGCATCATGACAGACAACAGACAATGACCAAGGAGTTTTCTTTGTAGACTTTTTTGTACGATGGATCAATGTCAAGATGCCTTTAGATATTTATATTTGGAAAGATTGTATTATCCTTATTACACAATGTCAAGATGTTGACTACAGTGAGCAGAAACATGAGTGAACGCAACACTGACCTTGTAGACTGTTCCACAAATTAGAAATCAACAATCACCATTTAGAAGTAGAAATTGGATAAACCCTGTGGCTAAATGATTATGACATTCCAACTCTTTCATCTTAGCACTAAGTTCAGCATTGATAGCAAAACATTCTTTTTGTCTTCTTTGTGACTTTCACATACTATTACAACAGAATGAACTAACTGCCAATAATGTTGTATTATGTATGGACGTGCATATTATCACCTTCTTGTCTCTGCCTTCTTCTATCCTTACTTTTCAAGGAAGTTTAATTATCATTTAGTGAAACTGCTCCA
Source organism: Callipepla californica brunnescens (assembly GCA_023055505.1). Classification (NCBI taxonomy): domain Eukaryota; kingdom Metazoa; phylum Chordata; class Aves; order Galliformes; family Odontophoridae; genus Callipepla; species Callipepla californica. The sequence goes on along the minus strand of JALIRH010000001.1, from coordinate 79,396,875 downwards.
GAATAAAAGCTGTTAAACTTTTTCTCAGGCAGTCCATGTGGTTAATCTCTGCAAGTAAAAACATGGCAACCATTTGGGTGTCATTCAAAATATCTTCTCTGCATTTTCCCTTCTCCATATATCAGTCACTTTTATGCATATTTCTTCTAATCAGATTCCTCATGATTCTATCATTTACAGTTAGTATGAAGGTAATACTAGCTCATCTCCAGCAACCTCTAAATATTAAATCTTCCTTCCTTCCTTCTCAAGGAATGTGTATATAGTACCTGAGATGTTACTTGAAGAAATGGTGCAGAGTAGTTTGTAGTCCTCTAAAAGATCTAATAACATTTAATATGGCACATCTTAAAATAAATGCAAAATATTACCTTGCTCATTCTGCAGAGGACAAATGACATTAAGTGCATAATGTACATAGCAGAGAATTTCTTTCAGCCATATTCATTAATTGTCTAAATAGCGTGTGAGAAATCTGTGAATACTCAACTACTTGATAGTTTTGACTAATACTAGTGTAGTACACACTTACTGAGCTGGAGTGAAAGACAGACAGGCTGACTCTTGCTTTTCTTGCAGAACATATATGGACTTCCCTCTTATTCCAATATTCTGGAACAAAGAAGCTAAATAAGCATTACATTCCAATACAGGTCAGAGTCTTCAACAATATTTGCTTTGTAAGAGCACTAGAATAAAGCTAGTGAAATAGTTCAACATGGGTAAAGCACCAATATGAAAGAAGTGTGCTTTCCCATAGTTGTGTGAATTACTATTAGCTACTATGACTTTTAGAAATGTTTGAAGGTTATTGTTATTATTGACACCAAAGTGTCTACTTCCTATATGAAACACTTATTCTTTTATCTAAAGAAAAATATGAAGAATACAATTTCCTCTAGAGAATTAAAAATTTGCAGGACAGACCTAAAAATATGTGGAATTTGTCAACTCTTCATCAGTTTCTCTTCAAGAACAGTTCAGTAAGTCTAAATTGTTATAGATCAATGCATTTATTATACTTTAGTTGAAAAACAAAAAATTTTTAAGTCTTTCTGAATAAAGTTTTTCTCCAATGGTGGAAATGTGGATTGGATGGGTGACATATACCAACATTCTATCTGTGCATGAAAGTCATAGTGGATTTGGAACATTTAAAGTTTCAGTCAAGCCTGCTTAATATCCTTTAAAATCATTCTTTGTTCTTGCCCAAGCTAAGATTAGGAGAACAAGTAAAGACTATGGAAGACTCTTTGAACAGAACTGATAAATGAACCTTACCAAAAATAAAGAAAAATTCCCATTTTTGTCTCACTTCCTAGCCAGTTTTACAGATGCAATGAATTGAGAAATTTTGGAAAAAATTCAGCTTCTCTTCCCAAATGTTAAGGTACTTATTTTTTTATTTGTTCCTATTAAATGCAAAACAGACCTTTCCTCTGTCTCCATTTATAAATCAGATCAGATTTATAAATCTGTAATCACTCATATTATTTGTTAATTCTGTAAACATTTTTTATTATATTTGGACTAGGAGAATAGGCTGTGTCTAAGTAGATCTAAACATTACAATTATAAAAGTACAATTTAGTTTAGTTAGAATGTTCCAGAAACATTCAGTATTTTTCATGTTGAAAGAACAACAGTAGTCAAAACATTTTAGGATCCATAAGGAGCAAGAATATGGAAAATATTATTGTGCATAAATCAATATACAACATCAAATTGATACTGGATTCAGTGTTTGGAATTTGTGCTTTAAATAAGGAAACTAATAAGGAAAATGAAAAGAGTCAAAATAGTAAAAAAAATGTGTAGTGGGATAATAAGTGCATGCAATGTCTGACTAGTAGAAGGACTACATAAAAACGTGTCATAATAAATGGCATACTGTGGTATACATGGAAGAAGAAACTTCTGTTTACTCTGATTATAGTACAAATGAGACATTAAATGAAACTTCAAAACTGGCAATACTAAACTGTTAGAAATGCCAACTTTTCAACATAACACTAGTTTGGAAACTTGATTATTACAAGATAATACTGAAAAGTTCAGAATGGAGGTCTACATATTAAAAATAAAGAAAAGGTAATAAAAAGGAAGTGGGTTTAAGCATCATATGAACAATGTTTTGGCAAAAGGGCTTTAAAAGGAAATACTTGGCTTGGGAAGAATTATTCTGCATTTGCTTATTGCAGCCAGTATTTCTGCATCTGTTCTTTAAAGCTAAAACTAATGGGTGGAAATATCTTGCTCTTGTTTTATTTTTCTTTCCACTATGATAATTCCAATGAGCCCTTACTTCCTCAGTGTATCAAATCTTTCCAAGTTTGGTGGACTTTACTGAAAATCTGATCAAGATGGTGCAACAACTGCTCATTAAAACATAAGAAAAACTGACTCAACTTGCATAAAATAGGAAGAGGTAAAATACACTTTCTTAGAAACAACAGCTATATGATTTACCAGTTCTAAAGCAAGGGAAGAAAACTGGAAGTAGGAAAAATTTTCTTGATTTCATTGACTTATGGCTGCTTCAAAACAGCACTTGATTCAGTATAATACCCTTCAAATGGTTTCTTAAAAATCTCATATCAGAAAAAAATAAGACTTGTTTGAATCTGTATAAAATTGCAACAGGATTGCATGGTTTTCTAAAATTTTGAGTGTGAATACTTGTGAACAGATAAATATTTAGAGGTACTAGAAAAGAAATGGAGGACAAAGAGAAATGAAGATTTCTATTCACAGTTGACTGACTTTGTAGACTCTTCTTCACTGTGACTTTTTCTACTGGAATTGTAGTCATTAACATAAATTAATTTATACATAAATAGAAGTAGCTACATTTATCGGTTTACAATTTGCATGTATACTTAAACAATAAGAACTTATAAGACAGCAGAAGCCATGGAAAGAAGCCTGACTAACCTGAAATATATATACTAAGCTGTTCAAAGGATGCAAGACGCAATGTTCTTCTTGACAAATGGGACAGTACTTTAAGAAACTGTTTACATTTGTTTTTATCCTATTGATTTTAGCGTGATAATCACAGACTTTACTATCACATTGACAGAAATTTTTGAAAAGCTTACCAGTTTCACATGATCATAGAGTCATAATTCTTTAAAATTTTTCCCCCTCTTATTTCTCTCCAGCATTGAAAAACAAATATGCAAAAGTGCCAAATGTGAAATTAAATGGGGATTTACTTGATCGTTTTGATCATTTTGATTCTTATAAAGATTCTTCTTTTGCGTGTACAGTCTTACAAAAAGAAGACTTGGAAAGCTTAAGAAAACTTTTCCATTGAATGATTGGAATGGATTCCAATGAATGATTCTATTGGAAGTTAAAGTACATCAGTATTATTTTGTGACTGATTTTTTTTCTGACTAATTTCCTCACTTCTCAGCAGGTGAGCTCTACTGCCAGTTAGAGACTTACAGTGTTCAGCGTCCATTCTGATGCAAACCTTAAAAAGGCAAGTCTCTTGCTGGCTGGGGACAATGAAGTCATTAATCAAAATCACTTTCCATCTCTACTGATGATGGAAAAAAGTCTGCCTACTATCACGGAGTAAAACTAAACTAGAATCACTGGGCTATATCTTCAGAAAAGGAGGTAATATAGAACAAGTTCTAGGAAAAATGATTGGAAGGAAAGTACATCTTTGAACCTCAGGATCCTGGGGTGGACCTTTGGCCTAGTGGCAATTTAAAGTAGCTTTAAGGCTACTTTGAGATATTGCTAATTATCAAGAGCCACAGTAAGTCTTTCTGACAGTGGTCAATACTTGGGGCACAGCAACTTGCAGTAAGTTCTTCTCCAGAAGGCAATATCATACAACTTTTTTGAAGTGGATCTTGCAATGAGAGAAAAGGAAAAAGCCACCAGCCGTACATTATTAGAGTATGTATTCTCTTTCTCTGTACATCAGAGAAACCCGCACATAGATGACTAAGCTGACTTTAAGTCTACTTTGTGATGCTACTTTTGCACAGAACAACATGGATCTGGCATAAGTATTCTGGAGGAAACAAAACTGAAGTCTTCAAAATGTTTTAACTTCTAACATACATGTGAAAATCTACTCACACGTTATTGGTTTCATACAACTTCTTCCCCAAGACTGGTCAATGGAATATTAGAGTTGCATATCATGGAAAAAAACAGTGAGACCAATAGCAAATAATCAATAGCCAGCAGCCGAGTCTCTCTGAAGAATATTCCTAACCACAGTGGGAATCATCTGAACACAAGGAAGAAAAAAACAATAATACAGAAGTTTTAAGGCATTATCCCTTCTTCATCTTCCCCTCTCCAACTTAAATGAGTTTCCTGAAAAGTTTTAATGTAAGTAAAAACACTGACTTGCTTAGGTGGGGTTTATTGTTAACATTTTCTATACGCTGACTACTTCTAAGTAAGAGACTTAGAGTATGATGAAGCTTCTGGGCAGACTCACCAACTTTTGCAGAGCTTAAACTTTCTTTGATTAAGTCAACCAACCAAACCAACCAACCCTTTTTAAATCTCCAGAAAGCAAAGTATTCTAAAGAACTGTGGATTGGCAGCCTGCTGAGAAGTTATTTCACCACAGTGCTAACCCTGAAGTATGATGACAGTTTTAATGCCAATACAGTGAATTATTTCAGGGATAATTCCTTTAACAGAGGCTTGGGTGGGGGCTGAAGTGCGCAAAATATATTAACTCATTTACAGTACTGTTTGAGGAAAGGTATCTATACTTTTCAGTCTATGTTCTGACTTGTGTGTAAATGGTTAATTCATGAAGTGATATATGTTAACCAACAATCATATAATATGCTCAGTTTGACGAGGCCATAGGAAAAAGCATGACACATATGTGAAACCAGAAGTATTCACCAAAATGTCAGTAAATTTGTAGCAGATTACTCCATAGCATAGCACTGCATCAAATCCACTTTTGGGAATGAGTCCTGAAATGCACTGATCTCACTGAAGCCACAGGGACCCACCACCTCTTAAGATCTGACCTTGAATGTTAAATCAAGTCATTTTTCTTGCAAATGCTAATACAAAACAAAACAAACAAGCAACGACAATAACAACAAGCAAACAAAAACAAGCAAAAAGAAAGATGATGGTTCAGTCCCTCAAGATTTCCTTAAAGAGAATACCTCAGACTTGACAGTTTTATCCTTGGTATAGGAGAGTAATGACTATAAGAAAAATTAAATCTACTCCAAAATACTTGGTAAACTGAAAAAGCAAACACAGTAGTTTAGGCGATCATTAATACCACCTCTGAAAAATAATCATGTTGAGCAATGAGTCATATGACAAAATTGCTGTCTCCTCTCTGTAATACTGTAATCTGTGGTTTAAGAATCACACCAAAGGAGTTAACAGGTTCAATATACATATTGCTTTAAATCTCTTTCTTAATCTGTCGATTATGATTTCTTGACTCTGAAGATTGGATCTTTACTGAGGTATGTGATCTATATTTTTCTCATGCTTTCACATGGCAAGCTTTTATTTGGTTTCTGTATTTTTTTATCTATTTTCTTTTTTGAATGAAAAAAGTCATTAAAAATGAGAAACTCATGAGAAATATCATTTGTATTCATTGTATGTAACATACAAATGTACACACGAGTTATTGAAGGAAGAAAGAACAAAAGTCAGCTGTGAAGAACTGCAGAAGGACTCTACGAGACTGAGGCATAACATTGCAGAAGAATAAGTGATGCACTTGGGTTAAAACAAACCAAACTATAAATGCAGTGAAGGGTTCTGAACTGGCTAATACAACCTAGCTATGAAATCCTGAATTTATGATAATGAAAAAGTCAACTCAGTGCCTAGTAAGCAAAAAACAAATACTGAAAATTGATCTATTAGGATAGCACAATAGAAACAATCCAGTGAACATAATTAGCAGGTACGTTACTCTACTGTTCGTCTGAATGTTGTATACTGTGTGCATTTCTGGTCCCTGCACCTCAAGAAAAACATAGTGAAACTATACAAGTTTCAGAGAAAGGTGATAAGAGTGAGCAAAGTTATGGAACACTTGCTATACTGGGAATGATTAATTAGCCTGGCATTTGTCAGCCTAGAAAGGAATTGCCTAGCTGGGGGATACTACAGCAGCTGATAAAATAATGAGTGACAGAGAGTGATTAACCAGGGAAAGATCATTCCTTGAGTTTTCAAATAGAAGAATAAAGAGGTTTTAAAAGAAATAAGACCATGGCAAGTTCATAATGCCAAAATGAGATGTTTCTTCGGGCTGCACAGAGTTAGCCTGTGGAGCTCCTTCTGAGATTTGTGGATTCCAGGAATTTCACATGGCTTTAGAAAGCAACAGTGACTATCTTTATAGAGTATGTTTATAGAAAATATGTCCAAAATAGATCATGGTACAGAAAGATTCCATCTCTGAGCTACAAGCTGTTATAGATTATAAGAGTATTCTGAGGAACACCCTCTTTATGGTATCACAGACACAGACATCAGTCTATGTTTGTGCTAATCATATATCAGACTCCTTTCAGCTGCTATGTACGCTCTCAAGGATATCAAAGGTATTAGCACAAAATGGCTTTTAGTTGGGTGCAGCAGAGACATGCTCACACTTTAAAGAGTTAATACTCAAATGTCAATATTAATAGAAATATATTTTTTCAGGTTCTTAGAGCTATATTTTGAATGTCAGCATCTCTAAAATGCTTTCTGGGTATTCTGCTAATGATCTTCTGAAAATAAGGTTAAATGACGAATGCAATAATGCTATTGCTTCCTGTTTCTTTGCCAATTTTTGAATCACTAAAAGGCTTATCTGTCACTACCTGTTTATCAAGTTTACTTAATAACTTCTCATAGAACAACTTTATCAGAAGCCTTCTGAAAGGCTAGATACATTACATACAAAAATTCCTCTGTACACAGTACTTTATTAATTGGAATAAACAAATCCATTGTGTTAGAGAGAGAAGTCAGCAATAATTCATGGCTTTAATTGACAAAAGCTACTGTAAACAAAGATTAATATCAGGGGTTTGTCAAAATACAAGTTTAAATGATCTTTCTTCTCAAATTTTCCCATTCCATGTTCAGCAAAGGCACCCCATCCTTGCTAACTTCTTCAGGTACAGGTAGAGCAGTTCTTCTCTGTACCAGTTTGTATGAAAGCTGTGTGATTATGCTGTGCTACACTGTGCAACTTCTGCTCCAAAACTGTGGGCACCATTATGTGAAGAGAAAATGCATGAATGTTAACACCCAACTTAAAAGCTGAATGTTCGTAAATTCACATGCCATACATAGACAACAACAAAAATGACCTTTCTGAGCCAGAGGCTATGAACTTCTACAAAGACAATAGGAAGCTTTGTTGCAGCTGATTGCAACAGCACAGAGATAATCTCAGGTTCTTCTGTCTATAAGTGCAAGAAATACTGAGCTGTTAGCCCATTCAGGGAGATCTGAATGTAAGATAAGTCAATTGATTAGTGGGTGATGGAAGAGATAAGTAAGTGGGAAGGACTGAGGGTCAAGCACAGATAACTGATATTTTTGTTCTTAACTTCTTTGTGCAATTATTATTTTTTAATCCAAAATACAAATAAGAACCAAGCATACCACTTCCTTCAACACTTTCCTTTTGACCTTTTTTTACACAGTTCACGTTAAAGTCATAGCAACATATTTAAAAATAATTCTTTTTGGCCACAGAAGTACAAAAAGAAAAGGAATTACTCTTGTCACAGTAAATAATCCCCAGCACAAACAACAATAACTGCACAAAAAGGCAAAAAAACCAACCAGGCTCTGGCTTGTTATGATGTAGATTGTTAATTTGGGGATTTCACAGGACAGAAGTCAAAGCTGTGCCACTGCTGTTAATCTGCCCCAGTGAGAATTGCCACACAATTCACAGTGCAAGGGAGATCAGAAACTGACATCCCAGGATTCTTAGAAAACAATTTTTCAGCTTCAACAATAAACAGTTTGACGAAATCACAAAAAAGCAGGGAGGAAACCCATGAAATTATATTGATGCAGAAACTGCAATCTCTTTTGGCCTCCCTGTAGGTGGAAGGGTCCAGGTGAGGAATGGCATAGGCTTGTTAGAAGAGCCCATCTTTTCTGCTTTGCCTTGAGACATCTTCTCCAGGGTGAGCTGGCACAGCTAGGTCTGGCAGCCAAGCTGGTTGTGACTGAGGTAGCCATTCTGATGAGACACATCTGTCCCTCAAAGCATTCATATTGCTTATATTCCACTTCTGTGACAAATGGGTCGTTCCATCACACACGTCAGCCTTATTAGCAGATGTGCACTGATTGGCTTGTGGCATTTAGGAGCTCTTATTTTCTGCCTTCCCTGTTCCAGTCACTTTTGGGTTAGTTGCAGTCAGTCCAATCTAAAATGTAGTGTGCAGGAGAGCAATAACTTCCTAGTGCCCAATTTCCAGAAGCAAGGATTCATTAACTGCAGTCCAACCTAGCCTGGGAGCCTGCTGGAAACCTGCAAGGCCATGAACTGCTACCTGGAGCAGATTTCTTGAGTCCTGTGTACTTCTTAGCAGGAGGGGGCCATATCATCTATGAGAAACAACCAAAATTTCTGCAAATATACATCACCATTTCAGTACCTTCACTTTACTAATAATTTTTAAATTATTACTATTTTTAATAATAGTGAACAGCAATACTTAAAACATTTTATCTGGAAATTGGAAGTTATTTAATTTTATAGGAAAACAAAAATAGTCATTTTTTCTAAAATTCATAAATTTCCTAAAATCTATTATTAAGCTAAACTGGATTCACTACTCAGGATTGGATTCATTTGTCTTTTTGATGCTTCTCATCAATGAAGTAATGTTTGCAGAGAATTATCCTTCATTCTAACATGTCATTACTGAGTTGAGTTAGTTGATAGTAGTAGTAGTAGTAGTAGTAGTAATAGTAGTAGTAAGTTCATAGCAGTTGTTCATAGCTCAGTATTCTATGCCACATGTATATTACTTTGTCAAGGTCATTTAATTTCATTTAACAATGACCAGTCAATTTGCTATATTATGAAATACTCTGCCATTAGTAGTACTTTTGAGTGTCTGAGTTATACTGTGTCACTGATGCACTTTGTCACCTGAGTGTGCTTTTTGTTTGAGGTCATTTATCAAGACAGTGGATAACACTCATATAAGGGCTCTGGAGAATGCTGATATTAATAGCTTTGCACTGTGAAAACTGACCATTTATTCCTACCTGCTTTTTCCTCTCTTTAAACCAATTATTAATGCATGAAAGGGCCTTCACCCTTACACATGAAGCTTAATTTCTTCAGAAATCTCTTTTAAAGGGACCTTATTGAATACTTTTTCAAAATGTAAGTACAGAATCATTGGGTCACGATCACCCGTAAACTTTATGACTCCTCAAATAACTTTCAGTGATCTTCAAGAGTGGACTCTCTTTCACAAAAGCCCAGTCGATTATTCCTGTGATATTTACATTATATTTATCTAGATATCCAATAATTTTCTCCTTTACTGAAGTTTTTTTTATTTACCTGCTTCAGAAGTCACTCAGTGATCTGTAGCTCCCTGAATCAACTATGAAGCCTTTTTGAAATACTCATCAACTATCCTCTACTTCCCCTCACTGAGGCTAATAAAATCATGCTTAATGTACACCTTGGTTAATAGTTCATTGTTTTCATGCCTGTGTGTCTTTAGGACTCTTGGGAGAGCATTCTAAAAACCTTTAATGTTGTATTCAAATCATACAATAGCTATTTACTTCTGAACCCAAAATACCTGATCATCTTTAATGACTCAAAATGGAGCATCCTGGGTGCATTCAGACCGGAATGTTGGATATATGGTAGTTTTTGCAGAGTGATATGTGATGGAGTTTAGCTTCCACTTCTCAGTCTAGAATTATTTCACTTGGATGCAATACTTTCCGTGCCTTACATAGAATAGTAGATGTAATTTTCACTTAATTGGTAAGGAACACAATTTCTTATGGTATGGTTCATACATATCATAGAAATACATCTGAAGGCATTTGGTTAGTATATCTTTCTTTTTGATCGGTAAGAAAGCATGGTACAATTCCTATATTTTCTTTCATTTATTTTCCTAAATATCACTGCTTTGCAAATAATTAAACTCCTGTTTAATTTGCTTGTTTTTTACAAAATTCAGATTACAAACTTTTATGTTGTACTTTGAGGATACTAAAGACAAATGCTGAGCACATGGAAAATGTGTCATTTCAGAACTCTTTATCTGCATCAATAGCCTGCTTCAGAAATTAGAAACCAAACTCCCTGGTGGTGGTCACTGCAAAAGAAGTGTTAAAGGGAAAGAGAACGACTGAGAAAATTTGGAGGTCGAGAGTGAGAAATGACCACCAGCATCACAGGAAGTAAAAAAAAATGAAAGGTTCTCAGCTAGCAATATCTTTAATGTGTATTTGTTTACTGTTGAAAACCCACTACATGTATATTTGCAGGGAACAATGCATTACAATATAAAAAATTAATATAAAACTGCATTTAAATAACTAATGTGTTGGCACCAGAACTGATGCAGACCCAGGAGGAATGTGGTTCCCTTGTTAAAGTAAGTTCATTAGCATAAGAAGCACAAATCTGAAGGGCAGGAAGGGAGGAGGGTTCCCATGTTAATAAATATTTACTTCATGATTCTTGAATGACAGAAATCAACAAAAGCTAGGAAACAGAAAGTTCCAGCAAGTGCTCCAACCTTAACTGGGAAATGGAATCAGAAACTTGAACCCAAATTTTGATTTTCTTGATATTTTTCTTAATGTGAGTCACAAAATGTAAATCCCCATTGGTTTTCCCTGCTAAGTTTGACTTCACAAGTAAGCAAGAATGGCTCCAACTATGCAGTTCTACTTTGCCTACAGTGAGGTTAATTTTTTTTTTACTTGTTTTGCATTTTTTTCCCATAAGAAAAGAAAAAAAGCAGAAAATTTGTTTCCAATAGCAGCACTTCATATTTTTTAACATCTTTTATTCTAAAAGGAGCCAGAAGTTTAGCATGTGCAGCCAAACTGTCTCATCCACTCCTGAAATGCAGTTAACAGTCAAATGCCTAATGCTACAGAATTTAAATAATGCTAAAAAAAAATAAGATTGATCAGATTATATAGGTGAAAGATAGGTACTAACAAGACACCACTGACATGTTGTAAATACTGATTTGAAGAAGAAATGAATTCTAACATGGAAATAGCAAAAACAAAACTAACAGTCCTTTTGTTGGGAGCACTCTCCACAAGACTGATCAAATTATATCCTGCTTCATCTTTGAGCCCAAATTAAAACAAACTCAGAAATAGAAGGTACTTGGGAGGAGGGAAAACCTCATTAGTTACCTTACTTATGAAACCTGTTCCACAAATGGAGATATATTTAGGAAATTTGTTAAATGATGTGGAACTGAACTACAGTATACTATGAAGATGGTGGGGATTTGGTCCTGCTGAACTGTGTAGCCTTTTCTACTGGGCATGCAGGTCTGCCTGTGCTGGCTCCAATGGGCTGAGAGGTGAAACTTTTCTCAGGGCATGTTGTGGGACAGGTAAAACAGGGGTTATTCCCCCTTAGCCAGCAATTGCCAGACCACTTTGTTCACAGTTCTCTTACACGGGGAAGCAGCAGTTAGCTGCCATTCACACCCAATGAGAATGTGGATATGCATGCTGCCATGGCCTTTCAGAGTCTCTCTTGTGATCAGGTCCATGGCTGGTCTGTGCAAGCAGAATAAGTCAAAACGACACTTTTTGGGCTTTCCAACATTTGCTCTTTATCAGCTTGCATGCTGTAAATGAAAGGATGCCTCTCAGCCCTTGAGCTAACTGCTGTGAGGGAATTTAATAAAATGACTGTAAAAGGAAAGTGGTAAAACACATTTTTCAGCTGAAAAGTGGAGAATAAGAAACATGGAAGCCCATGCAATCTGATTAGTGGCTCTGCAAGTTTCTGCATGCGTGTTCAATAGGGAAATAGAAACTGGGTCTGCTTCTAAAATAAACATTAAACCCCTTCAAAGTACAGCTCTAAGATAGATTTTCTTCTCTAATGCCTGTTTCTTCAAAACTCCACTGAAGACCAGCATCTGCTGTCTGTTTTTGCAGCCTACACTGACGCAGTAATATCTAAGACTCTTTTTTGCGATCCAAATTTCCCTGCCATCTGGGAGGCAGTCACCTTTTGAGAGAGTGGAGCTGTCTGCATTTGAAAGGTTGCCGCTTTGATCCATAACCCTTCCTGGCGAAGGTGAGCCAAGCTGCCTTGTGCATGCACATGCAGAGGGCAAGTCTGGCCCGGTAGCCAGGTCGAGTTAGCACTGAGAAAAAAAAGCTGGAAATAAACATGTGGAGAAATGTTTGGTTGCCATTACTTGCAGCTGCTGGCAATTTTAAAGCAATCTGAAGGAGAGTGGGCTCTGACACGTGTAGGCTTGCTGAAATAAGAAGGCTGCTGCCACCAAACACGCAATGCCTTGGAGACCTGGCTGCATCATACCCAGCTACACAAGGGTGTCCTGATTGTCACCAATGCAGCATCACAGTTGAACCCCACCCCAAACTCACCCAGACAGAGGGTACTACTGACACCAAAGTCAGGTCCTACCTGGGAATATATCTCTGCACCAGAAAAAATAGAAAGCCGCCCCATCTTTAAATAACTGCACGAGAAGAGTTGGAGCCGTGCCAAGGTAAAAGTTGTAAAACTGGATTGATTTTTGCTACAGCTTGCTAAGGGCTCCCCAGAGCCAGGATGCAATGCTCAAATATAATAATTGATAGCCTGAAAAAATATTTCTGATAAGTGCGCAACTGTAACATGGAGCCCTATCTGAGATGAAGCAAGCCTTTGTGTCCCAGCTAACCTGAGTGCTGGGGTGACCCAGATCTGCAGCTCCTTACCCTGATTACAGCTGCATCCTTCAGCTGGAGAGAAAATGGGCCTGGGTTCTGAACACAGCATTTTGTTAAATGCTGTTGTGGAAAAGTAATTACCCGACAGCCAGACCAGTGCGTGCAAAGAGGGAGCGCTTCGGGGGCGGAGGGAATTCACATTCATTAATAGCACCCGGCAATCCCAGAGGGCACAGGAGTTAGTGCTAATCTAACCTCTTTTCAGCCTTCACCTTGGTGGAGTGACCACCTCAAGCCTTGTGTATGTGTGTATATAAATTGCTCAGGATTCAACTGAACGCATTAAGTTTTAAAAAGGATGTAAGTGAAAATTTTCAATAGCTTCTGAAAGGGGATAATTTATTAGCTCTGAGTAAATTAAAATCTCAAGCAGGGGTAAAGACTTTAGAGATTACTAATACATTTTATATGCTTTCAACAGAAATGTTCCTTTAAATGGTCCAAAAATCAGCTAATTTTGTTCTATTTAGTAAATTACCTCCTAAGGCTGTAATGTTACAGATTACAATTGCTAAAAAAAAGTTATGCCTTATCAAAGTGGAATAAACTGCAATTTATAGGTTTAAATATAGCACTTTTTTTGTTTTCATAATTCAGGCTGGTAAAAATGATGTGTTAAAATAGTGGTGGAAGGGAGTTTATCTTTTATTCTCTTGTTAGGTCAGATGGTAATGCAACAGAATGTCATCGCTATGTCTCCTATATACCATGCTAGCAATTTAGAGTCTATTTCGTCTTTGAGACCAGACGCATGATCAAATTACTCTGGTTAACTGTTGCCATGCATCAGCTCAGTCTCAATAACAGCCTGTGCAAATGCTCTTAGCCTGTGGCATATTCAGAGTAATTTGGCATAGGTTAGCCCCTTTTCACTGTGGACTAATGTATGTCCTGTTATCTTGTGTTTGTGGTGGACAGTTGCCACAGCCTAGCTGATGTGCAGTAATTTTGCTGTGCTGAGACTATTTGATTATGCCTAAGCCTAGAATTTGCCTATGAAACTGCTGGTTTCCAGGTTTAACGTCTCTTTGGGGAAGATGACAGAAAAAGCATTGGCTCTGAACACAAGTCCTCTACATCCATCCTTTACACAGTCAACAAGCTGCCTTTCAAAGTTGTTTCCTTTACGGCAAAAAAATAACATTCTGCCTGCTCAGCAGAGAAGCTGGATCAGCTTCAGGCAGCTTCAGAGTTATCAGCATCTGAGAAGCCAACAACTAAACTTCAAAACTAGAAATCAGTTTAAATAGGGGAAAAAAAGACTTTATTCTGGTTCAAAATTATAGTTCTTGCAAAACACAAGAATCATCTGTTACGTATATCACTGCCTGAGATATAGTTTCTGCTGTGGGTGAATATGGCTGTGGTAGTAAATTTAACAGTGATAGAGATAGTACCAGAACCAGGCTTTCCATTTCAGGAAATCTGTATGGTTCTGACATCTTTTGTTTTGCCCTGAGTCATTCAGTAGCTTTCAAACAGTTCCTGGGCAGAGTTTGGGAATTAGCATAGGCTACTTCTGGGGGTTTGGCTCTGGCCCACTGATCTCAGAAGATAAGGGAGTGTGAATGAGTATCTCCCTGTGATAGATTTCCTCAGTGCAGAGAACGGCCTCCAGATCATTTATTTTATCAATATTGATGCAGCCTGACTTAGAAAAAGCAGTCAAAGAGGTGGTAAAGTGATTTCAAAGACTGGTGAAGATAAGAATTTGGCAGTAAGGTATAATAGGGTCAGAAACTGAGTACAGTGAATGGGGAAAAGGGAGGTGGCATGGACAGATAATCAGGACATAATTAGGCTTTAAAAGAAGAGTCTAGAGCAGAATTAAGAAAAAATTTACTGCAGGTGAGAATTAAAGGGAAGACATTAATAGTCTAAACTACAGAATAAGTTACTGATTGTGGTTTTGTAAGCTACTGATTAGTAGTTATTGACTAAGAACAGGAAAATAAAAATGAAAAGATAAATTCTTGTCCAGGATTTATTTAATTGCATCCAATGGGCCAATGAACTCCATGGTCTTTGTACTGATATTCAGATTCACACTTCTATGTGGATATGTATGTGCAACGGTTTTTAAAAAAATACTTAAAGCTCATGTTTTTTGGGCTCAGCTCTATTAGGATCTTCAGGAATTTAAAGGAGGGTAACACTTTTTTCATGATGGAATTGTGGAGATGGTGGGAACAGAAATAGTCCAGCAAGTGCTTTACACCGCACAGGAAAGGGGTTGTTAATATCTGTCCATGGTTTTCTGTGTGGTGTTGTGTGATTTCATCATATGCACAATACAATGGCTGTACTAAGATTCAAGAAGTCTACACTGTTTAAATTGTTTGTTGTTTCAGTAACAAATTCATCCATTATCCCAGTAAGCCTAGCATCCAGGACATGCATGAGTAAAAAGTAAGCATTCAGCAGGATTCAAACTCCAGACCTGTCTGATGCCAATCCTGAAGTACAGAGAAAATCCTGACCCTAAGCATTGTCTTGCTTATTATGGAACACCTGAAGAACTCCACGCAAGAGCAGACCAAATGCAACTTTACCTGTTGGTGAAGAGGTATCCTTGTGCCTGATTGTTTTATAAGATTGGTGAGGTGAATTTTGAAACGAGTGCCTTGAGCCCTGGAACTAATGAAATCTGATGTTCTGTGAATCTGTATCCTGTCTGATGGATCATGGTTTCTAGGAAGGTGCCAGAGCTGACAGAGCTTTTGATCAATTATCAAGTCACACTCCACTGCATGTTCTCCACCTGAGAAGGTGCAGCTTTCCATCCACCAGAACATTTAGGGTACCCTCACCTCTACGCTGATCCCTATAAATCTGTAAGAGCTGGAGCATCTCTCAGAGCTCAACCCTCTGTCAAGTTTCTTGTAGCCAGTGAGGTTTAGCTAGGTCTCTGGTTTAGCTAGGAGATCCAAAGAGGGACAGGAATTGTCATGCAGCCAAAACAAGAACTTCTGAATGATAAGTTCAACAATGGCAAGTTGTTCTGACATAAGAATTGCTGTGTTGGGCTTGTCCAGTGCTGAGACTACATATAAAAATAAATATACCCTTACTTTCCAGAATCTTTTACATTGGTACCTAATTGGTCAGAAGTGATGCCCTATCATTAGAGGAGGGTAACGTGCAAAAGCACTAGCTATATCACCTCTTTTTGAAAAACTCCTTTTTTTGTCTCCTTATCTCACGTCTTTTAATAATTTCCACAAACATTTTTGAATCCCTGTATTTTTCTGCTATCCATTTTTTTCTTTTTTTTGGGGGGAGTATATCTCTTGAAAAGAAGATAGTTTGTCCACTAATGCTATGCCTCTGTCATTTACCAACATTATAGAGATTTTCCATATCATTGTTTTCTTTTCCTCTTTGACGTCTTTTGAAATTACAAACTTCTTTCAGCAAGCAACACAGCAGCAAACACCACTACACATTTTCAGAAGATACTTTCATTACCTTATACTTGCTTCACTTTAAATTCATCGCACTTAAAACTCAGAGCTTTCTGTAGTTCAAATTATTCCTCTTTCCACATACTTTAACCTGCATTCACTGAATTTCACCTGCTACCATGTTGTCCTTTTACCTCACTTTCGTCAGCCTCTCCAGAGATATTTGTAAACTGCTTTAGTGTTGTGTTATCTTTGTACTGTCCCTAACCATGGTAGTTCAGTGTGCACACAGCTTTTTCAAAATGTTGACATACAAAACAGTATTAGTGGTATGCAACTTTGGGGTATTCCTCACCAAAAAACTTTCAGAAAATCCAAATGCATTTGCTTAATCCAATTTTTTGTCTTATTTTTTACTGAGGCATTTATGTAATCCTTGAAGAAAAGAGTGATAGGTTATCTATTAACAAATCACACTGCTTTTGTCCCAGTCACACTGTAGCTAGTGAAGGGTTTTACACATCAGCATTTCAGTCAGTGAAGGTCCTTGGCAAATTGCTTCATAATATGACTAACTTCATAGACAGAAGTTGCGTCCTTGAAGACAATATCCTATTTACATGATTTAAGTTGGGCATGAGGTAAAGCCAGGACTACCAAGCTGTAGGCCATAGACAGTGAGCATTTCCTAATCAGTAGAAAAAAATTTTTTTTTTTTTCTTTTAATGTGAAAGATTGAGTCTTTTTGCTGGTAGCTGCTGCAGATCACTCTTGAATCTGTTGGAAACTCAGTAGTGATGGGTATTTATGACAGCCAGCCACATCAGGACTAAATTTGCCTCTGCCAAAGCAGCTGAGAACTGCTTCAGCACAAGATAGGTAGGGGAAGGAAAACACTCCTGTGAGGGGCATGGGGCACGCATATCTGGTTTTGGAACTGCTGATGGTTTTGGGAAAGGGGGCAGTCCTTGAGACAGCACTTTTCTAAATCCTTTTTAATACTGTCCATTTCTGCCTTCCTGTGTCCAACCTTCTTTCTTTTCTTTCAAAACTTTTCTTTTACTAGCTTCAACTCTTATGGCCCAGTTTGTTTTTCTCAGTGTAGTTAGTGCTGTATTGCCTCACAGATTTAAACCCAAGCACTTGTCATAGCATCCTTCCAACCATCTCCTTCCGTTCTTCCTTTCTCAACTTTCTCCTCTCTCCCCACATCTTGCTCATTTCTATCTTTTGTGGTAGCTTTATATTCTATGTCAACCTGGCTCTTGATTTTGGGGAAAAGTTAGTCACTGCCTTCAGATCTCATGCACTGTGCTGTCAAGGGTAAGAGGCATCCTGGAATGTATTGTGGACTTTTGACTTTTGAAATCAAGAGTTTGAAAGAAAGTAATGGCCACATAAAAATTGCTAAATCTTAGGAGATACTAGATTATACTTTTATAAAAGGCAGACACACTGAAGATACACTCCAATACTGGGAACTAAAGACTGAGTCTGCAGTATGAAGATTTGATCCTTCTATTTATTTTTCACTCAAATTTGCTCTAATTTCTAGTTGGGATTTATCTGCAGAAATACACATTTAATACTGACCCTTTCAAAATTATTCACTGCCCATTTTTCACACTTGTTTTATGAAACAGTCAAAACATTTTCATTTCTGCTCTGAAGAATTTTTGGATCTGTAAATAGCAACATTTATTTTTATCTTCTATCAACTATTAGAAGCCTTCAAGCTGGGACACATATTGTGCGCTGACTGCAAGAAATACTGGAGCGCAGAAATGCCAAATGAACCTACTGTTTCAAGAGACAGAGCCTACCATTTTCAGATGTCCTTGTGCAAGAATATTTCTCATGGTCATGGTCACTGGGGACATATCTGAATAGTAAAGACAAAGGGTGAAATCTCATTAATTTCAGTGGGGTCAGGGTTTCAACCAATTTGCTTCTTCCTACAAATGTAACCTTGCCAGTACTTTTAATGTGTTGCTTTAAACACATTCAAATCTGACTCAACTTGTTCCTCCGGAATTTTTCCCAGATGTTTGTGTATGTTATAATCTCTCTAAAAAGGTGCTATGTTAATAACTCCAACAGTTTTGATTTTTGAAAGTAGCATCTAATTTTAGAAAACCATTAGATAACTTAGACTGAAATATTCTCTGAGTAAATGGCACTTTATAAATCATTCTCTCTAGATGGATGATTTAAATATAAATTTCTGATTTTAGTTTTATTTGCCTAAGGGTGGAGAATACTACGAAAAGCAAATTGATATCTTTATGAACAATGAAATGAAATCCATCCAGTTGAAATATTTTGAAAATTTTCCTATAGGAAGGTGTAAAATGCAATTTATTGTAGTGCTGCTTACTGAGGATGCATAGCATACAAGCAAATACTTCAGCTTTTCTCCAGATGACCTGATTCTCAAATTCCAAACAGTGAGGGCTGGGAAGCAAGGCAAGGGCTAAAGATAAATTTCTAAAAAAAATCTGCATTTATTTGAGTTATGGATGAATAAAATATAGGGCACATAAAAGTGACAGTACCTTCTAGGTTAGTAGATTGCACAATCTGGACTTTCACAGCTACAGTATTTTCTCATGCATGTGTTACACTAAGAATACTAAAAATACCTAGATTTAAAAGACAGAGCTGACAGAACATCTAAGTAGTGATGAAATACTCAGATACACTTCAATTTACATCTTCCAAAGAAGTCTCTTGAAACTAAATAAAAAGGCCTCTGTTCTCTACTCAGTCTGATTTAAATCAGAGTAAAATTCTTGATGTGAAACCTTAGCTATATAGATTCCCATGACAAAGTTCAGGAGAGGCTGGGTGGTGGCAAGGTTGATTTGAAGGAACCTTTAAAATTTTGAACCCAATCGTAAAATTGTGTCTCTCTGATTTTGTCTTCAACAAGATATCAATAAAGGTAAATACTAAGGCTGCAGAGATATTTTGAATGCTTCTACTTTTGATATCCTGTCTAATAGGAGCTAGAAAAGCAAAGCCTAAACTTTGGTTTCCTCCATTAACATAGCCAGAGCCATGAACAGATAAAATCAATTTGAATGTCCCCACATTGCTACAAAAAAACGAAGGCCAGACAACAGCTTAGACACTGGAATCCTGATCTTCTGTTGTGCTGATTTATGCCATTACTTCTGCCACATTTTTTCCCCCTCAGTCAACCCTATCATGCTAGGTCCTGCATCATGTCATGGAATAACACCACCCTCATTAGCTCTAGCACAACTCTGTCTAATGTAAGAGTCTTTGTACTGAAATTAAGAAGCTTTGGTATCACTGGGACATTGGATGGAACCTAGAACAGAGCTAGGGTCAAGAGCTGTTACTTCACACATCCCAGTTGGTTCTCAATGGGATTAGTCTGAAGCAACATGTATGCAAATCTGTTGGTGCCACATAGACTACTGCTTGCACTTTCTAGGGGACTACATTTTTTTGCCTACTTTCAGATTTAAAACTAAAATGAATAATACTCTTACGGCCTGGAGAGTTAGTACACATCATATGAAAGAAATATGTTCTAAATTTTTTAGAGTTCTTTTTATAATGTAGTTCCACTTCATGTAAATGTCTGGTAGTGTGAAAAGTCAATGAACATGCCATGTTGTTAGGATGTCATCTAGAACAGGTTAAAAGGCACTTAGATGGTAAAAGAGATGTGCAGGGTTATCATAACTGTGGGACAGTTGATAAACAGGTAGCTCTGAGAAACATGAACATAAGCCAGTCAGGGCCCCAGATTCCCTTAGGAGCCATGATCTCTCATAAGTTTGCCATTCTTACATTTTACTGAGGCTTAGACACTGGTGACATAGCACTGTAGTTATACACTCTATTTTACATCAATTTGTGCTTGCTAATAAGCACCAAACACTGTGAATTTTTAATGTAGAACTCGTTCCATAACATCTCTAATAACTTTCTGTTCAATACAGGCACCTGTGCTATTTATGTTTAGCATTAGATATCATCTCACATAACTTTAGCTGTCAAGTTTAAGCTGCACACCACAGAAACCCTTTGTAGTTACTGGAAAGAGATAGGCATCTCCAAAGGGCAATTTCTTCTGTCTCTCCTCCATATCTGTCTTTGAATGGGATGAATCACCCTCTGGAGGTGCCTATCCTCATTGTCTAGAGAGGGAGTCAAGCTGACTTTCACTTATAGACATCTAACAGAGGTTTCTAACTTATAGATAGCAAAAGTGAAATGAATCCCACCTTCAGCATACTGTACTTTAAGTAGTTCTCTGCTTGTAGTAAAGAGGATTGAAGGAAGATTTCTCTAAGTGCGAGCATGGTTTTGTTGCTGCTGGTAGGAATGCTTTGCTTTCTTCTCTTGCCTCCCTGAGATGCTGACAGCTCTGATGTTAATAATGGAGCACCAGTCAGATTCCAGCGATTTTCAGAAAAAAGGCAAGTTATGTAATTTTTGAGGTAATAGCTACAGTCTGGGAAGAATTGGCCTGAAACTGTCTGAAGCTGAGACAATCTTCCATATTAAAGAGTTTAATTTCAGGATAATATTGCCATGCCTTGAATTTATTTTTTTTTAAATCCAACTTATTTCATTTGTTGTGTTAAATCTTTCCATTTGTTCATAGTATTCTTAATTAGGTCAATTTGAAAATTTCAGCACATCATTTTCAAGTGTGAATTTTGGGAGAGAAAGTTTTGCCATTTCTAGAGTCATACTTCAGTTTTGGAAAGCACCCCACATAGCTGGTGGGTGATAAAATAACATTGTACAAATCAGACAAAGGATTTTTGACATTGACAGATAGAATGGCTGCAGGATCTATCAGCACACACTTTCACATTTATCCATGGCCTCGGTTCATCCATGTAAGTCTGTGTATACGTAAAAAAATGCAATTTCATTTGAGAAATTACTTCAAACAGATATACATAGACCTGTCTTGAAAGGACAGAAAGATATCTTATGATGTTGGCAAGACTTGTGATTTAATCATTTTGCCACTCCCAGTATTTTTAATGCCTCAGCTTCAAAAATCTGGTTATTACCTGATAACCGCCGCTTTTGCTAAGGGTGAAAAAAATACAAAAACATTCCTAATGGTCTGGACTGCTGAGAAAAGTTTAAAAATATGAACTGTAAAAACTCAAGAAGGTGGCAAGTCAAAGAAGCAATTAATGTAACACTTAATAACTTTTAGGGGCCTGACAAATTCCCCAACCTTCTAGGCTGAAGTGAGACACAGGACTGTGTGGTCAAATTTGTACCTGCTCAGTGGGTCAGACTAAACCCTGTGCATCCCTCTAGGTACAGATCCTTTCCAGGACAGAGTTCCTGCTGGATGGCTAAACCTGAACAGGACGTGATGAGGCTTAATATGGGGTTTGCTCTGCTTTGAAATAAGGTCTTTGAATGAGAGCTTAAAGAGAAATAGAAGACTTCTCTGTCCTGGAGATGGCTGTTGTAAAGGGATGAAAGGAAACAATCAAACAAAAAATCTTTCTGAAAGAAAGAAAATTATAAGGATCTTTGCAGTGCCTAAATTTAGATACTTAAATGAAGTGTCAAAGGTAGGAACTTATCTCATAGGCTTCCTATCCAGTCAGTAAAAAGTGAAAGGTAGTTCTGTAAAGCACCTTAGTGAAATTTCTGCTTTAAGCTGGAAACATGATGCTACCATGCTGAGTAGGGCATCTCACAGTGTCTACCAGTTCCTGATAGGTACCATAACACAGATCTGATGTTGAGTACAATTCTCAGAAATATTAATTATGCAAGAGTCACTGACATGGGACTTGTGGAAAGGACCAGGGAAACATTGTCCCAAGGTCTGTGTGCATATGGCTGTGCCCTGCAATAATACTGCTTCTTGCTCAAGAAACCACTGGGGATGGGTTTGTTCTAGTCAACTGCTCAGAATTACTGATTGTGAAGAGGAAGTGAAATTTTGGAAAAAGCCCATTGTTCACACTTCCTATCGTATAGAACATACCTGGAAGAAAATAGTAGTGCTCACAGTAACTTTATGACAGGCTGATACCTCCATCTAGGATGAAGGAAGCTTGGAGAGATTGGAGGGGCTGTGCTGAGTCTAAGTACACCTCCTGGGCTGCTATTGAGGCAGCTGCCCTTCACATACTGCCACAAGTAGCTGTGTGCTCAGAAGCTGAGGAAGCTCAGGTGCTCGTATTTAGAATGAACATAAATTTTAATAGTCCTCCTTTAAAGAAAAAAAAAACAAAAAACAAAGAACGTTTTTCTGGGGAAAACTGATCAAGTTGCATTCACACTGTACTACAGCATAAATACAGATTCCTTGTGACTGATCTACTTTGGCACTGGTGTTACTATATAAACTCAGTGAAGCCCTGTCTGTATTAGATCGGCTTTACTGTATGGAAGATCAGGCCTGTGTTCTGCAAGATATAGTTTTGCAGATATTGGGTTAGAAACAATCAACCAGGTATGTTTAGTGACTGCTGATTTTAGATTAAGATGTTCAAAATCTGTGCTTGGCTTGGAAAAGAGTGTTCAGGATGAACATGCTGTATCTGCAAATCCATAATCAGAGCTTTGTATCAAACAGAAGACTAGGAAGCATGCCACTGCTGTGTGTGGCATGACCCAAAACAGGTGCATCTGCAAGGTAGAGGACCTTCTTAGTGAAATAAGATACCGTAGTGAGAGGACTCTGTCTAACTTTCCCGTTTTTCAGTTCTGCCTAAAAAACATCCTTAGATCTCCGTCTCTCAGTCTTTCCATCCTTCTTGCCTTTTGTCTCTGTCTGACCATTTACTTTGTATGTAGTTTCCTTAATACTCCAAAAGAAACCCCAACATTCTTAACTCAGAATGAGACAGAGGAATCATTAAAATAAGTAAACTGAACCATCTTGCACTCTTCAAGATGCTGTAAGGTGCCCAAGGCATCTGGGCTGGCGGATCTACCAGGGAATCCATTTCCTTCTGGAGCAGGGGAGGGATATCCTGTTCTGTCCAGATGTCTCTACACTGAAGTGTTCCAGTACAGCCACTCTGCATTTAAACAACACCATACCTTATTCTGGAATAATTTTTGTGTTAACTATCATCCTAAATTACCTGCCACAGAGTGCTTGGTTAACAACCTAATCAAGACTTGCCTCAAGACATTATTTAGAATCATTAACAATAGAAAGGAGAAGCTAATGGGCATCTATAAAGGGTTGTGCATGGAAAAACTGGCAACACTTTTTTTGGAGAAAAATTTGGGACTATGTGCAAATTGCATTGCTTTAACTAAGAACAGGATTTAAAATCAATGTAGCTAAAACAGTGATATTGGTTGTGTCAGCTCTTTTAAATCAATATAAGCCTGACAGAGCATGGTTTAACTTATATTGAGTTAAAAGTAAACCAAAATAAGCTGCTTGTAAGCCAACATTAATGTATCTACATAGAGTTTGTACTGAATTAATGAAACTGATTTTAAATCGATTTAAGTCAAAACAGTGCTAGATCTGTGTACAGACAAAGGTTTAATTGGAAAATGATTGATTGGATATGGATAATGTAGCCAATGGTGGGGCATATCTGAGATCAGAATCCAAACATAAAAAACCCCCAAGACTGAACAGATATGTCAAGTAGCACTGTTCAATGCTCAGATGTAAATAGAGGGAAGAATGTTTACATTGCAACCACTCCCCTACGTACAATAAGATCCCCTCACATGTATATGAATTACTAGATAGGTAAGCAGGTGATATAAGCACAGCAAAAGGTGAGAACTGGTGCAAGGGGAAAAGGGTCTACACCAGGCTAAAGGCTATGTGACCTTTATGGCAAAGAAATAAAACATTACCTGAAATACTACAATGGAAAGAACAAATATATCAGAACTGATCCTAGCACCCAAGAATATTTTTCCTCTTTGCTGCTCAAATATCCTCATGTGCTGGTATTCTGAAAGGGAAAAACAGCACAGAGAGCTTTTCCTTGTGTTGTTGGAGATGGCCTTTTTTAGATGAGAGCTGTTTTATTATCCACAGCCGCTCAAAAACATTGAAGATGTTCTCAGCACAGAATAAAAATTGGTAATGAAAAATAGAAATGCTCTTTTGACTCGAGAAGGGAATCACTTCATAATTTACACTATCTCTACTTGGGAAAAGAACAACTTCACTACTCATGAGTTATTGGCTTTCCCTCTTCATTAAGCATTTCTCATCTGTGTTTCATCCATTTAGTGCATGTTCTTCCCACTCCCTTGTCAGTGTCTTTAGATACAAGGGATATATTTGAGACTCAGTGCACAAAGGACTTTCATTTTAATACACAGCAAATTAGAGGCACTACACATGCATATATATGTGGTGTACCAGATTATTAACCTCTAATGTGAGTTTGTCCTCCTTGGAAAATCTTTTGCCCATATCACACTACTATTTTCTAACATTTGCAAACTGATTAATTTATTTCTTAGTTGGAGTGCTTGGCAGAATTTACCAGTGAAGATATATGTAAAAGAAGATGCCTTACAAAAATCTGAAGTATTGTGTTTGTTGACAGGATGCTGACTGATCCAAATTGCATACAGTACATACAGATTTGTGGTTGCCCTATAAATTTTTCCATGTCTCTAGACAAAGGCAAAAATAGGTATAACTAGCCTGATACTGTTTAGTTATGTAACAGATTGAAGGTTTGGGTTTTAGTCACTGAAAATGTGATAAACAACATTGCGCATTAATGCAGAAAACAGATTGAGCTTTTTAATGGTACATCAAATAAGACTTTATTAGCATCTATTAGGTTCAACCCAAAGCCCGGGAAATAGCATTAATGAGCATCATATATCAGTCTGTCTGTTATTAGATAACATTATCCCTTAAAACTAGCAAGTCATATAGTACTTCATACTTTTTACCTTTATCTTTAGAATTAGCTGCTGACATCCTCTCCTGTTACACTGGCCTTACTATTAGTAATAGTGAACCAATTTATAAACCCATTAGTGACACTTTTTCCCGAAGATAAAAACAGTCAAAATTATCTGGCAGCAATTAATCTTAATGGCTGTATGCAGTAAACAGCAATGGGCTAATTCCAGCTCTGTCAGCCCCATCAAACAATCCCACATTAGGCAGCTTTTCACTGATCCATTAAGCATATTCAGAACAACAACAAATTCAATGCTGAAGGCATATGCACTAAACATTACAACAGTGATCTTCTGAAGCCATCATTATCTCTTAAATAGTACTTCCCCCATGTATTATCATTATGCTGTACATTAGAAATACTTTGATTAAACTCCCTTAATTCATAACAGCCAGCTGCAGACCATTTATGCAGTTAATCTCAACACAACAGCTATTGAGGAAATATAACAAATGAAGGCTGTAAACTGGAAGTCATTACTACGAAAGATACTGGTTTCCTGCCCTCATAGTGCAAAGAGCATGGCAAGATTGTGCTTTAGGATGACAATAACGCAGTCCAAAACTACTAATGACCTTTCACATATCCTGCAATGTGGTCAGCAGGTGGTGTAGCCATAAAGATCAGTTTAGGAGCAACCTGACGAACTTTCAGCAGGAGAAGTGGAAATATCCAGGAGCCCCCTTGTCTGAAGAACCAAAATATTAATCCAGACAATAGCCTTCCTGTGGCATTGCTGGCTTCATCTGAAACTCACAGGAATTTGTCAGTATGAAAGAACGCTTCTGATTTCTTCCTCTAGCTTAGGCTAGAGGAAGCTGAAGCTTGAGCTAATAACAGTGACACTTTGAGAGACTGTAGACCTTTCAGTTTCCTTTTCTACAAGTAATAGCTGTTTTGAGAATTTTTATTAGCCCGTTTTCTCTTTAAGGTATAATGGATATGGTGTAGCAAGAAAATTTGCATAAGGCTTTCCATGGTGTTGTAAACAAAACAATATTATCAGGATGGAAGGGACAAAAACAGTATCTAATTTATATTTCCACTCTGACCTGAAATTCATACAAGGTGGTATCCTCGTATAATAACATGAAAATGTTAAATAGATAAAAGTTTATAGTGTTTTCTTATGTTTTCATTAACTGTATTCAGTAAAAAAAAAAACAAAAAAAAACCCCAAACTTTTAAAAAATCATTCAGAACTGTCCATGCTCCATGTTAGGAAAAATGAGAGCTGAGTCTATGTTACTAATCTAGATTATACCTTTTCTTAATTTTAAAAAGAAAACACACACACACACACACACACACTCACACACAAAACCAACAAGAAATCTCTGGGATTTGGGTACAAAAAACACTTTCACAAATTCTTTACTTGTCAAGTGTAAAGAAACCATAAAAATATTAGTGAATAAGGTCTATGTGTCCTACAGTTCTTCAACATATATAAATAGTTTATTTGATTTTAAAGATGTAAACCACAGACACAGTGTCTACCTTGCAATGAAATGACCAAATAAATAAAACTTCAATTTGGCATGGGCCTGGCTGCCAGTTCTGATCTCTGTTCCAGTTCATAAGTCCAACTCACTCCAAGGTGGAATGCAAAACCTCTGCAGCACTTTCAGGACTAGCACTGGGGAACAGGCAACTGCGTGCAACAAGCAACACCCTTCACATCATCAGAAGGAACTGTTTCCCGATACTCTGGTAAAAATGGAGGTGAAATCTTGAATTACAAATCCAGTTTTGTACTTCTGTTACCTTCTAAACCTCTTCTGGAACATGCACAGCTGCATCTCTGCACCATTTTCCCCTAAGCACAGCAACACAAAATCTACTGGATTGCTTGTAAGCAATGAGACACCATGTGAACACTTCATATAGATGCTTATATGCAGTTTGTCTGGAGAAACAGACCTATATACCATGGTAGGCATGGTGCCCTGCCTAAGCTCTGAGGGTACTATAGGGTCAGTTTTGCAAAAACATATTCCATCCTGGCCATAAACCTTGGGAACTAATCAGGATCACAGACTCTTACAGTATTCCTTCTTTCAATAGGAGAAAAATGAACTTGTATTTCAGATACAGATTTCAAATGTAGGCTCTCTTCCTACCTTCACAGCATCTTGCCTACAATCTTAGGCAAGTCATTTTATGTCCCCATGCCTCAGTTCCCCTTCATCTTGTGATCTGGACCAGAAATACATCTGGAAACCAAACATTGTTCCCCAACATAGTAGGAGAAAGCTGGGAAATTCCATTTTTTTTCTTAGACAGAGGCATTACTAGGTACAAGATCTTCGGGTATGAAGGAATATTAGACTCCTTGTTCAAAATTTGTTCAAAATGTCCCATCAGAATCTGGGTACTAAAAAGAAATACAGTTTCTGACCTAATATTTCTATGACTGAAAATTTTCACTTAGGTGCCTAAATGTAGTTGACATTTCTTACTGAATGAAGTTCTCAGTGTTCCAGATGTAAATTACTGTTCATGTATATGAGCTATTAGTTTGGGAGAAAGCAGTATTTCCCAGACTTAAAGACAGACTGACTTACCATTGTCTGCAGTGCACAGGAGTATGTGTGATATGACAATTCTAAGTCCTGAGATGTTAAATGTAACCTTTGTTGAGCTTCTCATTTTTATTCCTTTCCAAGCAGCATTTATTCCCTTAGAACGCAGATGAAAATGCCACATGCTATGCATTTTTACTATTTTATTTTAATTTTGAAGATAGGATTTTTTTGGATTTAATCTTCATGGCAGGTAACTTCTGATGTTTCAGAACAAAGCAAAAGATCTATGGATGTCCTCTCCCAGAAAATGAACAGACAGGATTGGTCACCCCATGGTAAGTATAATTTAAGTACTTATCAAATTCTGATGAATACTGAGGAAAGGAAACTCTGCAAAAGAAAAGGAGTCCGGGTAAGAATGAAAAGTTATTTCCAGTTTCTACTTTATCACTTTAGTCCAAAAATTAGTTTCAGTCTTACTCAGTAACATTTTTTGGGCCCGGGCTTCTGGTGTCTGAATGAAAATGAAGAATTATATGGCTAAATATATATTGTTCAAATGAAGTAACATGGGGACTACTCTGCTTGCTTTCTGAAGATCGCTGACTAATCTTCAGTTTAGCCAACACAGTAGCGTAGCAGAGGATTTTTAAAGATTCCCATAATTCTGCCTATCTCACAATCTAAGCACAGAGCTCTTACTGTACCAGCAAGAATTCTGAACTATAGAGAAAATACACAGCTACCAAGTTGATTGTAGGAAATTAATTATTTTAATTATATATGAGTTTTATAAATGGATTTTATTTCAAATTATGGGCAGTGTTTCTTCTTAACTTGACAGTGTGTGATCAGTCAAACATGAAACTAGCTGTATAATGTCTTAATTTTTTGCAAAGGGAATATAATATTGCTGAGAACCACCAAAATTTTAGTTAAACACATTTTTTCCTATTATTGCCATATTTTGAAAGGCTCAAGTCTGGTTTTCCAAAAAAGAATACTGTTCTCTTTTGCCTAATCTAACTTCAGGTTACCCAGCAGTGAAGAGAAACTTGGATAGTGTTCTACCAGTTTTACTGATAAAATCTACTCTGAGAGAAAACAGAAGAAAAATAATACTTCCCAGGTTTTATTTTGTTCACTTATTTAAATTTCTTTCTTCATTAAATTTTCTACTGTAAAAGTTAAGTGAAACTCTGATAGAGAATCCAGAATTGTCCAATTTTATGATTTTTTTTCCAATTCCCCAATCTTTCTTGAAGATTTTCCACATTTTTTTTTTTAAGGAATTATTAATGTCTGTGAAATTCGACTGGGTCCAAGTGTGAACTTAAGGGTAGAACAAAAGGAAACTGAATCAAATGAGTGATCAGAGATTGCACAACAGTTACTCCTGAAATTATAGAAAGCATACTGATTGATAGGGTTTATATCTCCAAGGGACAGAAAATAAGTTATTTTCAACCTTTCTGAGCTTGCAGGCAATCTGAAAATGTTTTTAGTGGACAGGAATACCCATGCAGTATATTTAAACTCTCAGATAATAAAGCAGCTTTTTCAGGGACAACTGACAGGAAACCCAAGGGTCTCAAAGGGTTCACAGACCATAAGCAAGAAATCACTGAAATGAACAATACTAAATTATCTATTCTATTCTAACGTCATCTCTTAAGTCTGCTATGTTGTTACGAATTTGCCATATTAATTATCTGGAGTTATATTACATACCTAGAAATGCCAAAGAAACCCAGAGAAGTAATTTTATTTAATTTCATTAGATCTTTTCTAAGAAAAAAATCATGAAGAAAAAAGAATAAAATAATGGTTATATTCATAGACAATACGTCAGTAATTTATAACCAATTTATCAATGACCATGCAGCTGCACTCCCCGTAGCTTTTTTATAAAAAAAAGCTCGCATAATGCTTACATAGTTTCTAAAAGCACAGCATCTTAATAAAGGAACAGGAAGCCACCAGAGTAATTAGAAAGGTATATTGTAGTGCATATAATGGTAGAAGGATGTTTGTATTATAGTCCAACACATCATTAAGGATACAATTGTTATTTAATGTGGCACAATCATCTTTCTACTCTTCATGAAATCCACTTAAGTAATTACTTTTCTTAGCTCATTGGCTCTATGAACTGACAGTTTAGCAAAGCCTTATGTCTAAAGAAATACTGATTCTCCATTTATAGTACTCCACCTCTTTCTAATCCTGATTTCTAACAGCTTACCTGGAATAGCCATTTTCTCTTTTGAGAAACTGGTCCGGAAACCAGGAGGAGAAGGAAAACTGGTTGGAGTTGGAGACGGGGAGAAGGGAAATTAACAAAAGAATGGGAACTTAAACATCCTCTAGAAGGGTGCAGAGCTGTCTTAAAAATCGAAAATGTTAAATGAAAAGCCTCACTCTCTTTTTCTCTACGGTGTACCCCTTTTCCATGGTCTTGTTTTTGGAAAATATTCTTGAATGCGTATGTACAGTAAACCAATTAGCTGATGTTTGCAGAATGTTTCGTTATTTGTGAATGCATTAGCAGTAGAACACTAGCTCAGTGGTGCTGCACCTTGAGCTGCTTCTAATCTGTTTCTATGAGAAATGCTTTTATAGAGCACAGTTTTCAAGACTTTGGAGAGTACTGTATTATGAAAGTTAGTGGGGACCATTAACTAACCTATTATTTTATTTTCCTTTCTGCACTTATGACGGCAATAATATATGTGAGCAGACAAACACCACCTATTTATACTCAAAGCTCATTCGTGGGTTTTTTTTTTTTTTTTTTCCCCTATCCTGCATATTTTAATATAAGGTTCAAGACTATTTTACAGAGCAAGCCCAGGATTCAACAAACACAGCACTGAAGTGTAACACTTAAATTGCTCAACTGTACAGGTTTTTTTTTCATTTGAAACTTTAAGCTCTCTTTCAAAAGATGTTGAAGTCTTTGTGTTTACTAGCATTAGAACAAGGTAAGTCTGAAACACCTTTATCTTATTTGGTAGATCTATGTTTGGTGCTCTTTGTTTGAATAGAAGTGTCAGCTGTATTTTACTTTATTATATAAAAAAGTTTCAGAATTTAATTAAGGGTCAAGTACCTGCAGTAGATAAATGCAACAGCTAAAGCATATTTCTGATCTCTCTGAAGACTGCAATCATGAAAATTATTATCATTGAGTAAAACTGGTCTCAATGATGGTGACTGGGAGATGGAATCTGTGTTAGTCAGCCATAATTTACATAATAATGGGTTCCGAGTTTTCATCAGCACCTTTTGTTTGTACAGTGCTTACTGCTACAGTAAATTGTCAAAATGTCATTCCTATCCAATCAGCCAGAAAATATCAACAGTAAACAAGGCACAAGAAGAAATTCTCTGATTAAAAGTATGGTGGAGGAAACAGTAAAACTGAAGACACTGATGGCTTAGCAGTGTTCTGATATTTTCAACAATACTGTTGAGCAACTCATGAAACTTACTATTATTTTTTAATGAAGCAAAGTCACAAAGAGAGTGGTGTCATTAAAAAAATCTCAGCAAACAGTTAAATAACTGATTTGTTTGCACTTGTGTTTGTCATTATGTGTTTGTTTCCTCTTCCATGTGGCAATTGTTTCTCTGGGCAAAAGACATTAAACTGAAAGTTTCACTACAGGCAGACTTAGGAGACTGTTGCCCAAGAGCAACTCAATCGAGGTAAACATTGAGTACAAAGAGAAAATGCTGGTCCAGATAAATCTCTCTTCTCTTTCTTTACAACCTCACAAAGCCTGATAGAATTCAAGTTGAAATGAATTCAGTGCAACTTTCTGCCACTCTCTAAAATTCACAGAAGTGAAAGGAGAGGACAAGCATGAATTAGTGGCAGTGTCAGCTTTACAGCATTTGTACTTATATACTGTATTAAAATTAAAAGTTTCACATTGTATTTGAAAATAAAATGGATAAAGTGGCATCCTGCCAAGCACAACCAGAAGCTACCCTTGTGTGGAACTGAAACATTTGGCTCAGATAGTACTTAATTTATTTTCATGAAATGACACATTATATAAATGTATCTTTAAAAGAGAGAGGAAAAAACTTTTTTTAAAGAAGTTCATTTGTATCTTGGTTCATAGAGGTTATATACAGTCATAGACTGTATATAAATGGAACAAAAAACAATAAACTTTCCTCAAGGAGGGCTTCCAGTCCTCTGCTCTTAAAAATCTTCAAAAAGGATGTGATCATGTTGTTGAGTCACCACAGAAAAGACTCACAGTACCTTCTTTTGGAAATGAACAGGAGTTTAAAATCTATTGAAATGAAGTGTTGACATAAGGAAATATTTTGTAGAGCTTTCACGTTTCTTTACCATTCACTTTATTTTACTTGGCTACTTTTAATTTTTTTCCACTACTTCTCTTTGAAAATCCGGCATTGTCCAAACCCTTTCGATTAAGCAGCTTGTCTGAATGAAAGCACTGTGATGATGTGGCGGTGCATCAATAAACAGGGTGCCTCTCAAAGCAGGACAGAACGCTGAGAAATAGGGCTGATCAGCGGTAATTACTCTGACACTTCAGGCAGTACAGGGAATTAACTCCTAGGACTTGGGGCCGAATGGAGAAGTAGTGGTTGATGTTCCACATTGTGAATGCCTCGGTGCCTGATCCCATTATGAGTTTAAATGGAGATGGGAATTCACTATATACATTTTCTTTTTCCCCTCAGTTTGGAATGCGAAGCAGAGTGCAGAAAATGAAAATAATTTGAGATGCTGACCAGACTGCGCTGCTATTTTTTTTTAAGGTCTTTACATTCATTTCCCATTAAAACATGAATAATTGAATAAAAGGATGCCTATAGCAAATGTATTTATGGGAATACACCCATCATGTTGAAGAAGACACCCATAAGCCAAGTTAAGGAAGTGGAATTGCTCGAAGGCAGACCTGCAGACACTAAGGTACACAAAAACACATAGCAGGAGGGAAATACAGCTAAAAAGGCAACTAGTTAGCAGCTGCCACTATGACCTTTAACTGCATCCATGGTAACTGGGCTAAAGATGGAGTTCCATTTTATTATTCTCACACCCACAATGTTAAGCCTATGAATCCCATTGCAATTTAATGGCTGAAATCAGAAGGCAGATCTGTGTTCATTGGACCAGTGCCGACATCCTCTTAGCTAATGAGTGCAATAAACATTTTCATGCCAGGAAACCAATGCAAGTGGAAATATTATGCCATGCAGAAATTTATCCCCCAAACACAAAGAAATGGTCAGTAAAATCAGTCCTTTATGATAATTTGCATATAGCATTATTTTTCAGGTTTTAGGCCGTGCATCTTTGAGGAAGATTTTTAACTCATATATTGTTTAATAATGTGGCATGCAACAGAGTTTGCTTTTTATGAAGAATAGTGGGAAGAATTATGTATTCCAGAGTTAATGACTGTTACTGCCTCCAATTATTTTCTTAAAGAAATCTTATGTTTTTAAATGGTATTATTATTTTTTTTTCATGAACCTAAAATGTATTCCACCCATTTGTAGCCTACATGCAGTATCACCAGCTGAGCAAGACAGTAAAACAGCAAACTGCTTCAACAAGAAAAAGGGCTTTCTTCTAAATTGTAATTTGACTCATGTAATTTTCTAAAGGATCAGTGACAATAATGTCATATCTTTGCTTTCTGGACTTAAAGCAAGACATGTATCACCCTTTCTTGGATTGAAGAACCAAAACAACAAAAGCAGTTGAGAGGCTCTGAGCTGGATGTCTTTGAATTCTCAAGCCCTTCCACCTCTAAAGTTTCGTGGCAACCTGTAAAATTGATTATGAGATGTATGGAGTAGAGCAAACAATTGGTTTGTAAACTTTTACCTGGAAAAAACAAATCAGATGGGAAGTAGCCATAATTATTTTAAATTTTTTAAATACGGAGACTTAGTCACTTCAAGCCCTTCAGTGACTTTATCTGTTTTCTTTATTTTCTCCCACATAAAGAAGGAGTGTTGTTCTAACAGCAGAACACATCGGGGTGAAGAAGAAAACTCTGAATGCATAAATGTGCAGCTGGAAATGAAGGTCACCAAAATCTCCTTGAACTCTTTGGTAAACCCACTGTATTTGCCTCAGTGTGACGCAATCAAAGACATAAATCTACATTAGTAGTTTCACAAAAGCATTGTGTGAAATATTCCTGCCTCTCACAGTTCACTTACCCCTCCGTCTTAAAATACCCAGAATTTCTTGTTTTTGTTAAAATGTTAGCTTGGCAAAAGGAGAGAGGTCTTAATGACTTCCCCTGACAAGAACTACATGTATTTTTTTTCCTTATGGAACACTGCCAAATATCCTTTGTAATAAAAAGCTTGAACTATTTTGCTAACAGAAGCTGCTTGTTCTGGTAACTGTAAAGGTCAGATAGAAAATAATTTTGGTGTTTCTTATCTCTTAAAATAATGTCACTTTTTATCATTAAGGTAACATTTTTGGACAACAAAGAAAAGAGAAAACAGAAGACGTGGTACCTCAGACCACCAGGTACACTATTTCTAAAATGACAGTAGGTTAAAAAAGTGGTTAGCCAATTATACCAAAGACTGGAAATGTCACAAAAGCCAATGAAATCTCCCTAGTAACATTCAGAAATAATATGCTTTGGATCATGCTGTATATTAAATGACAACTGTCAATTTAAAAAAGAAGTCCTTCAAAATCTTTGATGCATGATAATTTAGAAGTTGAAACACACTGTTCTTACCATTTAATATCTTTGAGATAAAAAGCTTTTGACACGTTAACTAATGTGAAAGAATAAGTGCTCCACTCATTTCCCTAACACAATACTGGACTGCACTGAGTAGCTTTCTGTGATAAATGTCATAAGAAGTAAGGTGGTATATAACCATTTTATTTAGTTAAGAACTATACGCATTTATGTCTATTACATTACATAATAATAAAGTGAGAATTTGTATCCTAAATATTATTCTTTGATCTCCATAGCATTTCTTTCAGCTAAAATGGCCATCTGAATAGGCACTGATTGTCAATATTATCTAATCTGCTTTTCTGGCTATGGCTGTAGTACTGTATGATTCACAGAAGGCTGTCAGTCTCTGAATGCACAGCCCTTCCGGGATGAAAGATCTATTGAACTATGTTAGTTCTTATTTCTCTCTCTCTCTCTCTTTTTCCCTGCACGGAAATCATTCACAATCTCTAACCTCTGGCATCTGGCCTGAGTGGCTCCCAGAACATCAAGGAAAGCTCCATGGGGCAGCGCAGAGTGATGATGATGTACTCCTTAGTTCTGATGGGCTTGCTCCTACTCTGTAAGTGTGCCTCTGTGGTTGTGGCAAGAGTCCAAGTCTGTACATCTCTTACTGCGTCTCAGATGGAGGTTTCCTATTGTAAGGATGACATGAGGTTGTATCCTACCAACTTTATCTGTATAAAGACTTCACCTGCCGTTGGAACTAGAGAGCTAAGCGATGACGTTTAGATAAATGACTTGATGTTGCTTCAGCAGAAGCATTTAGGGCTCAAATTTTGAATTGTCTAGATTAACAACCTGTCAAAAAAAAAAAAAAAAAGAAAAAAAGACTAGATATCTAAATAAATAGTAAATTATCAGATGTTTCTGCTGGTATTAATGAGTTGTTACTGTGTGTGCCCATTGTTTGGCTCTGTGTGGATGGGGTTTCATAGCCCTAAAAACATCACAGTGGATGTTTACAATATTCAGTTTTTGGCAGAATCTGTCTGGAAATGATTTGAAGACAAATCTGCCCCCCCAAACTGTCCTAAGGAGTGTAGACCCCACCAACTGGTGCCATGGACTGTGGGAAGAGATTAGACCCTGCAGAATTTGTCATTAACAGAACAGACACAGGCTAGGAACACTGCTGTGCGCAGCCTTGTATCAACTATGGACTTCAGGTTTTTTGCTAAAGAGATCATCAGTTAACCATATCAAGACTGAAAAGTGTTGTGAACTTATTTGGTAAATATTTACAACCATTTGGTGCTCTCTAGAGTAACGTGAATTAACAGACAAAAGGGCAGTGCCTTCTGACACTGAAAGGAAAGAGCAGAAGACAGAAAATACTGTTGCTGAAACCTTGGCTGCACAATACTTTGGATTTTGCTGTCATGAAACCTTGGAATACTGGGACCTCATTCTGTTATGCCAAGGACCTGTGCCAACAGAGTGGGCTCCATTTTCTTATGTAGGACAGGTACTGTCTTTAGTTGAGATGAATCATCCAGAATGACATTACCTATAATGAATTTCTGTTGACAAATATGTTGCAGATCTAAGCTATCTATATCCCAGTAGAACCTATAAAGTGCAAAACATGAATACAAGCAGTGAGAGAAACCAGGCAAAAATATACGATAAGCAGGGCTATAAAACCAGCATGTTTAACTTTTACACAGAAAATATGATCTACATATAGTGCAGAACTTTCAGAAAATTGAGGTGGTAAAATTGTTCACTATGATATTGAAAGAGTAGACTTCAGAATATGTTTCTGGTTTGAATTTGCAAAAGTAAATTTATATTTATATTTATATACATCTGCTATATGAATAACTGATTTCATGGAGTGGGGGGTTGGCAATCAAAGGGATGTATTTAATGTTGGGTAAATCAAAACAGAGCATTCATAATTTTCACAGTGTAGAAAAACAAATATATATTTTGATGTCCATTTGCATTTTCTCTTAGCTGCCAAGTGTCTTAGTACATAGGTTGCACCGAAAGTAATGCTTCCTTTTTATTTCCATGGAAACTACAATACATACAAAGAGCACAATAATACTGTTTGATAGAGCACATTCTCAGCTACACAACATTATTTTTCAGCATAGTCACCACCATTAATTATGCATTTTCACTATCATTGAACAAGAGATTTTGTGCTGCACTTGTAAGAATCTGCACCAGAGGAGGTGACACACTGTCGCTGTCACTACTAATTAAATGTACCACCCACCACCTCACTGTGCTCACATCCATTGTTAGGTCTCTATAAACGTTCAGCAAGCATCCATGAATGTCAATGAGTGCCATTTTTTTCATGGAGGAATTCAATCATACACATTTGCTTCA
Source organism: Callipepla californica brunnescens (assembly GCA_023055505.1). NCBI lineage: Eukaryota > Metazoa > Chordata > Aves > Galliformes > Odontophoridae > Callipepla > Callipepla californica. The sequence continues at coordinate 79,359,889 of JALIRH010000001.1, read as the reverse complement.
TCTGCACTTCCATGTCAGACACCAGTCTGTCAGAGTGCCCCTCTTCTGCCATTTGTTGCACAATAAAATGTAATGGAATATTGGCAGGAAGGTTCAAACTCTGCTGCAATGCCACTAACATCCATCTCTGATGTCACAGGCCAACATCACAACATAGGAGGCATTACTTTCAGAGCAGCCCTTGTACTTGGACAAGGCAGTGTAACTTAATAAGAGGGTTTAGACTAGAATTCCTTCAGTTTGGTGCTTAAGCCATTTCCTCAAAATGTATTTTCATTCCAAGTGAAAAAGAGGAAGACTACAGTCTTCCTTTCCCACCTCATGTGTGACTACTATAAATAAGAAAGCAGAACTCTTTTCTGATTTTGGCATGACATTTAAATCCTTCAGTTTCTGCTTGTCTTACCATTATTGATACAGTTCATTCCAGATTTTTGATTATTTTAGATTCACTGAAACAAATGTTTTAAGGTGTATTAATTATTCCAAGGTGAAAACAAATGTTCAGTCCTGCTTGTATTGCATAAAGACAATGAAGAAAATTCCTTCATTAGTAATCAAAGATGCTGTTAAACAAAATAACCCTAATGATTTATATCCTGAAATTGACAGCACTGGATAACCAGTGTTTAAGGATTCCTAGAAATCCTAACATACAAGAAAGCTACAAAAGATGACTGGACAATATTACTTATCAGACCCCTTTACCTGCTGTTATTCTCACACCAGACAATTCAAAGCTGATATAGGATGTTTATTCTCTGATTTCACAGGAACAGGTACCAGGGAAATGACTGGAAGTTTCTTATTAACAGTCTAGAAGTTACCGTGAAATTACTTCTTGTAGCATTTATAGCTAACTCAGTGGTAGACAACAAAGAGAATATAGGAGGGATGGAAAAAAAAAAAAAAAAAAAAAAGAAAGCTTAGTAAAGTAAGCCATTATAAACAGGGTGTTTTAATACTGACCAATTCTAAATGACCTTTCTGGAGACAGGGATGAAAACAACAAAACTGAATAACTGAAAGTAATGACTTAAACATAAGTAGGATTTGTACAAGGCAAGCAACTGAACACTAGCTCAGGAAGGGATGATAAAGCAAAATCAACAACAAAATGTCACCAATAACGCAATTGCTGAATGGTCAGTATGGAAGCAGGACAGCTGATCTTTCTGTTTTAAGTGAGTGCGAATAATGCTGGAGGTTTGTGTTAACTCTATGGTTCAAGTTTTTAGAAAAATTCATCAGAGCTATTGGACTTGGTAGAAAGGAGATACAGAAACATTTTGAGAACAGGTGAAAAGCTTTCAGGTGAGAGATTTAAAGAGTTGGTTCTTTCTGTTTACGAGGAAGAAGATTGAGAGGTGACTTGCTTACGGCATATATACCTTCTCAGGCAAAAAATAATAGATATGAAAGGACTCTGTAATCTAGTGGAGAAGGGCATAATAAGAACCAAAGGCTAGAGCCTGAAGCCAGATGAATTCAAATTGGAAATAAGGCACATACTTTTAATGCTGATAGCTATTAGCTATCAGAACACATTATGGAGGGAAGTGGTGGATTTTCCATCTCCTGAGATCTTCAAATCAAGATTAGATGCCTCTCAGGAAGATATGCTTTAACTGCAGAGAAACTGTTTGACTCAAGGTAAAGATAACTGTATGAAAGATAAGTGCCTGTGATCGAGAAGAAAGCAGATTAGATGATGTAATGGTTCCTTTTTGCTTTTTACACTATGAAAATCTGAAAACTTGCATTATGTAGCTGGAAGTTAATCTGAGTCCTCCACCCCATATTTAGCCCAGTCAGATTACTGGTGCATTGAAGCGAAATTCATAGCCCATCTCATTTATGTCCCTTTGCAGGGTTACCCAGAGGAAAGTCAGGTTTATTGCTGTTTGCTTTCCCTCAGGATTCTGCTGAGGCAATTTTCTATGTTGGAAAAATTAAAGGACTAGATGCAAAGATCTGTAACCATTGACTAGATCTTCATTCAAACTTAATTTCTTCAAGAGATAAAAAGCATATCACTGTTTCTGGTGTCTACTTCTAGAACTGAGACAGCACAAAATTCAGGAAGGTTGTGTTCACTGTACCATCTACTGACATCATCTTTTATATGACTCTGTCTTTACAGTGTTTATACTTCCAAGCTACTGGCAATTAATGAAAAATCCTTGATTCCTATGTGAAATTAAAGTGACAGCAAATAGTTTTCTGATTTGTGGCACTCACAGATAGACAAAATGTTGAAAAAGTTATGTTAAATGGCATTCTTTGCGAAAAGATGCTGTGTAGTCCACATGGTAAACAATGTGGAAATATCTTTTCCCTCCTATCTTCTGATGTCATTCAGCTATGGGAGTTGGATTTCAAAATATATTTCAAAAGACCACAGATTATTGGTGACACTAACAGAAAAGCATGCAGTACGGTGAAATCTCAGTTTTGGGAATATGATGTGTTTATCTCAGAAAGAGGCCTAAAGCTATTGGTTTAAAGCCTGATTTTACAGTAAAATTTTTGATGATGTGAATAGAAAAAGATTGAATAATCCTGTATAGATAGCAAAAATCTGTATGTAAAAAGATTGGATTAACATGTCAGTGACATAGCAGGAAAGAAAAAAAAAATTGAATACTTAGAAATAAGATGAAGAGGTGAAATTATGTTGCAAAAAGACATGTTTATGCACAACAGTTCCATGGTCATGTAGGGCAGAAGTCGTTTTATTCAACTTTAGCTGTCAGTGTCTGAAGTTGTCGCTGTAGATTACCTGTGCTTCCAATGGAGAGAAATAGGTGCTTTTAAAATATGATTCAGCTGACCTATTTTAGCCATCCACTTCAGGATGAAATGAATCACACCCTAAAAGTGCCTATTTCTCTCCATTGATTATGAAAGGAGTCCAGGGTGACAACCTCAGATGTAGATGTCTCATTTATAGATTTTTGTATTTGCCCAGATGAATCCCACTATTAGAACCTATAGATTCTGACATATCTTCACTTTTTTCCATAATTTCTCATTGAAAAAACAGCTACTATGGAGAAATAGAGGAGATATACATACATTTGTATCAGGTGCAATTTACTGTAGAAGTGCTGGAAAATTGACATTATATGTGTCAAATGTTGACATTTTGATGAAAAAAAAAATCAACCCCCAAAATACTTCAGCTGAGAAAGAAAATATTTCTTTGTAGAAATAGTGACATGTGGTCTCATGGGAGTGACAGGTCAGTGCTTCAGTCTTCCAGCCTCCACTATAGGGCAGGATATCTGCCTGGATGACTTATTCCATGAGTGATCCAGGTTTCTTCTGTTGGTGATTCTGGTGATGCCTCTTGGGATCCTCATGGTGATGAAAAATCACAAGGCATGAGCCTACCAAACAGCCAGCACCAGTCACATGAGATTGGTAGCATGAAGTAGCTGAGTTGTACTTTCTGTGCAGTGTTAAAGCAGAATACTTTTAAGACACCTATACAGAGTTTGGCAGAATGTTAGCAAATAGATCTTTTCTAGAAACAATGTTTTTGAAAATGTAAGTCGTGTGGAATAAATAATGCAACTTCTCAACATCTAGATCAGTTATGCAGTTTTCAAGGAAATGTGGCTTATGCATGTATGCTTATTCCTCATTTTTCTTAAACATTTCAGAACTATTTGTAACCTTGTAAGTTGAGCAAAAAGCCCCCATAAAGTTTGAGAGGATTGCGGTCAGATATCACACCCCTTGCCTGACCTTGCCTTGCCTTGCCTTGCCTTGCCTTGCCTTGCCTTGCCTTGCCTACCCCTTCCCCTTCCCTTCACATCCCCCTCCCTCTTGGGAGGTCTATACAAATCTTTCTGTTCAAGAAATCAGAGATTGTCACTCCTAATTCCAGCTGGTAGGAACCAAATTATCAATGTTTACTGGATATGAAAATAAGCTTTAATGAGAAGACAATGGGAAGACAAGCTTTAATGAGAAGACCAAAGGCCAAACAGTCTCTGAGATTGTGAGTTTTCTTGAGATATCCCTGCTGGTCGTGCATTATTTGCCAATAAAACTAAGGTAGAGAAACAGACTAATCTTAGTTCTGTCAATAATTTAAACTTGTCTTCTTACAACAGTGTCTGATAAAATTGTAATTAAAAAAAAGAGACTGTAACCTTATAGATATTATATATACAAGCATAACATATATATACACAACTAAGAAGTATGACATAGCCAAGAACTCAAAAACTAGAGCATCTGAAAACCTCTCTCCTCATTCTAAATCTACAGAATGCATACATACACATATAAACATATTATTTATTTTCACAGATGTCACCTGTCATTTTCCCTTGATGTTTTGTACCCTCCATAACTTCCAAGCTGCTACAGACATCCCAGTTCAATGTCTTTCTCATGGGTGGCCCTTAACACAGTTCCCTTTCTGCTCATCATCAAATCCTTTGTCAATACAGCATGAGATTCGCTGTTAAGAAACGATCTTATCTCAGACTTTTTACTCAGGCTTTAGACTCAAAGACTTTTCTGATTTGTGTTTTGCTTGTGAAGATCCCCATCCAACCTCTTTTTACTCATTTTCTTCACTGTTTTTTACTGGCAATACCTGCTACCTGATTCTCTACCTACAAGGGCAAGTTTTCATACCTACTATGTTTTTTCATACCTACCTATACTTCCTAAATCCCTACCCCACTTTCCTTTCCAAGCTTGTTCTCTGCCTCCACATGATATATCTGCTGTATGTTCTTATTATTAAAGACTGATCTATTTGTTCTTTTGATCTCAGTCTCCTCTCCTTTCCTCCCCAGAGTTTAGTTTGGTTGTACTCAAAGTAACAAGGTCCAACAACACAGTCTTCATCATCATATAATAATTCCATCGTATTATAATTCCAGGCTTCTAATGCCTCCTAAGATAAAGATGTCTCAGTGACCTCTTCTCTGTTTCCTATTACCCTAAGTATCAGTTCTCCTCAAGGAGTTTCATCAGCTTACCAGGCAGAATTTTTCGTTTTTCCTCTTTGTTCCAGTTCTTCTTTTGTTCTCTCCACAACAGAATATTGTGGTCCTTCTCCATGCTGACAAGACATGCTGAGTACAAAAGAAGAGATTAAGGCTCCCTTGCTCTCCATATTGCTCATTCTGGAGATGAACTAACTCCCTGTAATGGAACAGGTTTGGGACTGACCTACTGGGAACAGTTTTGCTGAAAAATGGTAGTCAGGAAGGCTAATGGAATCCCGGGCTATACTGTCAAGACTAAATTAATGGTATACTGAGAAGCAATTATTCTCCCTTACTGAGCACATCCAGAAACTGTTCTGGGGCTGATTTTGGAACTGACACAGATTCAGTTTTGGGATCCCAATGGAAGTAATACATAAATAAACTGGAGCAAAGGAACTCCCTGCTGGAAAGGACTTGGGGATGCAGATGGTTGGCAAGCAGGACATGAGCCAGCAATTTGCCCTCGCAAACCAGAAAGCCAATCATATTCTGGTCTGCATCAAAACAAGCATGGCCAGCAGGTCAAGGGAGGTGATTCATCCCCCCTGCTCTGTGCTGGTGCAGCATCACCTGGAGTACTGTGTCCAGATATGGAGTCCTTAGTACAGTGGAGATTTGGACCTGTTGGAGCACATTTAAAGGAGAGCCACAAAAATGATTCAAGGGGTGGAACGCCTAAACTAAGAAGACAGACTGAGAGAGCTGGGGCTGTTCAGCCTGCAGAAGAGAAGGCTCCAGGAAGACTTGAGTGTAGCTTTTCAGTACCTGAAGGGGGGCTATAACAAAGAAAGTGATAGACTCCTTAGCAGTTTGTTGTGAGGAGTGTGAGGAAATGGTTATAAACTAAAAGAGTGGAGATTTAGAATGTATGTAAGGAAAATATCTTTTATGATAAGGGCGGTGAACCACTGAAACAGGTTGCCCAGAATGGTGGTGGAAGTCCTGTCCATGGAGACATTCAAGGTCGGGCTGGATAAGGCTCTCAGTAACATGATTTAGGTGTAGATGTCCCTGTTCACTGCAGGGGAGTTGGGCTGCATGACATTTAAGGGACATTTTCTTTCCAACTCAAACAATTCCTGATTCTATGAAATGCAGTGAAGGATTTTTAATATCATCCAAGGGCTAGAGCACACTTCCTGTGAAGAATGTCTGCAGCAGCCTGGCTTCCTAGGTGATTCTCCTCCTCTAGTCTGCACTGATGAGGCCTCACCTGGAGTACTGTCTCCAGTTCTGGGCCTCCTGCTACAAAAAAGACAGGGATCTCCTTGAAAGAGTACAGTGGAGGGCTACAAAGATGGTCAAGGGCGTGGAACACCTCCCCTTATGAGGAAAGGCTGAGAGACCTGGATCTGTTCAGCCTTGAAAAAAGAAGACTCAGAGGGGAGCTGATCCACAGCTATAAATATCTAAGGTGTGGGAGGCAAAGTGACAAGGCTGGACTCTTCTCAGCAGTGTGTAGTGACAGGATGAGGGGAAATGGCCACAAACCATAGGAAGGCTTAGGAAGTTCCGCACAGTGCAAGTGACAGAGCACTGGCACAGGCTGCACAGAGAGGTGGTGGAGTCTCCTTCTCTGGAGATGTTCAAGACCTGCCTGGACACCTACCTGTGCAACCTGGGCTAGGGAGCTGCTTTGGCAAGGGGATTGGACTCAATGATCTCTAGAGGTCCCTTCCAACCCCTACAATTCTGTGATTATTCAATATGACGAGGTGGCTGTGGGAGGACTTCATAGACCACTTCCAACACTGATGATAAACTGTTGTGAAGACAAAGCTGAGTTCAGTAATGATCTGCATGGCAAGAAAACACAACACAATGGAATGGGGTTCTGACTAGATATGGAGAAAACTTTTCTTAGAGTGAATTAAATTAAACACTTGAGTAAGATGCCCAGAGAGGATGTGGAATTTGCCTTTGGACGTTTTAAATACCTGATGGGACAAAGTCACGAGTAAAATGAATTCTGATTTCAGTGTCCTTTCCTTGAGCAGATGGTTAAACTACAAACCTCTTGAAGACCCTTTTCATGCTCAGGATTGTGTAATTCCATGAAATCTAAGTTGAAAATGCTTTCCCAAAAGTTTTTTATTTATCCAGCTTAGGATGGGTTTGGATTTATATGAACACTATGTATCCTTTTAAAATGTCAAGTCTTTGCTCTCAGGCACAGAAAACATACAACATTTCAAAGGAAAGACTGCCAGATTTTTTTTTTTTTCCATGTACACCAAACAAGATTGACTCTCTGGAGTCATTGTTGGATACTATTAAGTTGTTTTCTCTGAAATATTTGAAGAGGGGAAAATAAGGTCTAACTCAAAGTAAATTTTACTAAATATGTGATTCTCAGAATCTTGCTGGTCTACCACTGTCGATATCCAAGTTGCTGATAATCCATCACAACTACAGTGGAAGCTCAGCTCCCTGTACTACCAGCTAGACATCACATGATGAAAACTAGGCAAGTTGCCAAATAATAGGTTTGTTTTTAGTAGAAATATAATGGTTTTGCAAATCAAGAAGTAGACCTGAATATACTCTATTTTATAGTCTTTATTCAATGCACCGTGTATTTTAAGTGATTTTGTATGGAATGAATAATTTAATGTATTGGCCAATTGTAAAAATTAAGCCTGGAGTCAGCCATATTCTTATAGTTTCATTAAGAAGAAAAACGCTAAAATTTTCCTTTGAGATTCTCTTAATATTTCCAAATTTGTAGTACATAGCTAAGAGATGAGTGATGATTTCTAGTGAAGTCAGTAGAAAATTATGACAATGCTACATCTAGAATTAAAAATAGAAGATCGCCACTAACAGTATAAAAAGGAAACTGAGCGTGTTTTGTCTTATGTTATAGAACACGCAAGGGTAACATCGGGAAATGTTGACCAATCTTGGTAGCTAGATGTTTCTCAGAGAAGAATGAGTAACAAAGAAATTGAGCTGTACAGGGATGAAACATAATCAGAAGTATCTCAGAAACTAAATATGTATTTAAAGAAAAGTGAATTTATAATATCCTACAATGGTAGTTTCCCAAATGAACTCTAAAAGTAAGGGTAGAGTGAAAGTAAGGGAAGATACTTGACTGAGTGTATCTGAATGATTAGCTACAACATACAGAGTACTGATTAAACTTCTACATGTTACACAAAATGAACTTTATGTATGTAAGATCCTTTAGGAATTAAGAAACTGCACATTTTAACTTGATGACATTTTCATTCCTGTACGATTTCTGTAGAAGACAAGGAATAGGTTACCAGTTTGTAAAAAGTTTGGAATGATCAGAACTACAGCAAAAGAACCCAGATAGGTCTACAGATTTACATGCATCAACAACTGTGGTCAGGAGAAGGAAATGGAGTACCTTATACTAGAAGTGGCATGTGAAAAACACTTGCAGATTCCTGAAGAGAGGAGTGAAAAATTGGTAAAACCAATTCAGTAAATTTGCCAGATTTCTGCTGGCTTCAGGTTGCTGCATTGTTTCTAAGACAAATACTCAACTGCAAATTTAATGAATACTCAAATTTATGCTTCATCAAGAAATTTGTTATGTCCTTTGGAGTTTCAGCCCATTTTTACAAAAAGTGAAGTATGTCATGCTCACCTGTTGAGTTTCTATTTGAAATACAACTCAGTAGAGTTCTGCTTATTCATATCAATATCTTACTTGCACATTTCTAATTAATCTCAGTTCAGATTGAAGGATTGCGTCAAGATAGTGGTATCCACAGTCTTTCCTCACTTGATAATTCTAAGTGACCATTGACATTGATTTGTTCCTGCATTCCAGCTTTGGGGCAAGTAAATGATGGCATGCTTTGCCCCTCAGTAAATACTGCTCATGTAACCATCCGCACTACTGCAGTGACTAGCCAGACCACTGTTTCCTGAGGCCCAGATAAAAATATTTCCTCTACCACAACGACCCTAGGGGAATAAAAAAGAAATAACAAAACAAAACTGAACTTTCCATGCAGACCTCTTATTTTAAACAGCCAGTGTTATATTTCTGCCAAGCTTAAAAGGTGTTTTTGATTATGTAGCTTTCAACTACCATGGAATTAATATAGAAAAACTTGTGTTCTTCAGGGAGCCCTGTCATACATTTGCAAAATAAGGTTCTTTTTATGTACCTACACATTAACATTGACATCCATTCCCTCATTTAGTTAATAACATTTGAATGATATTTCCTTTCATGTAGGAATTTTATTTTTAATTTTTAATTGTGTTCCTAAACAGCTCACTTGCTTTGGATGGAGTTAGAATTGGAAATTTTCAAGATTTGTCCAGAAAAAACAAAAACAAAAAGAAAACAGTACCGATTGGGGGATTTTTTTTTTTTAATGGTATTTGAAATCTAAGTCCAGTCCTTCCTAGACTGTTTTGAAAAAAATATGGGGTGGAAAGCAGACCTCTTGATTTTGACTTCAGGGGAGAACTTTCTACTTTTTCAATTCTTTCTTTCAGTGACTTCAAAGCTAACCTGATGGGACTGGCAACTTGCATATCTTTAGGACCTTGGTTGCACCTATAAACAGTTGTGGTTGTTAATGTAGGTACGCTTGCTGGAGAATCTAGAGCATGTATTACATGTCTGTCAAGGAGCTGAATTCCAAAGAAGGAGAAATTAAAACTGCATTAGTAATGCTTAAGTTTAACAGCCAGATAAAAGATATATGGTAGAGGAATGCAATCCAGCGTTCACTAGCTACTTGAATTTCTTTAATAAAGCCGACAAACTCATGAATATTAAAACGAGTCCTGGGTTATATGTCATTATGTAAGGTGTTCCTTTTGCACAGTAAATGGTGTTCATGCAGTTAATAAAAAGAAGAAAAGAGGAGGAAGAGAGGTTTAGACCACAGAAGAAAGGTCAAGCTATTAGAGGTTGAAGTGGATTTTTTGTTTTGCTTTACTGAAAAAAATTCAGCAAATTAAATAATTATGTTATAGGTGATAATTTTTTCTCTTTTGAAGAATATCAATCCTTTCTTAGTAATTTGTCTTGTAATTATCATACAAATATACTTAACATTCTAAGACATAAGATGCAGATTTACAGATGGAAAAAAATTTTTTTCAAAAAGATTTGGGAGCAGATAACAAGCTCAATATCTGAAAATCCCTAATACAATAAAATGCATAATTTGTTACATTTTTTTTTTAATTACTGAAATTATTTAATTAATAAGATTTTTTTTCAGAGTTTTTTTAATGAGTGAAACTTTCTAAGGAGCAATTATAAGATAATCATGAGGAATATATTTTCTGAGAAATTTGGAAAAATAGCAGAGAGAAGAAACTTGTAACATATTTTTAATCAGTTGTATGCATTCAGATGAAGAAATACAAGTTCTGAATGGCAGTATGTGAAATATGAAAATGTGTTTTATTTCCAACTCAAATCCTGACACTTTCTCTAGCATATATTACCTTTTTCTCTCCCGTCCCAAAATTTGCCTTGAAAAGAAACACTCTGTACTGTTTCTTGAAAAATAGCATTTTTGAACAATTAGGTCAGATGCAGCTTCATTGCTTCTGGAACAAACCTACAAAAAAATTACAAAAAAACCAAACCAAACCAAAACAACAACAACAACAAAAAAAAAAACAACCAGCCAACCACAGTATCTTAAAGGTGCTAGATTATCCCTTTAATGCCTCCATTAATATTAAATAATCCTGCAAGTACGCCGTCTTGGTTTTGGAAAAATTAATTGGGTGTATGTCACGAATAAAATCCAGGAACTCAACATTTAATATTTCTTAAATCAAAAGCTTCTTGTTCTTAACAGCTAACCCATTTAGATATTCCTTCCCTCTCTGCTTTCCAAAAAGCCAGCTCCTCCAGCTGACTGCTGCACTCCAGTGCTGTCTGTATTCCATTTAATTCACTGGTTACAGAAATGAAATGAGCAGCAGTCACCTATATTTGTATTCATCTTAGTGTCAGAGTTACTTCCACAAATGGTGGTAAAAAATACAATAATTTTTCTTAATGCTCAGAACCATGTCCATTACAAAGTACCTCTTGAAATTGCCACTAAGTGCCCAGTTTTCTTTGTGGCTACGGCTTAATGTACTTTTCAAAATCAAAAGGAGATTCCAAACATGCTTTTTTTTTTTTGCTTTTTTTTTTTTTTTCTGATATCATATACTTCCTTGTATATCACAAATATTCCACTGAAGATAATGATATAAATGCAAGTAAATTCTGACCCTTTTAGTATAGATAATGCATAGTTTCTTTGGTTGGTAATGCATGTTTCAGACATTGCTGGCTGATAATGATCTATATACTGATAAAGTATGAAGCACATAAGACTATGAAGTAAATCTCTTAAAGGCCCAAGCCTGCAAACAACCTTGCTTAAATGGACTCCTATGAATTGTCCCATTAAAATCAATTAAATGACTCGTGCATATATTTAAGCATATGCAAGAGTATTTGAAGATAGGAGATTTAGCTCTTAAGTATTTTAGGTCACTGAAGGAAACAAAGGCCAGAGTTTCACCCAGAACATGTGACAAATCTGCTTAGAAAGGTAACGTGGAAGAGGCATAAGGGAAGGGTGTATAAGCAGTCTTACTCAAGACCATGTGAGCACACTGATACTGCCAGAGAGGATCCATCTGGGAAATGACTGATCTAGGTAATTATACTGCAAAATCTTTAGAGGAGACATCCCATACAAATTTTAGAAAATACAGATCAGGGACTCAAGGTAGCTGCCAGATGCATAATTCACTCTGAATAATTTGTTAGACAAATCTCACCTCCTTTTTCTATTTGTGAACTGTACGAGAGCAGTTTATGATTTTGTTAGATTTATTATTCAGAATAATTCCCTGAATGAAGGTGTATCATTTATCAGCAGTTCACTGCAGGAACTTGATATTCAAAATTTGGCATTCAGTACTGTTATGTTGGTTAGTTGGAGCAAAACACGTTGCATGTTGTTTTCTCTCTTTTTTTTTTTTTTTTCTTTTCTGAGTGAAAGTAAGTCAGAGTCAGGTTTTCTATTGCAAATCATTGGTTTTCAGAATTCAGAATTCAATTTCTATTTCCACTTTGCAGTAATCACAAGGCAAGTCGCAAACATTCTGGCTAAAAGCACAGTTGTTCAAAATTAAAACATCATTATTTCCATGGAATTATTTTGTCCTATTATGTCTCTATTTATGTCCTATAGTGTCTCTACCATTCAACTATAACAAGAAGGTTTATCAAAAGATATAACATAATTTAAAAAAAATACAACTAATAGAGATAATTTTGTCCAGCTGCATAGTTCCCCCAGCTGGGATATCGTGGAATGTCCCATGCCTTATTCATCAGCTCTAATACATTAGGAACAAAACTTACAAAAAGTGACACTGCTGAAGAGTTAGAGCTTTACCTGTCTAAAATCGATAAGAAGAACATTTAGGGACAGAGAATTATCATTTATATTTTGTGAGTTTTTTACTTGTATGATCAAAAAATAGAAGAAATTCCTATTTTAACTCTGCTGCTGAAAAACTACTTCCCACATTATGGAATAAAACTGTTTGTGACTCTCTTGTTTCTGAAAAATCTAAAAATAAACAGAAGATTGTAGAAACATGGTAAAAGGATAGAAAATATCTTGAAATTGTTCCTAACTCCTATTTTTCTTCAAGAAGATGAGAACAGCTAAAGAATTGGAAGTGAGATATATAAAGAAATTACAGTTCTCTTAACACAAGCAATATTTAGTAATTTCTTAGCCCTGGCTTGCAGTCAGTCATCCTAACCATCTGCTTAGAACTGAACTTTTTATTCAGTGTAGTTGAACTATATCAACAGAAACAATTTCTTCAGGGAGAGTAAATGTACCGCTATGTGCGGTTTGATGAAAGACTGAATCTTTGTATTCTTGGAAAGTAAGTCTTCCTGTAACAAGGAGCTAGCGTTTGAACACGTCAAAGCAAGCCTTTCAGAACAGGAGATAAGAGCACTTGAATGATTCTTACAAAGCGGTAGCCAGTCCAAAAGAAAATGTTGCATATGGTAATTTATTCTGGGAGTTACATTTCCCTTGGCCTTGACAAGAACTTTGCCATGACTCAGTAAGTTGGGTTTAGATCCCACTCCCCTTTGCAAGATTTGGCTCTGAAGTACAGCCAAATCTCAAAAACAAACATTTTATTCACACAGACAATCCTACTGGCATAGACAGGGGAAGATAATGGCCAGATCGATATTAGAAATGGCTGGCAATATAACAGCAATCTGAGATGGGATGCTTATTCGTGTTTTTAATTTTACCTATGTTGTTACATGCTGTGCTGCAAAAACTTTAGTATTTAAGCACCTATATTAATATAAAAGCACTGTTATTAATAAAGGTTCTTTTCCTTTTTGAATTAGCAAGTAACACACCATCAGAAAGCCTTTATTCCTGATGTAACCTACAGCTGTGCTGAATGGGATAGCTACACTAACCCAATGTCTCTGTCTCAGCATGTGGCCTGTTCAAAGTCACTGTTTACATGGACATACTACCATATGGAATTATCATGATTTTATTCCAAAAATTTTAGTATTTAGTGCTGCCCAGAAGTTCCTAGCGTGAGAGTACAGCAGGAAAGGTTTTGTTTTCTCCTTTTCTCCTTTCAAAAAAGGAAAAGGAAAAGGCTTCTATCTCCCACTAGGAATCCTTCCCTCCCCCAGTTAGAAATATAGATCAGGTTATTTTTAAGGATTAAAAAATCAACCTGTATAATTAAAATGACCCCTTCCCTTTTACATACAATTGCTATTATTTTGTAAAATCTCATATTTTGGGGAACCTACCTCCTCACTGTCAAGTACTTGAGACTGTCCATTCTGAAAATGTCCTTTTGCCCCTGAAAGAATGACTAAATCTTCCTCCCGGGGATGCCCCAGGCTGGATGTGCCTCTGCACCCAGTGAATGTGTGAGAACAGAAAACACACTATCGTAGCACTTGCACCATCCTGTGGGCCTGAACACATCAGGCATTCTTAGGTGGTGTTAATACGTAAGTAGGTGGTTAGACTCTGCCAGGCATGTTTGGGCAGCCTGACCACAGACAGCATGCAAGGCCCTGGCATGGGTTGCCTGCCAGCACAATGCACCCTTGTCTGCTCCTGGGAATGCGTTTTGAGCAAGTGAGGTAGGCATACGTCTGGAAATTTGAGTAAGGCAAGCTGTTCCGGTTTGTGTTAAGAGGAAAAAGGAAATGAATAAACATTATAAATCTTCGTTAGCCCAGTGAGAGCGAAGAGCATTCTCATGCACAAAAAAGAGTAACAGAAATAAAACGTAAATGAGAGTAAAAGGAATTTTTGCGAGCAAGAATCCCATGAAAACCACTGGAAAGATTCAGTTGCACATAAACTAAGCAAGCTACTTCTAGAGACTTTGCAAGTTGCATGTACAGAGCTCCTAACAAAATAGCATTATGAGAAAATATCAGTTTACTGAACCTTAATCTTTTCCTCAAAATGGATAAATATTGCTGCATTTAAGATCGAATTTCACAGAATTACACAGGATGGTTGAGGCAGGCAGGGCCCTCTGGGTCCCTCTGGCCCCAGCTTTGCTCCAGCAGGGCCACCCAGAGCAGGATGCCCTGGCCCATGGCTAGGCAGCTGTGAGAGGTCCACAATGAGGGAGATTCCTCTATTTAACTAATACCTGTTTTACCCATCTTGAGGCTGTAATGTCTTCCATATTTACTACTGAAGAAAAAGAAGCCTTGAAAGCCTGAGGTACATCTCCCCAAATCTGAGTTTAAATAAAATAATAATTCTGTGGCAGCTCTGGTATCTCAGATCTGAGCCTGCAAGAAGCAGCAGCATTTGGCTGGGATTCAGTAGTCACTGTATTCCCTCCCATGTGACTGGGGATGGATACATATCCCAGTTATGGAATATCACATGTTTAGGTTTCTAAAATGAGGTTCTGATATTCTAGCTTGTAGGAAATTGCAGAATACTTTATTTTATAATTAAGGTGAAAGGAAATGCTGTATGAAAACACTGTAAGTCCCTGCAAATAAGAAAATTTGCCTCAGAGAGTTCTGGTCTAATCTTCTCTCACTTTTCATAGAGAAATGATTAACTACATAGAAAGAAATACTCCAATTCTAGAGAAATAACAAGTATATAAGAATATATAACTTATTGATCCTTACATGCGTAGTAGTAATTGTTGAAATGATATGGAGAGGAACTTCTGATGCAGCTTTGGTACAGCTTATGAGAGTACTCAGTTGGTGGAAGAGGTCTATCCTACAGATGATATAGTGCTGCAGCTTAACCCAGCAGGCAGCACAGCACCACACAGCTGATTGCTCACTTCCCCCCACATGGGACTGGGGAAAGAATAGGAAAAAAAAGTAGAACTGGTGGGTTGAGATAAAAATGAATAAAAAGGAATTGAAGATAAAAATAATAGTAATGATAGTTATATACATATATATTTACAAAACAACTGATGCACACTGTAGTTGCTCATCACCCACCAACCAATGTCCCACCATTTCCCAAGCAGGATCTTCCTTCCCTAAGACCCCCAATCAAGTCCTCTGAGATTTACAGTTTTTTGTATTTATTGTATTATTTTGCATTCCAATATCTTATTTAGTAAATTAGCTTTCCTATTCAGATCATTGCTGTTGTTTTCTTTTTAGACCCATCCTCCTTTCCTTTTTCCATTTTTCCCTTTTCTCTTTCCCGGGGTGTGGGTCTGTGGGTCCCCCTGCCCCATTCGCTATGGAACTGGGCCAAACCAGCCTGTAAACTGTTGACAATCCCTTTAGCCACTTTAGGTCAGCTGTCCTGGTTCTGTCCCATCCCAGCTCCTGGTGAACCCCACAGCCCCTCTGCTAGCAGGGCAGCATGAGAAGCTGAAATGTCCTTGGGTCTGTGCAACACTATTTAGCAACAACTAAAACATCGGTGCGTTATCAACATTGTTTCTCTCCTAAAACCAAAACACAGCATCATAACAGACACTCGGAAGAAAATCAACTCTGTCCCTGATGAAATCAGGACATATAGCAAACTTATCCCATTAGCTAAGGTTAGATTACGGGCAGCAGGACAAAGATCCAGATAAGGTAAAGCCACATACAAATAAGTATGAAGATTGGAAGCATATGTGGCCGTATGGAAACTTAAAGCAGATGATGGAACAGCTTAAGAATAAAATGACTGAAGTGACAGATATAACAAGTTAGGCCAGAAGACTCCAGAGAAGGGGATAGTAGTGATAATGTATTGAACAAATAAAAAAAGCCAAGGTTGTGACAGTATAGACAGATGCTATACTAGACTTGGCTATTTGAAGCCCCATATATAATGTAAGGAAGGCTGTTATTCTGCTCTTTTTGACAATGTTGAGGCTTCGTCCAGAGCTGCCTTAGTTAGGGCTACAACATTATTCAGAAGATACAGACAAATTAGAAAGACTTAACAGAAGAACATAAAAAATTAGAAAAGGTATTGAAAATAAGGTCAAGGTCAAAGCTTAAGAGACAGGGGTAAGTTCAGTCCAGAGAACAGAAACCAAACAGGACCTAAAATAGTTCCCTATGACTACATAAAGGGGTGTTGCAAAGAAGACATCAATTATTCTCATTGTTCAGTGAGAGCAAAACAAGAAGGAATCAATTTTTTTCTGCAACGTAGATAACACGGTTACTATTAGGAAAAACTACAAGTGAAGAAATGGTTAGGTCATGGAGCAAACTATCAAATGGTTTTCCAAAATTATCCCCTCTGCAGGAATTTAAGGCAAGTCTTATATCAATCTATCAGCAATAGTCTTAGTTTAATGAATTCAATCCTGATACAATCTGTGAGGGAAGATAAAATAAAAAAGACTGGGCTAAATGGTCTACATGGCACGTGTTTGCTGGTAAGTAGTTCTAGGAATCTCTGACCTCATGTAGTACAATGAGAAGTTTATTTGCTATTGTTAATTTTTTCCTATGCACAGTCCCTGTCCTCATCTGAAAAAGAAAACGCAGACACATGTTTTCCAGATTTCAGTTAATACTGATGTACCTTATACATTCGGAGATGTTATGCTTTTAGTGTTAGCTGGAAACAGAAGCTCTCATACCTTCCATCCACAGGGAAACTCTTGGGTCCAGGCAGCTGCTGGTTGTGCCTGACACCTCCCTGCAGTGTGCTGCAGGTTAAGGACAGGGTTTTGCTCGGTCTTTGTTTTTAAAGCTTTTTCAAACCTTCATCACCACACTTCCTATTAACTAGTAAAAGCACAATTTACACCCTAAACCTGCATGTTCTCTGCTTGGAGTACAACAATTGCTAAAGTAAATCTCTTTCATGAACACAGTGCCCCTAGCTCTATGCTAACTGCTCACTCGACATTCTTTATGTAGCTGAGGATGTAAAAACTCCCTATAAAAACACTGCACATCAGCATCTGCAAAATGAATGTTAGGATGAGTATAAGAATTAAGAATGCCGATAGCTTATATTAATGACATACTTTTCCAATTAATGAAAGAAATTCCCAATTTACGAATGCAAATCAGTTTAATATTTAAGCCAAAATTCTAAGGTGCAGACACACAATTAAATAGGGGGTGGGGTGGGTTGTTTTTCTTTTTTGTTGTCTACTGCATTGAAATAGTAAGTGTTCTCAAACCACTGCTTAATGACATAGACTGGAAATGAAGTAGCTGAACAAACCCCCTGTACGGACATCTTCTGCCAACAACCATTCCAGTGCCAGCAATAAATTCCCAGACTAAACAGTTTAAATTTGGCATTCTCATTTGTGATGCTGTACTTATGCTATACTCACAAGATTGATTCGTTGAATTCAAAGTATTCTAGCAAATGAATTATTAGAAATATGAAATTCTGGATGACAACCATATGTCTACAGCAAATTAATTTGATATTTGAACAGAACATCATTCTTATCAAGAAGAATTTGTGGTGGTTTGAACCATAATAGCTACAGTTAGGGTCAGTTTCCATTCTAATTCTTATTTTCACAAAACTAAATCCAATGATGATTGGAACCTCACCAATGAGCTCTCAGACAAGGTGAGACTTTTTTTTTAGTAACTACTGGAGAGAATTTGTATTTTTTTAGTAACTAATGGAAATAATTTATATACATTTTTTTTATTGTCTTCTTGTTTTTCCATAAAGTTCACCTGATTTAAAAAATGAAAAAGTTACGCTTGCATAACTGTTTTCAGTTTAAATTGGAATTTGTTTAATAACTAGTGCAGAATGGTTTAGGTATTCTGACAAAGAAAAAGGAATAAGTATGAATGTTTAGAAATGGTCTGCAAAACAAAACAAATAGAAAAAGCTTTACAAGCATTTTTAAATGTGGACTTAATATGCATGTGCAGCAGCTGGATTGACACAATGGACCCTAACGGCTCCTTCAGGTTCCTTTCATACTGTGTTATTCACTCCGCAGTCAGAGTAGCAAAAACAATTTTTGGGGAAAAAAGCCTGTATTTTTGCAAACAGCTGCATTTAGACAATGACACAAGCAATGTTATCATATGACTGTCCCAGCAGAAAAGTGCTCTTGTTTAGCTGAAAAACTTAGTATCTGAATATAAGGTGATGCATGGGTTAGAATGGGATGCAACACAGAGCAATATTTGGGCCAGGGCTGTGAGACCTTTGGCTGACAGATTCTATAACCAAAAATAATGCATCTCTGTCCTTTATTTCCTTACCTGTCAGCTTATAAAAACCACTCGAATTTAAAAAATGTTGCTTATTTTACTAAGCTCATTTTCTGTTCAAAATAATGAAAGATGTTTTGGATTTATTGAGCAATTTTATCTGATTTATGAAAACCACTTTTGTCCACTCTACTCTTTTCTATTACAAGTAAGTGTACTGTACTGGGAATACTGAGCAAATGCCCTCGAGGAAGACCACGTGACTGCAATTATTTATGAATTAACATGTCACAGATTTGAAGCTTTGAGACAAACACATTTCCCAGCTGCACATTTGTGACTTCTGAGTTTGTAAATGGAACAGATGAAATAATGACTTGTTCTTCCTCTCTACTCCTCTTATGTATTGGTTATTTTATTTGCTGGATATGTAAAGAGAGGTAGGAATACTTATGTGGATACTTACCATTAACAGAGTTTAAATTAAACATGCCACTCTTTTACCAACTATGATAATATATACTTAATGCCAGATGATATTTCCTTACTAGTGATGCTATCATTGTTTTTAATATCTCGTTTGCCTTTAGAGATGCAAAAAATATTTCTGAATACTAAGGCTGCTTAAAGCCACAAAGCAGGAGTAGCACTATACAACTAAAGAGTGAAATGCTTTAAAAAGCACAGTACCATGTGCTAAGCTCTTACTTTAACTTGATTTGTGCTTTGGGAACCAAACAATAATTTGACTTGATTTTATTAGATACATATTTGCTTGGTTTGTCCTGCAAACTTAAAAGTCAAGCTGAAATCAAACTCAGATGTCTTAATCGATAGCACAAACATAAAGGCAAAAAATATATGTAGAATACATATGGCTTTGCTGTCAGATAAGAACAAGTGTAGCTGATACACATACGTACATATATTTGTTAGCTGTCTATGTAAATTGAGATGACAGCCGATTTTCAAGCATGACCTGTGATAAACAAATGCATATAAATAAACAATAAACCAAGATAACACTAGAATAACATCAATTAAAACAATTACAACAACTTCTAGTCATCATGAAGTATTGTTTCAGTTCCACCTTAAAACAGGAAAAGCTCCCAATTGTTCTTAAATCAACTGGTAACTGATTCCACATTTGTGAAGACTTGAGACAAAAAGCTTTTCATCCCTAGTTTGTATTCATTCTAGGACATGTTGGTTCCACAGTCTGAATAGAGAGTAATGTATAAGCTGTTCTAAGTGAATGTAACAGGTTGAAATAGTGGACACTGATTGACAAAGTACTGTAATTGCTATTTTATATAAATATTTTAAAAGTACAACTTTGCAGGGAAAAGAAGTCATATTTAAAGTCAACATGACTGGTAAGTTGGAAGTTCAGTTCACATGTATGGAATTTTGCACATTATTTGATATTGTGGGAGATAAGCATGCAAAAGAAAAAAATTATAACCGAGAAAAGCCTTGGAATTCTGATAACCAGACTGCTATTAAGCATAATACTAAAACAGCCTCTTCATTCCCATTAGCAAACAACAGGATATACAGGAACTTAAAGGTGGAATTCATATATGTATAAAACAATATTTATAACACACTCATTTGCTACCTCTCATTTAAACATGAAATAAATAATTTAAAATATTTTCTTTACAATATCATTTGTTTTGCAGGATCTGATTTCCATGTTTTCCCTAGATATGTCCCCAGTAGTCTGGAGAACTGGTTGGATGATGACATCAAAAGGGTCAACAGATTGGAAGATGTTTAATGACAGAAGGATGGAACATTAAAATCATGCTACTTAAAAATTGTTTTACTTCCATTAGCACTTAAATTCCTGACAAATACATGAGAAGAAGGCTCAGTCAGCCCTTTAGGAAAAGACTCTGAATGTTGCCAGTTGCAAAGTTCTCAAGAAAGCTTTCATGAAAAAGGGGGAAAGCATATCAAGATTTGCTGTTGCCAAAATTAAAAATAAAACAAAGATAAAAGTGTGAAAGCTTGGTGGCTGTTATTTCTTTATAAATCACAAAGTAATTTTTACCTTTTTCTAGTCTTTCTAAAGGTCAAATTCAGGGCTGCACTGCCACTGAACCCCAGAAAATGAATATTCTGAAAATAGAAAAAGGAAGGGTGGCATGTCTGGAAAGGCGAGATGTCTGGGTGAGAAAGGCATTTTGGAAAAGAGCCTGTCGCCCACAAAGTACTCCAAAATAAAGTAATCAAAGCTGTGTCTGAGGTAAGTACTAACTTCTGCAAGCAGGCAGTAGGGAAGGCCCACGTCTGCATCGTTGGTGTCCATAAGTGGGTTGGGTATGATGCTGACTCTTTCACTATTCACATGGGGAAGAGCACACAGAAACTTGCCTTACTCCTGTCTCCTGCATCAGGTAGGTGGTCACAGTATTTTACTGCTCAGCATTGTCCACTTTCTTCAGAGCAATAGAGAAATCACAAAAAATGAGTTTCACAGAATGGATCACTCAGGTCACAGAATCACAGAATTGCAGGGTTTGGAAGAGACCTCAAGAAATAATTGAGTTCAATCCCCTTGCCAAAGCAGGTTCCCACAGGTACTCCACAACCTCTCTGGGCAACCTGTTCCATTGCTCTGTCACCCTTACAATAAAGAAGTCCTTACGCATGTCATTGTGGAATTTCCTATGTTCAAGTTTTAGGTCCTACTGCTATGCACCACCAGAAGGAGCCTGGCCTCATCCATTTGTCTCCCACCTCCCTTTAGAATTAATCAGATGCCCACTCAGTCTTCTTTTCCCCAGACTGAACAGATTATGCAGCCTTTCCTCCTATAGGAGATGCTCCAGTGTCTTTATGGCTCTCTGATGGACTCCTCCTAGGACATCCCTGCTATTTTGAACTGTGGAGTCAAGAACTGAAGACAGTATTCTAAATGTGGCCTCGCCAGGGAAAAGTAGAGGGAGGAAAAATACCCATGCCTAAATTTATGACACTTGAGACTGCAAACTCACTGGACCGAAGCATTGCAAATGGAAAAAGAGGACAGTAGGTCACGTCTAATACTTTCACAGAGATGGCTCACTTTCCAACTAGTCTGAGCTCTACCTCCCATGCTGCTGTCTACCACAATGCACTTTTATTCTGGTTTCATGCTAAGGATGGGGATTTTGAAATCTAATGCCGTGTCTACCTAAGAGGTGAACTGCGATATTTTTACCTCCTCAGCACCTGCAAAGGAACAGAATGCAACTGTCCTAGAAGGCAAGCAATTTGGTCAGCTCAGCTGCCTGCAGTAGTTAATAGTGTCACATTTTATACTCACCATTATGCACTTAATGTCTTATACCATGTGTCTTTCTCTATGAATGCAAATAAATCTTCTGAGGGAAAAATGTCCAGGTAAAAAAATGGTCCCAGAGAAAGTAAACACAAGGAAAAAGTCTTGAAGTGTGCTAGAGGAGCTTTGGATTGGAAATTAGTAAGAATTTCTTCATGGAGAATGTGGTAAGACATTGAAATCAGCTGCCCAGGGAACTTGTGGAATCCCCATCCCTCAAGGTTGTGTGAATGTTGCACTAAGGGATGTGGTTAGTAATAAGACTCAGCTGGTAAGGCTGATGGTTGTTCTTGGTCATCCTGAACATCTTTTCCACCTTAAATGATTCTATGACTCTGTGATAAGAGGGAGTCGGTGAACAAAGTAATGATATCCAGTCTGCAAGCTCAGCAGCAACATCAAAGTACTGTTGGAACTTACACTTCCCTAGTTACATCATCCCTCAGTTGTCACCTACAGAACAAAATTATAGCAAAAAAATGACAAAATGAAAATGATAAGTTACTCAAAAGTAGCATAGTAATGGCAAACTGGTAAAAATTGGCCAAATTTTGAACCCTGTAATCAAAGTCATGTACTTTTAAACTTCACAGCAACATAAAAATAACATTTTCTGAAATCAGGAATGATATTGCATCATCACATACCTAACTGAGTTGCCAATTACAGGAGAGCATTTTACATTAAGACGGTAGCTATTTGTTAACTCCATTAAAAACTAGGATAGCTCTGCAGCAAGCCTGACATACTGCTGTAGCATTATAAGTTTACAACATGGTCAGTCAGTAATTTATCTTCAATGGATTTCAAACTGTTTCTCTTTCTGTTTCTTACGGTCTTTATTATCCACAGTTTCCTCCCCAATACTATCTTATCATTGCAGATAGAAACCAAATTGTTCTGATACTTTGTCTGAATAAATCTGGTAATTCTGCTCTTAATTAAACATAGTGGTTCCTCACAAAAGAAAGTGAAAACTGAGAAGAATTTTCTGAAGTCTAAATAGTTTCTTTCCACTCATACAAAAGGAAACATGACTTCTTGTTATTGAAAAACTATGCATCTGCTTCTGATACAGCAATCCCATTCTACGTTTAACAACTCAGAACTCAATACAAACAAAACTTACTTTCAGTAACAGCAGACTAACCTTGAAATTTCATCTGAATTCTTTAGTTAAGGTATTCCAAAAGCAAACAATGTGTCTTTTTTAAATCTCACAACAGGAAAATTTGGAAAGGTTATTATGTTCAGAGGCAAATGAAATTGTCATCTAGACTCTTCTAACCATAAAAGTAAGGCAAGTAGCAACCTCAGTAACTGCCTGGGTTAGTCAAAATGGTTTAATTATTTTGATTATCCAGATGAAATAATGATTATCTCTGAAAAATGTCTGATTGTATAACTGAGAAGGAAAGATACTGATATTCTCCAAGGAAAGAAGAGACTGCTGACTGTGCGTCAGTCAGGGACAGCTACAACTAGAAACTCAAGTAGAGCAATAACTAAAATTAGTTGTGTGAAAACATCTTAAACCCACAGCTAACTTGGAAAAAAGTAAAGGACTTATGTCCTGGAAGATGTGAAATAGAAATGTAGACTGCAGTAATCTTGCTGCCTTAGGTTTGAGGCAGTAGAAAGAATCAGCTTGATTAATAGAAAACAGCAGAGATGGAAATAAAGCCCAAGCTGTTCAGCTGATGTCATCAGGTATTTACTGGATAAACCAAGCACTTTTGGTCCTATCTGCAGTGTAGACTAGAGTCCTGGTACACTTATTTTAATATCAAGTATTAAGAAGATGAGTGCTTGCTAGGACAGTAGTTTTTAAAATCTTCTAGAAGAGAAACACAGTTCCTTAGTGTAAATCCTGAAGCAGATAAGTTGGGTCCCTTCATGGGATACAAAGGTCTGTCACTGATTACAGAGGAAGTTGAGGGAAACAAAGTGCCTGTTTTCCTCTGATACGCAGGGGCAACAGGTCTTGGCTTTTGTAGAGAAAAGGAACTTTAATGAGACTGCATATTTCTAAGAAGAAAAATAAATCCCAGAGAAGGAGGTGTTTTTGCAAGTACTTTATAGAGTCAAAGTGATCACACTTTCATGAATCTAAGGAAAGATACTGCATAGAAAGGGAATGAGTTAGTAATGCAAGGGGGCCAAACAGCTATTGATCTAGAAGGGAAGAAAACAATAAATTAAGAAGTTGCAGAGGACTAGGATTCAGGCTCTCCAGGTAGCTACTTAACGTACAGTGACACTGTCAATCACATCATGAGGACAGAGGGACAGGAGAGTTTGAAATAACAGAATAAAACTTCTGGTAAAGGAACTAACTTCCCTTGTTTATCTATTTCCAAGCTGGGGCTTTTATTTCTTGCTAGTTTGCTACCTTTCAAATCATAACACATACAGAAAGACAAGGCTTAAATAGATTATTTGACTGATGTTTTTCAATTTCTCTGCAAACTAACTTGCTATGGCAGATAATGGTCTGCCTGAAAAAGTACTTTTTCAGTCCTCCAACAGAAGCCACAGTGAAATTGAGAGGTCAAAAGAAGTCAGCTGCCATTTTCACTCCCATTTTTTATGGAAATGGGCAACAGATTGGTGAAGACATTGCGAAGGCTCTAAGGCAATCACTCTTTCAATTTGTCCAATATTAGTTTCAATAAGAACCGAGAACAGAAACAATTGCCAGTAGTCCCTAGTTGATTTGTTAAGACTCACTCTTGTCCACTTCAAATCACCTTTGACATTTACAAGCTCAACTTTGCAAACAACATTTGAGTATTATTATTTTATCTGATGCTTCTATTATACCTATGCCTAAGCTACCATAATGCTAAAAGTGATGCATAGATTCAAGAACACCATTGTTTTTTATATCATCTCCTCTTGGTGGAAAACAAGGAAGCTTTTGTTCTGGTATGCAAACCCAATACTCCCAGCATTATTCGTGAATAATGATATTTTGAGAAATAATATTTTGAGAAAATTTACCAGTATATATACAATATGAATTTGAAAAATGGAGATCCAACTTGGAAGACATTTATAATAAGGCAACCATACCAACAGCAAATTATGTAGTTTGCTCTGAAAGTAATGTCTCCTATCTTCTTCCATGGAAACAACAACAGATATAAAAAGCACAATAACACACATTCACTGTTTAGTCTCCATTGATGTTCAGCAAGCTTTAATGAATGTCAGTGGTCACAATACCTTCTGCATGGAGGAATTCAGTGACACACCCTTGATTCATATGCATTTCCATGACATACACTCTTGTGTAAGACTGCCTCTCTGCTGCCATGCTAACGACAAAACATACTGGAATGTTGGTATGAAGGTTCAGCCTCTAGAGCCATACCACCAACATATATCTCTGACATTGCGGGACATTATAACAAAATACTAAGTGTTACTTTAGGAACAGCCTTTGCAACTTTCTCCTGCACTTACATTCCTATATAAAAACAATCTTCATAGAGCTCACAGAGCACTGTAAGCAAGTAAATGTTGATAGACAGTATTCTGTTCATTCTAGGTTTGTCCTCTTTGCAACATGCAACAAGCTTGCATGTTATTCTCCAAGGCAAAATCGCAGGAGCGTGAAGAAAGATAAACCTGTGCAAAACTAGGTTTTGACAAAACTATGGTATTCACAAATATTCCTGAAACACAGCTGGTCAGTGTGATTCAGTATGATTCTGATGAATGAGATTTAGAGGCTGGAAGGAGTATCTATCTGGGTCAAACTGTTTGTGTGATGGTGACAAAGACTGAGAAAAATATTAGTGTAGAATGGGTGGTGTTTGGTAACTAGTGCAGATTCTTAAAGATGCCACTTTACCTGAAGCAAAAATTGTATAGCATGTGAATTTTGCCTACTGTCAATGAAAATGGCGATCACTTGAATTTAAGTTACAGAAGAGTGGAACAGACAGTGCAGGGGACCACATTTAAGGAGAACTGAACAGCTATATGTGTTCAGTAATATACAACATGTCTACAGTGGATTCTGTGTTGGAATGTAGAGATAGCCAGGGTGGTTTAGCTGAGTCAGACCCCAGGCAAGCTACAGAAAAGACCATCCTAAATGTAAGTAAAGGAAAAGAAATTCATGCAAGGAAAGAAATGTAGTATTTCCCTGAGAGTTTGCACAGAACACTGTGAGAACAATAATCTTCTTGGGAACACTTCTATGTGAGGGGAGACTTTGAGTTAAGCCAGATTCAGTAAAATTTATAAAGAATCTGTATGGAAGTTCTGGATGCAGCACTTAGTTTATAAAATCTTATGTGCCTAGCAAATACCTAAAAATAATAAAAATAATGCATCTGTGGAATTGTTTTAGGAGATTTTTGTATGTTTGCATTTAAAGGAGCATTCAAAATTTTCTTCAAATAATGTAATGTAAAGTGTAAATCAATGTGAATTTGCTGAACTAATAGCAATAAAAAAGTTGGAGATATTTCCTCTCTGCTTGAACTTGATGCAGAATAACGTGTTTTTAGAAATACACCATCAAATACACTGTATGTGTAAGGCTTCTCTCATTGGTTGCAAGTAAACTACAAAAATTTCTGTTGACTGCACTGTGGAAGGATGAATCCCATTAGCACCTTGACATTTGCTCCCACTTTCCATTTACTTTTCACTTGTGACTTTAAAATATAAGTGACAATGAAGTATTGTCTCTATGGTACATAAGTGGGAGCTTATTTCCTGCATTTACTCTGGTTTTCTTAGGGGAAAGGGGATTTACAGTTAATAATAAATCCCATTCCACATTTGGATTATTCCTGTGTACAGTAAAAACTCCTTGAATTTCAAATAATGCCAATTTCCATCTCTTCAGTTGGAGAAGCAGTAGGGAATGTGGTGCATGTTTTTTATCTTAGAACTGTAAGTGCTGTGGTAAAGGACTCAGCCATAAGTAATCCCACATGTCACTAAGGCTAGCAATAAGCAAACACTCATGGAAAGGCCCTAGTTCCCTAATCTTCACAGAATCATCACATCTCAGAGACGTTCTCCACAGTAGCTAAGTTGCAGCGATGTGCTGAAGTCATGGTAGGTACTGACATCCTTTGCATTGCTGTATGGAAATGACATATGAATTTCCACCATCCTGGACTACTAGCAGTAATAGATGGGCATACAGAGAAGGATTACTAAGTCTGCTTTAATAGTACTTTATCAACTGGAAACAATTTGCAAAAGAAGGAACTGAAGAGAGAGTATTAAACTCACAGCCCAACATTACATGATCAGACAAATGCAAAGAAACCCAGACTTTGATTTTTAAGAAGATTTTTCTTTTAAAAGTTTTTTAAATAATGGAAAATGACCAAGAAGAATATTTTGAAATGACAACAAGCAAATTTGTTTAAAGCTATAACAAGCTTGGATAGTAGCAGAAGAAATATTTAGTTTGTCTGCTATTGTGTTCCCTCACTTTAATGGTGTTCCCAGCTTTCTTTCTGGGACATCCATTATTATACTAATATTCATTTAATCTTACTACAACTAATTATATATCCCCCTTAACTGAGTCTCTTACTCTGTACCAACAGAATTATATCTAACAAAGCATAACAATATTGAAGACCCAAATGATGGCAGTCCCTTTCCCTACAAAATCATAACCGGTAAAGATCACACATATAATATTACAGTGACAAAATCTAGAGAGTGAGGAGTAGGAACAGCATGATAATGATATTCAAACAGGAACCCAGCACCCCCTCATCCCTGGAACAATTAATAACTTCAGCTGGAACAATTGACAGAGGGGAAATGAATCATTCCCTTTGACAAGAACAAAACTATATTAAAATGTAATAGTTTATTAAACAACTGACTTCAGAAGTTAAATTACTAAATTGCATCTCCATGGGTTTTAAGAAGTACTGTCTGATCACAATAATGGATTGCCTACAAACTTTTATCTTAGCCATCGCCTCCAGAGTTTCTGTATTTAATTATTTAAACATTGTATTAATGAAACATGTTATACTGGTACAAAAACTACTTTTATCACCACACATGAAAGACAAAAATATATGTGGTTTACACTACACAACTGCATTTGCATCCCCTTTGCACACAGTAAAAACGCCCTCTTTCCAGATGCTATGCCTGAAAGGATTTGCAGAACTAATTTAATGTCTACCATTGCTCTTGATCCTGACATGATTTAAAAAAAAGGAACCATTTAAAACATTTTGGTGAACCTGTTGTGATGCATTATGACCCCCTGTAATTTCGATTTATGTCACATGAGAACATGTCACTGGAGAATTAAATTGCATTGTGCGCAATGTGCACCCCTAACAGCACTGCAAATTGATGCAACATTGGATTTTGTTGTATATATCCACAGATATAACATATAGAAACAAGAGGGTTACTTGTTACTAAAAGGAAAAAAGAAAGGCATGGCATGAATGTGTTCATGTAAAACCATTCTGATTTCCACATGTCCTTTGGGGTCTGATAACCTCTGCTGGACAACAAAGATCTCTGCCACTTGAACTATTGAGAACTTATTGGCAATTGCAGATTGTCACCAGTTATTTTTTGTGGAGCAACCACAAGGGGGGAGTAAGATACATACTTAAGTGGGTTCAGATATTTACTGATATTAGATTAAATACTGTGAAGTAAGAAAACTTGGAAAAAAATCCATGTTTCATGCATATAGAGTGTAGAGATGAATGCTTCTGCTCAAAGTAATAGTCTCTCTCTTGTCACTTCAAGCCTCTCTCTCAGGCTTTTTTCTGGTCCTATCTTCTCCAGCTGCCATCCTCTGTTTCTCCTTGACCAAGTGTCCCAAGAGGAATAAAAGCATTTGGCAAAGTTCTCAGGAGCATGGGAACGACCAAAACTTAGGTACTTAAATGAAAAATGCAGAAACGAACAAAATGCTAATAAGCTTACAGTTGAGCAACTTTGAGAGCCCTTAAGAAGAGACTTGGCTTAGAAACCTACAGTACTCGTTGAATAATCATTTTTAGTGGAAGGAGTTTTTGAATACACTGCAGAATCCTGTACAGAAGAATGCAGTGGTGCTTTTTCTCTTCAAAAGGCACCAAAAAACCCATCCCTTTGAAAAGTATATTTTTCAGTCCTACAGCAAGGAGACAATTGGAGACAATAATGCTTCTCTGCCTTCAAAATGTATCGCAAAGACTAATGATGACAATGTTCTGCAAAAAATGTTTGAAGAGTATTAAAAATGTTAAAAATGCTCGAAAGTCATTCCTTATCTTCCTGAGCAGTATACTGAAAATCTAACTGCTGTTGTGTATCAGCCTTTTTCAACCAGAACGGAATATGCAAACAAACAAACAAACAAACAAAACAAAATGAAATCAAAACAAAACAAAAAAACAACCCCTAAAACAAAAAATAATATCAAAACAATAACATCTTATTTTCTTTGGGAAGAAATGACGAACACATTATCTGAATTTTGCTTGGTGCTCATAAGGCTTCCAGTAATGTATTATGTCTGTTTTTTGACCACTGTCCTTAAAAACAAATGTTGATGAACTGGAAAGCAGAGGTCAAAGGAGAACAATGTAAATGATCAGAAAATGAGACCTATGAAAGAAGGATAAAAGCAGTGTAGTTATTCTGCCTAAAAATAAAGAAAAATGTGAAAGAAATGATCGCAGCTGAGAGAGATGTAAAAGAATGAGAATAATCTGTATGACAAGCCCAAAGTGGATAGGACAAGAAGTAATAGCCTTGAATCACATCACAGCAAGAGGGACTCAGGTAAGAAATTAAGAAAAAGAACTGTGGGAAAAGCTAAGCACTTGAGAAGAATTCTTACCTCTCCTGGTGAGACTGCGAGATCTCCACTACTGGAAGATATCAAGAGCAAGTCTGACAGATATCTGTCAATTCAATGTCTAGCCACTTGCTTGGACTAACTGATGAAAAGAGTCCTGTTTCCCCCGATTCTAGGTTTTACCATCTAGTTTGCATCAACAGTGAAAAGTAGTTTGTATGAGAGTTAGAGAGACTTCATGTGTGGAAGCCCCTAAGGAAGACCACACTTAAAAGATCTTCCAAAAAATTTCACCTGCATTTCTGCGTGAATAGGCAATAACCTATTGCTGAAGAAACTCTGGTCTACCAACAGCAATATGACTAGGAAATTAATTTCTCCCTGGAAATTTTTTGTGGTCGACAAGTCTTCAGAATGACTTTCCCAGAATTGTTCTCCCTCCACTCACAAACAGCTGCTGGAAAGGAGCTCTCAGCAGACTGCACAGATGGTAGAAGGGTCAGGATGGTGGTGAATTCATGCTCCAGGAGGAGTGTAAAGCCTCAGAGGAGGTGGTTCTGATATTTATTTTTGTATGGAAAAGGGTCCCATCTGAAGTTGGAAAAGTAGGCGGTTGTGAAGAACTGTAAAGACTGTGTGTGTCAACAATGGCATGGAAACACTGAGATGATGAAAATGATGGAACAGTCCTATGACAAATGAGTTATTGAAAGTCCACTCTGAGGTCTATGTTCTGAGCCTAATGACAAAAGGCTGAGGTGACATTTCAAGTGGCAGAACAGAATGCTAACACAAATGAGACAGGAAAGGTGGGACTGAATGATAAGCACTGATTTGAGTTCTTTTGTAGGATGAAGCTGTGGCTACAGGACTGAAAAGGCGCTATGAGAGAGTACGGAGAGAAAGCACAGCTTATGGAGCACTAGAAGTCATCTAGGACTCACTTAGTTTCAGTCCAATGCACTTGGCACACAGATTATTTCATGCTAAAATTCATCTTCTCCTCATAGGACCATTATGATTTATTTAGGAAATCAGAGAAGTCAATCTACTGTCTTTGGCAGTATGGAATCTCCCACGCTCTAACCAGTTGGTCTAGGATCACTGGATTGACTGCTCATGCAGCACACAGGTTGCTTGTGCACTGGGAGTGGTTGTTTATCCAGGATATCCAGATGGTAGCTCATTGCTCTAACTGAATTGTGAATGCCTGGAATTATTGAGCAAATGATAACTGTCCATGAGTTCTGCTTGGATAAGAAAAGGAAGAATTTGCTTTCTGATGTGCTTTTGAAAGGTCAAAGAGCAAAATGACATGAGAGCCAGTCCCTCCACACAAAGTAATGACTGTTGGTTTCATGGCCCCAGCTGTAACCATGCCTGTGCTCTTAGCAGATCCACAAGGATTTGCCTGCTTCTTTATCACTCCTTTCTTAGATGACCTCAAACTTTAAGATGAGAAGTACTCACAGACAGGAGATGGATAAGAAGATTTATAGGTTGAACAGAAAAAGCAGGAGTGATATGGAGAAAAGGTGAAATTCAGAGAGGTATTCGTTTTTTTTTTTATATACCTGGGGTTCAAATAGATGCTCAAATGCTTGTGGCCCTGTAAGAACTGGAGCCTTTGGCAGCAGTTGGCATGAATGCAATATAGCCTTTGATGCTATTCTATTGAAATGCACAAAATGATGTTCCTTGACCACATGAGAAACCTGTGCTAAAAGATTCCCCTCACCAGCTCTCTTAGTTTACCCGCATAATCAGTACTGGGTCCCAAGGAGTTTGGTTTCTGCTTTACCTTCGAGTCTTGCTCATAACTATTTCTCTCTTTTCCTCTTCTCTTAATTCTCTTGCTCTTCCACTGAAACAAAACCAGTCAGTTTTAGCAAAAAACATACAGCCCCTGATTTTCATGGTAGAAAACACCACATGGTGGGTTGTGGTTGCACATGAAGGGGCAGAGTTGGCTTGAATGCCTTGTAGTATAATAAACTGGGAAAGCTTCTCCTTCTGAAATAATTCAGAACACTTGGGTCCTGGTTTTGACTCCACCACAGTACTCTTGCTTGTAAAATGACTACTGCAAGAGAACAAAGAGTCACGCAGCAAAGAAGATTTGATGCCATATTACTGGCAGTTGCCTTTAGAGCATTTTATTCTTTGTATTCTGGAGATCACACAGCACTGTGGGAACCTGCTGACGACTGGTCCTTCATTTGAGAGAGGGAAGGTGTGATATTACACTTCTGCTTTATCTAACTTGTCCTCCAAGTGGTAAATATGTGTGTGGGTATGCACATATGCAAAGAAAACTTAAAATAATTTATGAAGGAATTATAAAATCCAATATGCCATAATCTTACTAAAGTAAAAAAGAAACCAAAAACCCCTCTCACATGTTAACAGCTAAACATTAGTGTACTTAAAAATGCAACTAGGGAAAAGAAATTGCACTAACAAACTATAAAACAATGTACCTGATGACTTCAGCCAGATCACCTACTCATAATACTCGCCTGTGTTGCTAACATGTTACAGTATGACAAAAAATCTGTCAACAACGATGTGATAATGTACTCTGGATTGTATTGCATTCAAAAAATTTACTATGCTTTCAATAAACTATGTATTTGTACATCACATACAGCAAATCTAAGTGTCAGGAAATGGAGTTGAGCTTTCTCTCTGCTGTTGAGGCTGAGAAAGTATTCATCCTGATCCTGTCCTATCTTTCTTCCAATTCCTCCAAATCCTACAACCCTCTCAGAGGTACCCACATTTTCCCCTGCTTTTCAGTTATCTTTAATCAACCAGTTCTGACAACAGATATTAACCTGGAAATAAAGCACATCATCCAAATCAGACCAGTGGAAAGTGAGATAGAATTAGATGGAGTCCACACTTTTAAACATACTTCTCTTTGTGCTAACAAGCAATATCTATGGCCAAGAAAGCTTTTACACCCTTTTCTCAAGATAGTTTTTCTATATTTGCTGACTGGAAATCTGTTTTTGTGTTATGGTGAGATGAGAGTAGGTATGGGTAAGTTGTGAAGTAAAATATTGATTCTCAACAAAATTATCCGACAGAAGCTGCTTAAGAGCATCATATTGATGCTGTAAAAAGGCAGGTTGACAGTATAGAGTATTTAGAGGCATTGGAGTGGTGTATGGATACTGGACGGGGAGAACACTATTTCTTAATAAAGACTTACCATTGCCTTTGAAACTGGAAGGAAAATTGATGTGTTTGTCTCAAGCATTCAAATATCATACACAGATATGACTTCAGACGTCACCATGTATTTTCTAAGGAGGCCTGTCCCTGGAATTGTCTACAAACCACTCTTACCTCTTCCCATAAATGTTTCCCCAAAATTCTCAAAGGAAATACGTAGAGAAAAGTACTCATTAAAATAACATGGCAGACCTGGCTGGGACTGACAAAACCAATAAATTCACGGTTAAGATTGAAACTCCATCTTTGAGACACTCCGCTGTGCTTTGTTGCATTTTAATAAGTGTTCGTCTGACCCTCTGCCAGTTAATTATGGGGATCTTCAGAATTTTCTTCTGGCCCCCTTGCTCTGCAGTACAGATGTGCTTCTTTGCTTCTTTAACTTCTATTTTTAGGGACCTTAAGGTGAGTTTCCATTGTTAACCTGATAACACCCAGATCTACTTTGCTCTTTCAGCTGATCCTATCGAGGCAGCTTTTAGTCTTTTTATCTTACCTCCCTAAAGTGCAAATTGGGATCTTAACTGAATCTCTGAAAAAAAATAAAAAAAGATAAAACAAAAGAGAAAAGAATCACAAAAATTAGATCTCCTTTTCCCTTTTTCTCACCAACCTACTAAAAAGTAGCTCCAAGTTGTCAGTTCTGTCAGATGAAAATCTGTTTGCTGTTTATAGTATGTCCAACAGAATTGGGATACTGGTGGATCTTTTTAGACTTTTCCTTTTTTTTCTTTTCTTCTTATTCTTTTAATGTTACTTATTTCAATTCACTTTGGATTTCCCATAATATGGCATTGAGAGGACACCATAAATCCTCCCAGAAGGCTACAACTCTTGTTCCTACTTCAAAATCTAGGAATCTCATTTTATTATTTCCACACCAAAGAATAATACAAGTGTCCAGGAAAATTTTAATTTAGATGAGAGAAGAGGAGAAAAAGAAAACCTATAGAAGATAGTATTTCCTAGTACCTCCTGTGGCTGCTCTTTACAGCAAGAAGATTTTCTGGGTTACTCCTGAAAGAAACATGGGTTAGAGAAGGTAAAAGGAATTAATTTCCTCTGAAAGGTAACCTGTCACCCATGAGGAGACATTACTTTGTCTGGTAAAGTAAAGGAATCACAGGAGAGGACAGAAAAAAAGTTGGAAGTCCTAAAATAAGTAAAAAAAAAAAAAAAAAGGAACAAAAAATAAAAGTGATTATTTGAAGGATTCTGGGTACATCGCTAATAGAGAAGGCTTTTCAAAACACTGTAGACAAACACTGTTATTTTTATACTTGCATTAAATACTCCTCAGAATCTTCCGAGATTTGACAATCACTAGAAAAAATTAACAAATACTATTTTACTAGTGGAATTTTCCCATTGAATGCAAATGATTCCAAAAGTTTATATTCAGAATGTTTCATGCTTGCCTTTGTTAGACAGCTGGTAGAGGGAAAGGGTTGCAAAAATAAAGAAAATTATATATAATGAATAACCAATTGTAGTAGATGCTAGGAGACTAAACGTATTTTTATTGTGAGGACATCATGATGCTTCTACAACCTAACCTTCCCCACCCCTATAGGGTAAAGAACACTTAATGAAGGAGGGGAGGCTTTTGTTAATCTGTAGTCCATTTCTGTGCCATATAATATTCATTAGACATTCACCATTCACCCCATAGTAATTTCTTCCACCCACCGCACATTTTGTAGATGAAAATCTTTTTTCAATACACATTATCTATTTTTGCAATATAATCATTAAAATTTTAATAAATTTGCAATGCCCTGACACATAGGAGGACAATTTGCATGTTGTTCTGAGAAAATCTTTCAACTTGAGGATTATCACGACTTCAGATTTCTTCTGTTCCTTGAACATATCTCAAATTATATTTATCAGAAGTGGATGTAGCTTTGTTCTGATAACTTCATCTCCGTGCTGGATTTTTCACTAGACTGTATATGCTTGTGTATAGTTACATATGTACACATAGCATAAACAGCAGGTTATTCTGTTCGGTCAGTTTCTTAGACTTTTTTATTATACTCTGTTTTGAAACAAGAATTATAGGAAGAATACCTCTCTAGGGTGGAGAAAAAGCTGACAAAAACATGAATTTCTTTCTGTGGTCAAGAAAGGCAACTTTCTGAAAGCTTAAAACATTAACAAATGAAAGTTTCTGTGATGGCATTCATTTTTATAGCACACTGTAGCTCCAGCGAACTTGAACAAGTTTGTGATTAACATTTCTCTCTCTCTTTCTTTCTGTACTGCTGTGTCTTCTTCCCCTTTATAGATATACATATTTGTTTAATTTCTAATGAGACTGGGTAAAAATATCCCAAACCAAAGCAACTCTATACCTTGCCCCTTTTAGAATGTGAACATAATGGGTTCCTATCCTTATACTTGCTGACAGGATATTATTGCTTTCCTTTGGTATACAATTTTATATTATCTGCTCCTAGTCAATTGCCCTTTGATGTGTAATTTTATAGTATCTACTACCAATTTCTCAGGCTCTTTTTATTGGAAGTGGTGAAATCAGGTGTACAAAGTAAGAACATCAGTACAAGAAGTTGGAATGAAATGACAGCAAGTTGTCCTCTAATTCTGTTGGCAGATCCCAAGTCCAACCTTATGAATGATTTCTACCTCTTTTTTTTTCCCCCAAGGTTTTGTTGATTAGTTTGTCCTGGATTGGCCAAAGGGTTTCTGCCAACCTTTTAGGAACCAATGCTGCAGTCAGATGTTCATGTCTGGGATCCTATTGGCCTCAGCAAGTTTTTGGGCAGATACAAAGATCAGACAACCAAGAATTTGTTCCAGAGGTGCTTCAATTGTTTTGTATCAGTTGCACAGAGTTTTCAAATGGCTGGAGATCAGCAAATGTACTGATTATGCAGGTTCTTATCCATGTGATCTCACAATAACTAAATCTGTCCACATATAACTCATGTGCCTGATGACAGTGTTCTACATATATTCATACATACACAGTTATGCATGCATATGTGTATATACTGGCACCATATTGTATATTTACATACACACACACATATATATGCATATATGTATATAAAATTAACTGTAGGTCTCCTGAGAGCATTAATCTAGTTCCTGATTTTCCATATAATCTGTGTTAGAGGTGATCTGTTTTCTGGCATAGGATTCTGGACAGAGATCTGACTTATCTCAGTCACATTACCTCATTCAGTAAAGGTAAAGCACTAAATGTACAAGCAAAGCCAGAGAACTGAGAATAAAAAGTTATTTACATAAAAAAAAATACTTACACAAATATCTTACATGCACCAGTACCCTGGGCTTTTTTGTAATTATAGGGTGCTAGAGGTAGCTGATTTGGGATGTTGGTTCTGTTTCCGATCTTAAGTGCACAAATATAAATAAAGAGAAACACTTCTAAGTCCACTGAGTTCAGCCTTATAAAGCTTTCTGAGAATTAGGTCTCTGTTTATGGACGTTGGGCTAATATTTTTAAAATTTTCTTCTTGTACAACTGATAAATGCAAAACAAACTTCCAAAATCCGTTCCCTGTTCTTTTACTGATCAAGAAAATGACCAAAAGGCACAGATGTAATAAACCAATCTATGGGAAAGGAACTCTGATCTTCTAAGACCACTGGAAAAACATTTGCATTAATTTCTGCTTGCGTACAGCAGGTATGTAATTAATAAAATGTATCCAGAACAGAGAGAATATTCTGCAGCTTAGTTTATTTTCCATTACTGTAATGAACAACATTCTTAAAAAAAAACCAAAAAAAAACCCAACAAACAAACAAACAAAAACACTTGGAAAAATACCTGGAAAACTCTTCTATTAATTTCCTCAAGTATTTCATGTAAAAATGTCATCTATTTTCAAGTGATCTTTGTCTATCTGCTTTTTTTTGCTTGTTTGTTTTTGTTTTTTATACTGAAAGTATAGAGTACAGCTATTGACATCATATAGAATATTCTTTGTTCAACAAAAACCCTGCTAGGGCTGAGAGTTCTGATGTAAAGGAATTAGAATACTCTGGGTACACTGTAGCACTGTATCCAGAGTTCTGTTTCTTTTAAAACTTCAATTTAACTGTTAAGATGAAATTATGGCAAATGTGAACTTGAAAATTGTTTTTATAAGCTCTGATTACAATGAGGAATTGATGACTTGGAAAACATCCCAAAGACACCTGAGGGGTGAAGCAGGAGGATTAGAGATACTGATGAAAAACACAGAACTCATCCTTTTTCCGGATGTATCCATGTAAGAAGCTCTAGTTCTTGGTTTTTTGTTTTTTTTTTTTAATATATATAAATTTAGACTCTTTGTAACCTTCTTACTGCCTCAGATTTGTTACAGAGAATGCGTCATCTCTATAAAAAGCTTCTTTAAAGTTTCCTCAAGCAGCATTTCACTTTGTAAACATCTCCAAAAAACAAGATGTGCAGGGCTACATACTGCCCCTTCCCATGTCCAGAGAACCCTGCTGGAGCTCACTATAGTGCCTGAAACTTGGCCTTGGCCTACCCCAATGTACAGGGAGGCCAGTCAGCCATCTTCTGTTTACTTCTCTTTTACCCAGAACTTTTATTGGATGAGCCTTCACCTCCCAACCTGCTACATTTCTATTATTATTGTTACTACTAATAATTCTTATTATTTTAACTAAGTAAGATGGGAAGAAAGTGAGCAGTTATGTCCCAGACCTCTGCTCCAAGGAAGCCCACGTGGTTATGTCATAGGCCCATGACCTCAGGAAGTCAGAATAAGAATCAATTAATAAGATGAAACTCATGGAGTTGGAGTAACCATGTAATACCTAAAAATAATATTGCTCAACTGAACAGAGGGCATTATAACTTGTCATGTATTTCCTTAAGATTTTGTTGATCAGCCTGCTCAATTTTAACTGCCACAGAAGTAAATAATAATTTTGCATTTTTAAGTCACCTTGAAGGCATAAATCATCATTTATTGTTGGTGCTCAATATAATATGACAGATATGTTTAATTTTTTTTGGTAAAAGTTTGGAGATAGAAGGGTCAAGATTTTCCTTGGTGTCACAATTGTAATCTATGACAGTAAGAAAAAAGGACATCGTGCATATAAAAACATATACTGATAATAATAATAATAATAATAATAATAATAATAATAATAACAATAACAACAGACATCGCTCTTTGACTGTAGCAAATTTTATGTTAATTTTATTTCACGTGATAAGCCCTCATTTCTCCCCCCCCTAAATAATGACAGGTAAGAGACTGTTTCTTTGATGAGGTGCACTTTTGAGGGAGTACATAGGGATGTGAGGAGGCATCTTGCAGGCGTTCTGCTGCTCTGTCCTAAAGCTGAGGATAAAGCAGTGGTCATTTCCCTGAGTGCCAGCCCCTCCTCTCCAAGATGGGGCGGTAGCGACGAGGAGCACATAGTTTCTCCTGGAATACAGACTGGCTTTGGGGTAAATGCTAATGCTTAGGCAGAGCAATATTTACTGATATTCCCCTGGCCAAACGCTGCAGCTGTAAGTGTAAAGCATGTGAAGATGGCAAAGCAGTCAGACCCCTTCCCAAGAGTGTTTTTCTTTTTTTCTTTTTTTTTTTTCCTCTGCTAACTATAATGGGTGACTGTTTCTCTGCCTGAACAGCTCGAAGGGCTATGAAAACTGAAGTCCTTCAAAGCTGTAAAAGGTTTCCTCAGATTTACAATAAAATTCTGCATTACAAATTTCCTATTAAAATCTCTGAATCGTTGCAAGCAGTACTTACATAATTGTCCGTTAAGTCAGTATTTGTGTATTCAACACCTAGAAAATAAGGAAAGTGAATGTGGGTAGGGAAGGGAAAAAACAAAGGCAGGGGATGAAAAGGGGAAAAAAAAAGAAAGAAAGAAAGAAACCATATCCTTAAACAGCCATGCAGCTATTAAACATATGCCAAAGTAAACAATAGTGTTAGGGTCTGCCATAGCTTTGCCCTGCAGGTAGACGGCAGGCGGCACAGAAGGAAAGCAAATGGAAAGGAAAAGAGAAAGACAGTACAGGATGTGGATGAGATGCCGAGCCCTGAGAGCATGAACGGCCTGATTGTGATCCTCAAGTCACACCATCAGCCATGCAAAACAGGACATACCTTTCTGGCTTGCTGGTTCTGTCGGCTGAAACAAAGCAGTCCCATTCTCAGCGGGAGGCCAAATCAAAATGAAATTTTATTTAGTCTGCACTGTCCCCAGATTGGGTTTCAGAATGACTGCTTTAGGAGATAGCATGGATGTGGCTGATGCATGCTTTGCATATGAAACTGCAATAGAAAAAAAAAATCTACATAATCAAAAAAATCTGTGCTGTGTGTATGGCAAGAACCCCTGGACGTTAGTGAATCAGCCACAATGGATGTTTTAAAAAATGACCTTTCTGAAGAAAATACACATTTGTTCTCAGCAATACTATTTTCAATAAATATATAATAGATTATTTTGCGTGTAATTATTTGGAAGCTTCCCTGAGAGACTGAAATATCAAATCATTTTTCTTTTCTTTTTTTCCTTTTTTTTTTTTTAATCATGCAGGAGGATTACAGTTTGGAAACAAATGTGTAGAAAATATCTGTTTAAAAAGGATTTCTCTTGCTTGCAGTGGCTAGTAGTCATTGCACCTCTGAATTCTCTACAATTTAGTGTTTTGTTTAGGTCCCTTCTTCCCAGAGTATCCAAAGAAAGGCCTATCACAGTAAAGAACATCTGCTTTTTGTACCACTGATCCAATTCATCCCACCTTGCACTTTTGGGAGAGGATTCATTCTTCGATTACACGCTTAATTTTATAGGCTATTAATAAATAATAATAAAAAAAAAAAGATCATCAACTGATCACACAGCATTTTTGGAGGAAGTTGGAAATAACTTGCAAAGGCAAGGAGTAGTCTGCGGAATATGCAGGGCATACACCATGTAATGCCTTTGTTGTCAGTTATGCTGCAAATGAGATTTTCAAATAGGATTTGCAGAGGCAGGGCAGTGATCAACACAGTGCAACATCCAAGAAAGGGAAGTTGAGCACAGTGTTCTGAGAAACAAGGGGGCAGAATGGAGCCTGTTTGTAAATACATATTATTATCCAAAGAAACACTTATCACTGCTTGATTTTGCTATGCTACCTACTTGGAATAGGTGATACTAGTAATTTTGTATGTGCACATCTGTGTGGGCATGGGTGTTCGTATTTATCTGTGTGTAGCGCAAGTAAGGGCTGTAGTCTGTGTACAAGTCTATGCTTGATGCTTATACTGTAAAGCACAAGCCAAAGCAGAACAAACAATGCACATTTTCAATTGAGAGATATTTCTATGTTAAAACAAGCAGTGCTGATACTGTGCTCTATAGCATATGGACAGCCAAAGAATGGGAGGGAATTAAAAAAGAGAAAAATATCAAAACACTGTAAAATCTTTAAAAACGTAAAGGGGATAACAATCCCAAATAAACAATACATAAAAAAACTTCCAAGAATAATGAGATACAGTGCAAATCATTCACACAATGTGCTTTCACACAGCAATGATGGAAATCACTGACAACAATGCAACCATGTGCAGATACTCCTTGGAGAAACAGTCGAGCAAATTTTTTAATTCTATCTTCCATGCTTTGCAGGCTGAGTTTGAGACTGGGTGAAAAAACATGCTAGAATATTGGTGCTTTAAAATTAACCATCGGGCATTACGGAAGGTAACTTCTTAACGAGTTCTCCTATTGCTATTTAAAGCTAGAAATCCATAAGGAGCACAGTGAAAAATATAACATTTGTTCTCCTTATGTCTTGGAACAACTGCTTTTATATTTGTAGTCATCCTAACTGTTGTTCCAAACAAGATATTCAGATAGTCCCCAGCCTCATGCTGTATCATATGTATTCTGATGTATATCTTATAGTGAAGCGTTGTCTATGTTGGATTGATTTTCTTTTTTTTTTGTGGTATTATTTTTATAAATGCTCCTTTTTTTTTTTTTTTTTTCCTCAAAGAACTTCCCACTTCAGGGAAAAAGAAAGATGTGATTGCTTTAAAAATAGAAGACCAAAACCAAAGCTAGTATTCCCAAAATTCAATGCACCTGGCATTCACTTTATACCTAATAAGCATCCGTGAATATGCAAATGTTCAATGTCTCCAGTAACCTCATTAATTTATTCCTCAGGCAATCAAAGAATGTGAACCAG
This sequence comes from Callipepla californica brunnescens, assembly GCA_023055505.1. Taxonomy (NCBI): domain Eukaryota; kingdom Metazoa; phylum Chordata; class Aves; order Galliformes; family Odontophoridae; genus Callipepla; species Callipepla californica. Next base: position 79,318,561 of record JALIRH010000001.1, on the reverse strand, counting down.
TCCTCTGCTACTAATACTGGAAGTGGTACGCTGCTCAGCATTGTGAGAATCAGCTGAAAGCACATTCTGCATATTGAAAAACTGTTTCATCTTTCTTCCTTCCTTTGCCACTCTAATTCAAACAAAGACTTCCCATCTCAGTTTACATAGCTGACAGCGAAAGTTGAAAAACACAGAAAAATAATTTATATAAATATATATATATTATGTGTGCATCTATGTGCATGCATACATGCTGGAAACATAAATAGTTTGAAGAGATATCAACAGAATTCCAGTTTGAAAAGCGCTGGAGTTTTCGTATTTATTTACTTGGGGAGGTGAGGGGGGGAGCTTGGGAAACGGAGGGGGGAAGAAATGACCTGCCTCCTCCTCTGCCGAGCAGCTGAATAATCTTTTCCTTTGCCCACATTAAAAGCCCTGAATAATGTTTATAAAATGTTAGGGAATCCCGGTAGGTTTCCTATTTAACAAGCCATGTATGACAAATCACAGTGTAATGTACTACGTTCTTAATCTTTAATTAGAATGTGAATATCTGCGAGAGAACGCAGTTAACTTTGACACATTAAATCTTCTGGTTAAAGTGCCTTACAGGAAGTGCAAAGATGAAACACTGCAACAATCTACTGCCTCTCTCCATTCACCCAGACAGTTGGGGAAGGATGATAACATCTTGTAATACCTGCTCTGTAGTAATTAATCGCTGTGGTATTTAGGACCATTCAAGTAGACAAATATGACAGAGACAGGGACAATTAGGAACCTTGTTCAAGCTACATTAACTTTTCCAGCTATTACAACACAGCAGCTCAAGTTTGCTTGTAAAAGCTGCAGAGGGATTGTTATGCATTAGCCGTGTGATTATTAATGAAAGAAAAGGAGAATTGTGTTTATTGTAGTTTGAAAATTGCAAATAAATTTCAATTATCTGCTATGTCATTTTGTTAAACATGCATTCTGGAAATGCCTTTGTACTCTAAATCATGAGCTACTTAGAGCAAACTAATACTAGAAAGCCTTTGGGAGAGATAAAGTCAATATTTTTGTTGAGTTGGCCTTCTTCCTTGCTGGAACTGGAGATGGACTGACTACTTGAAGATATTTCAGGTAGTCTGCAAGCCCTGTGGGTGCTGTGGTGTTCCCTCTGCCTTCATGTACTCAGATGCAGCCAAACCAGGCTTCTTGCAAGCATGGGCACAGGGCAGGCTGACCACATGCTCCACTACGTTAGGAAGCTGAACTCCCTTGGCACAAAGTGTGCACAGATAAATACATAAACAACTGGGGGAAAAAAAGCCTTCCCAAAAGCCCTTTGTCTCATTCCCATTATCGCCACAGCCATCAACAGAGCGGGCTGAAATGAAACACAAGGGAAAAATTTGGGACCTGGTATGGATTACACATTTTAAAGGTTACGCATCATGCTTTACTTTCCCATCGATAAACAGCAGCAAATGCAGCACAGCTTGTAAAGTTTATGTTTTAACTATATCTTTGAGGCTGCAAAGTTTGCCATTGCTGTTTAGCCCCTCACAAACATTTAACTAGTCTCAACATTAAAGGAGGACGGAGGGAAAACAACTGAACTGGACAAATACTGCAAACACTTTGGTATGAATATTCCCTTGAATGTTTTTTTTTTTTTTCTTCTTTTTCTTTTGAAATGAAATCATCTAAACCTGTGGCCCTTTTATGTTCACTTTCCGTGAATGTTTGAACTAGAGTTTCTTAGCAGCATGAAGGCTCACAGAAAGCTAATTTGAAAGTCATACGTGCAAGTGTTTGTGGAAAACGAATTCTAAATTTGCATGTGCAAATATTTGCACTGGGTATGCTGCCCTGATCGCCCAGTCAGAGAGCAGAAGTGCTTCCACGTGCCTCACCGGGCCAATCGCATCAGAGGGACCCAGCTTGAGTTTCAAATCTTGTGTCAAATTTGCCCAGTGAACTTGTTTATGATCAAGCTGTAAAGTAGGGAAAAAAAAAGTGTTAAAAGTGTATGAAATGTACTTGAACAACAAATGTTGATTTGAGATGTGTGGCTGGGCATTTCAGAGGCAGGAACAGAGGCACACTGGCACAAAACTGAGTTTGTCAAAAAGTCTCTGGGAAGACTGTTTTTACTTCCTCTCTCCTCCCAGAGAGTGAGAAAGAAAAGGGAAGGTTAAAAACGCCAGTTGGGATGGGGAGTGTTCTCTGCCCATCTGCCCACTTTATGGTCAATCTATTAAACTGCCACCCCTAAAATTCAAAATATTGTAAGCCTCCAAGTGCTTTCTGAATGTCTCGGAAAGAACTCAACCGTGTATTTGTGAGTGATGTCTCCCATGCCCTTATTTTCTTTTATTTTCCTGTTTTTCAGTTGCGGTGGTTGCACGTTACATGGCTACATGCGTGCCGTTTTCTGTGCCCTGCATCATTGTACCCTGGAAAGGAAAAGAAAAGCCAGCTTAGCGCAGCAGAGCTCTGCAACCCCACCCCAGAATCCGTTGTTACAAAATGAAGGAGGGAGGGGGCTGGGACAGGGGGAAGAAGGGGAAAGCAGCTCAGTGCACAGCAACAATTCCCCCTCTCAGCTGAGCTGCAATGATGTCAGCTTTCTGATTACAAACTGCTTATTTATGCTTCAACAGCTGCCAAGAGCAGCAAATAAGTGGCTAAAAGAGTGTCTAGACCAGGCATTCAGGCCTCTATTGTTTGGTGGTTGTTACCTGGTTGACAGCGATGGGTACAGCTGCCTGGTGTGAAAGAGAGCAAGGGATGGGGAGGCAGTGATTGACAGAAGGGCCCTCGGGGTCAGGCGCAGCCGCCCCGATGGCCCCATGGCTTTATGTTCCCTGCTCTGAAGGGAAAGCGATGGCTCTGCCTAGAGGTTGGAGGTGAAAGGAAATGTTTGAGGGTAATGGGAAAAATCCTTTAGCCAAATTTGTGATCATGAACAGTTACTCCGGGGAATTTAAGGCAAAGTGTTAGGCAGCTTTCTCTATATGCAGAAACGGTTATTGGTGGCAACTGTGGGAATAATAACGTGTTACATATCTGCATTTAAAAATGTATCTTTGCGCAGTCCCTCATGCTGGAGTTTAAAAGTGAGCGCAGACTTATATAAGTTAAAAATGATAATGCTGCTGCAAACTGCTTAATGCATGCTATGAGCTCCATTCTGCTACATGGCTGGCTTGAAAAACGCTTCTGGGCTTCCCTGAAATGTATTCAGATATTTGGGAGTGAAAAAAATAGATATTCAGATCTGGCAATGATTTATCAAAAGCTCCCATCTACTCCTTCCGTGAACTTTACTATTTTTTGGTTTAGATGCTGGATGGGCAGTGTGTCCTAAAAATCTCAGTAGGAACAGCTCCTCAAGCTACCCTAGGTCCATAAAATACCTTTTTTTTTTTTTTTTTAAACCAATATAGAGACGTCTTCAGACTGGTTCTGATCTCATACATGCTAGTGTGGTCCAGGCATAATCTTACTGAAGTCAAAGCAGTGACATTCATTCAAGCAAACTGAAATCACTGGCAGGCTAACTGCATTTCTCACCTCCCACCCTACCCTGCCCCCCCGATAGGATGCTGTTCAGAAAAGAGGCAAAAGCTCTCCAAAGTTTTAAAGGGAAGAAGCCAATGAATTTTTGTTAATGTTTTTAGTCTTAGAGACAACAAATCCTGATTCAAAAGTTTTGGAGCAACATGCAAAACTACTGACAGGGTGCACCTGGGGAAAAATGAAGGCTTTATGCACACTATCAGGTCCACCCCTACCTTAACCCAAATGCATGCAGATTAAGTTGCTCAGGCAGGCATGAGCAGAATTAATCTTACATTCCTGTTTGGCATTTTCTGACACAAGGCGAAGTCCCATGCCAAGAAAAAAAGTTGATTTTCAAGAGCTTGTTACATATGACAGAATTATTAAATGTTTTATGACCATATGGTATTTTTTTTACTGTAGTGTTTGAAATAGATCATAATTAAAAAATGAGTAACCTTCCTCCAGCAAAAGATAAGAAAATGCTAAAGACTAGTCCAGACCACAGCAGCAGCTGGAGAGGTAAGAAGTGCAGCAGAGCACCTGAGTAGCATAGGCTTACTTTGAGTACACAATTGGCTTTCTACATATCTGATGCAAAAGCTGTAACTAAAATGAAATCATGTTAAATTAGCTGTAAAAAATAAGTTGATTTAATTAAGCACAGAAAGACTTATTAGATATAATAAAATGTTAAAAAGTCAAATGATGTGCAGTTACATTTCAGCTAACACTGCTCAACAAATCCACTAAATTTATTCCTTTCAATAATGATCTGTTTTGAGCGTTTAATTAGATAAATAATATTTAATCACTTCAGCAAATTTGAACTAGAAAAATTTCTTGTCATCAGTGGTGACTCATTCTTGCTAATGTCTACCTTTAAAGAAAAGGTAAAACTACATGATCTTCTGGAGCAGCAATAAGTATGAGACTGGTACAAAGCTGTCTCTAGGCCTCATTAAAAAAACAAGGTTTGCTAAACAAACTATTATTTACAGTGAGAAGTGTGCATATTTTACTGGGAAAGAGCATTCACTTGTTTGCCTCTTTTCAACATCAGGCACTATAAGTAGATGATAAGAAAAGATATTCAATAGATGTCCTATAATTCATCATAATACTGTTTCATTTAATAACTACTTTGCTGAAGTGATTGGCATGATTACAGGAAAATTACTTCAAATTATTCATCTCTTATCTAGCATCTAAGATGTCCTAAACTTGCATGAGAGTTAGCATAATGGGACCTATTAATTGCTAATGCTGCAAGTCCTTCACTACTTAAATATCCTTTCTACCAGGTGTGCTGCGTAATGCAAATAGAGAAAATACATACCAAGATGATCTCTTTCTAAGATGGTGTCACCCAAAGTGTAATAATTGAAATAGCAAGTGCAAAAGCGTACGGCCTATCCATCAGTTCAAAAGAGCGAGAAGTTCTATCTTTTATCTTTCTGTCTCTTTCTCTCCCTCTCATATGCACATATGTCTGCAGTGCGCATACATGTGTGAAAACGAGTATGTGAACAGTATATGGTATAGAGCTTATTTATTTTCTACACAGACGTGCTGTTTTGAAAGGCTGCTATAAAAGGCCAAGTACATAGTCTCTGCCCCAGTGAGCACCCTTTCATCTCAAAACCCTGTTTTTCATATGCTCTCTGTTCCACAAAATTTACTCCTAGGAGTAGATGCTTTGAAGCAAAGAAGTATTACTATCTGTTAAGAGCAGGGAAGTTAGGTGAAAAATAGGCAGAAGCTCTGTCCTCTCTGCAGTCTGGATGTAACAATCAGTGCAAGTTAGGGGAGCCTTACACTTACATCTTGTCCTTTCTGAGATCCCTGATGAAAGCCATTGCATCCAAAATCAGGGGTAGTCCCTTGCTGTTCCTCTTGTGCCCACTTATGGCATTCCCTTAACTCAGGGGTTATCTATGAGACTTTTTAGAGCCATCTAAGGTGGAGAATGTTCCCTGAGGGCCCGTTTTTTTTTGTATGCTACACCTCAGAAACACACCAAAACTGTACAAAAGAGACCCACGTGGTTACAAGCTCTCATTAGTGCTGTGCTGAAGTCACACGGCAGGGATAAAGCCGTGAAAAAGTCATACTTTATTTACAGAATACAACTTTTGGTCCATGATAAACTGTCTCATGTTTCTCTTTGTTGGTTTTATTATCCTGACAAATACCTAAACTTTGAGCAAATATATTCATGATATGCCATGATACGGAAATACCTATGGAAAACCACAACACTGATCTTGAAATAAAGGAAATAAAGAAGGAAAACAAATACAAATAAACAAATAAAAACAAATTCAAAGACATAGAGAGGCCTCATGTAAACTGATTGTTACTTGTGTTTGCCAAATGACCAAGCCTAAAGGCTTTGGGCTTTCTGACAAAATCCAACTTGAAACGCAGCCTCCAGTAGAAAGACAAGTTGACCAAGTAACTTTCAGGTAGGAAACGAACTCTGGACTTCTAATACCCCATTTACCAGCAAATGAACAAAACCATCACACCTTGAAAATATAGAAAAATTTTAAGGAAAACATATGTTTGAACCCTGCTTCATTAGTGCTGGAGGTTTTTTTTTAGCATGCAATTGCTTCTAAACATGCAAATAATCCAGCGAATCAGGAAACCCACCATGAAGACACAACTTAGAACATTATCTTAATCAAGGCTGTTATAAGGATAGGGTAGGGACTGACAGTTGAGCTAGGGTTTTTGTTCTGAACGACTAAACCACAGCTAGCTTGAGGAATGCTATGTTACATCTGAACACAGGGCAGAGAAACTTCATCCTAAAATTGCTTGCTTTTTGAAAGTTACAGCTTTCAAAGCTGTTTCCTTTTTTATTTAAAAGTGACATCCCTAAGGTAGAATTTTGAATTCTCTATTAAATGAAGTATTTGTAAAAAATTTCCAGGTGTTAATGTATTGTTTTTTTCTTTCTTTGTTTGTTTGCTTTGTTTTGTTTTTGTTTATTGTAGTAGAAATGTATTAGCTGATTAGAAGATCAGTTTTTTCAGTGCTGGTTGTCAGCCATATTGTAAAAGAAAGACCCAAATAGTCACTGAGCTTCAAAAGCACTGCAGTAGTTTCAAATTTCACCAAGCTCCACTGGTCAAAACCTTCCCTGGTGTATTTAATGGATGCAAGGGTGTCTTCAAAAACTGTCTGGGCTCTGCACAAAGCAGCTTTCTAGACTACCTACTGAATATGCTGCACATTCACCTCCGCTTCAGCTCATTGGAATCAGAAACATATCTTGATTTGTTCACTGTTAGACAAAGTGGAAAATTTGTAGGTTCTACACAGGCACCTCAACTTTTGCCTAACATACTAAGATACAAGAATTCCTAATTAGATAGCTTTACTAATGTCATGTCTACATTAGCATGCTAGGCACTTAAAAGTTTTGGCAAGGCAACAGTGGTTTAGGCTTGGTATTCACTTTTTATTTTCCTCTTCAGTATATTTGTACCAGTTAATACAGCCTGAATGTGACAAAACCATAAGTGATTTGCTTCATGTAACTCCTTTATTACCTTATCTTAAAATATCTGACAAATACAGGGCATGTGGGATGAAGCAGGACGTAAAAGGAATTTGGAGGAAAAAAAAAGTTCACATTGTTTACTAATAGTAAGGGATATACCTGAGAATACAAATTGATTTGGAAGAAATTACTCAGATCTCTTATTCTTAGATCTATCCACATCTTTCTTTCTGGCAGGCTGTAATTCCCATATTCAGAAGGCCTTCAATTTAATCTAATATTCAGTGATACACACAAGCTCAGCACTGAAAGCGCTCGACTATTTGACCTGTGTTCCACAACCCAGAGTGATGTGTTCATAAGGAATACTGGAGTGGTATGATCCCAAGAAGTGCCTCCAGTTTGACTCCCTAATGGAAAGCGGCTTTTTCAAGTCTTTATGGGGTAACAGATCAGTCAGAGAACCTGGACAACAGCAAGAAGCAATAGATGTGGGGAACCACTGAACCCTTTGTGTGAAATGAGTCATGCAAAATCCAAGTCTATATATAAACTCTGTTAAGGGACCAAATTTGTGGAGCACCTGCATCAGCTTCTGTTGATATTTGGAGTATATCCTACCAGAAAAAAAGTCTCCCCTTGTGAAGTATCAGTGATACACATGTTGACTTGCCATCTAAATGACAGCCCTTCCAGAAGAGAAAGAAGAAGCTTCTTGCTGCTCTAGCCTGGATTTCTAGTTGAAATATCTGGGAGGTTAGTTCTTTGTAAGACAGTTTGGGGGAGGATACTCAACACACACAAAGACTAATTGGCAGCAGGTAGTGTTGGTAACTCCTACGCTATTGAGAACCTAAGGCTTCCAGCCAGTTTTGCTACTGCAGGAAGTTAAGAACTTTGTGATGCCCTTGAAATCTTTTTCTTTCTCTCTGTGTCAGGTTGTAACTGTGACTTTTGGTCTCTTTACTTATAGTCTAAAGCTTAGTGCTTGATGCCAGGAGGCATTTTACAGCTTATGTTAAATGAAGGGGATGCTTTGCTAGACACATTGATTGCATAGTGATCTGTGCTTGGAGGGATTTGACTTGGTGATCTTCTGAGTTCCTTGGCCTGGAAAAAGGCATCAGAAAGAAGCATGGTGGAATACCTACTCTAGTAGGTGCCTCTCTAAGAAAAAGCAGCAATGCCCCTCTTTCTGTTGCAGGTGCATCCATTCCAGCTAACAATCTGAGCTCACATGCATGTTGAGAGTACAGAGAACTCCATGGCAGCATCTCTGCTGTGGGACACAGGGACATGCTCCTGTGTGGAGGTCTACATTTATGCCTCAGCAGACTACTGGTGTAAACCAAAACAAGGTTTGTTGAGTGTGCAGAACTTCTCTTGCTCTGCTGCTTCCAAACAAAGCATGTAGACATCTACTTGGAGCACACCATGGAAAAGAGATGGCCAAAAAGCAGTTCACCTGGATAGAAAAGATGAATGACCCCAAGTTAATTTTGGTGTAGGTTTGGAAACAGCAATTTTTGCAAGATCTTTCCTTTTAAGACATATATAAGTGGAAGAACAACCTCCTCACTAGTTTCATAAAGACATATTTATTTTCTTTCTCCCTCTTAAATTCCTAATTCAGAGCATTAGAAGACCTGTACAACTACTTTGCTGAGAAATGCTGCTCATAAGTGATTACAGGTGGCACAGTGTATAAGATGTGCTGCTGTCACAGCCCTGTGGACCCAGGACTAGAGCCCTGTGATACTGCTTCATCATGCAAAGGGGGATATCACCTCTGTAAAGGCAGATGGTGGTATGAGTGGGCTCTAGTCATCACTATCAAGATGAAGTGAGACAGCACTTGTGACAACTTAATGCTGACTGAGTAACATCAACACAAGTCTTCTTTTCTGTTGTAGCTGTCTGAGGATGTCAGAAGATATGGATCTGAGATTGAAAAGACACTTTTGACAGCATAATGGGTGAAACAGTTTTGAAACATTTAAAGCAACAATAAAACGTAAAAGGGGGAAAAAGGATGAGGATAATGGGGTGCGACTTCTCAAAGGACATGAGGTTTCATTTCTTTTTGAATAATTTTTGTCTTCAAAACTACTTCTTTTTGAAACTGCAAGTCACAGTTTTCCAGAAAAAGTCTTTCATGCACCTGGGAATCTTCTGAAAGCAGCGCTCCAGCTTCCTATCCTATTCTCTGTAAGTCTCACTATTTATATCTACATTTGTTCCACTTGTGTGGGCATAAGCTTTTGGAAAGATTTTTGGAGGCTGCCCATAGTTCAGTTGCACTGTTCAGCTTACTAAAACATGATCCATTTCAAAACACGTAGTAAAATCAAATAATAGACTTAGAACCTCATACATTCATCCAAAGAAAATAAAAGAGATATACAGACCTGTAAACACAGTATCCAGTAATCTACTTCCTTGAAAATACGGTGTTAGCATGATTTTGGGCCGATGAAATTAGAGAAACAAAACCGAACTCTGAAACAAACCCCTCTATTTCTGATGCCTGAGCCCCCCCCCCTCCCCCCTCCTTCCCCAGAGAGTAGTCCTTAGAAGAAAACAGAAGAAAAAGTATGATGTATGATTAGTGTTGCAGCACATCATGTTTGTATCAAAATTAAAATCGCAGTGTTTTGCATTATTTCAGACTCTACTTAAACTGTGACTATGTAACTGAAGACCTTAAACTGAAGACCTTGGGATTCCTCCGCTTTTTTTTTTTGTTTTGTTTAATTTTTATTATTATTATTATTACTTGTAAAATCTATACATTCATCTCTCCTGCACCGCCCTCAAGGAAGTGTTTTTATGGTAATTAGCCAAGTCTTTAAAAATAAAAGGAAAAACAGTCAGAAAAAATAAATGTTTTAAAATTTACATTTAGAATTCATTCCAGATTTGTTGTATTCATGACTTTGATGTGGAGTTCAGAGGCTGTTAATACTGTACTTTCCCACTGCAGTGTGATTGGACTTTCAGAACACTGCTCCACAAAAATTAAAGGGTGATTAAAAAAAAAAAAATGTTTTCAAATTTATGCTGTTCTGTAGAGAGAACTAAAACAAATTTAAAAATAATTAAGAGAAATTGATAATGCTGTTATTGTTTTCTTTCCCCCAAACATCTGAGATTTCTTTTCTCTTTAGCACATTAATACATTTTTTCCCCGTTGGAAATAAAAGCTATAGGCCCAGTTCTGTCATGGCGGTGAGCAGGCAGTTGGATACGGTAATGCATGCCTGAAGCCTTCACCAAGGATGATAAGCCTGCATGAATTTTACGAGTCTCAGTATCAAGGTTGCCCTCGCCCAAGGGATTTAAGAATAAGGGGGGAAAAAAGAGAAGGCAGATGTATGAATAACTGGCATTGTAAATCTTCACCGTGGCAACCTACAGCTAGAAAAAGTCTGTGATGGGTTCATGACTTGAGAAGAAAGCGACACAGCAGAATGTGAATGGATTTTCTTCAGCTACTTAATACACTGCTTAGAGCAGCTTAAGGTTGTGCGTGTGAGAGAGAGGATGCGTGTGAGAGAGAGAGAGTGTGCATGTGTGTAAGGAGGGGGGATCTGTGGAAATTTGTTAGAGAGAATTACTAGTGTTTTACAGCTTGCTTGGTATTTTTTTTCCTCTTTTTTTGGGGGAGGCTGTAGGGGAGGAGGAATACCATTTAGTCCTAGAATATAAATGACTAGATTTTGCTTGGGAAAAAAAAGATGGTGGGGGAGGTGCACAGAATTATGCAGGCAAGTAACAATGAGCAAATTGGACCCTTAACAATACAGCACAAGGTCATAGCGAAAGTCACCAGAGTGGGGTGGTGGGGGTGGCTGGTGGTAGAAAACAGATCATGATAAATAGCTTCCCATTTTGCAAAATCTGGTAGTTAATGAAAATAAGATGCATTTGAGTTGTCTGTGAACACCTGATTTTTTTCCCCTTTCTCTCTCTCTCTCTCTCTCAAAGGTCCTGCTGATGTATGAAAGCAAAGTACTGACTCTAATTGTGCAATTATAAAACGGAAATGATGCAGGTTTGGCAACACAGAGAAAGAAGGCAGCTCAATAACATTGTTTAATAACAAGCAAATAAAGCTCAAAGGGGAAAGAGGTGACTATTTCTGCTTTAGACTCATTAAGGAGCCTGAAACATATTGTAAAAGAGTGATATTTAATTATGGGCTGGACTGATAACATGAAGCAGGGCCTCACTGGGAGAAAGAGACCCTATACTCCTAGGAGCTAGCAGCTCCAAACATCAATTACCATGATTATCTACCCGGTGCTTAGAAAACGCACCCGTCCCCGTGTTCTGGCAGCGACCCGTAAACAGGCATTGCATAGGCAAATTTATGGGCACAGTCAGCTGGGGCCAGGTGGGAAAGCAAGCTTCTCATTGGTGACTTCTGTGCAAAAGGAGGAAAGCAGCGAAAGAAAGAAAAATCTGTCTTCTGCACTACTGAAAGAGCAATTTATTACTGAGCATTTGCAGGAGACAGCATTTGTTGCCCTGCTGCCTTTTTTGCCTCTGTTGGCTGTCTGAATGAGAAATGGGAGTATATTAACCAACTCATGGGTTACAGAAGACAGCTTGGCATGGGCCCATCAAACTTCGCCGTGCTAAGGCGAGTCAAAGGTCAAGAGAGCGTTAGCAGCCAAGATTTAGAACCGAGTGCATCTCTTTAACCTTAACTGCTGGGAATGGATGGAGTCACTTTATTTCTTTAGTCAGGATCTTGGTTGCAGTGAAAGATGTCGTGAGGAGGAGGGTACCATCCGGCCTGGAGCAGATGGGAAAGTGTAGAGTGTAATGAGATGTAATATTCTTTAGGGGTCATGTAGATAAACCTAAGAAATGTGTATGCTGTGTTGCATTTCCACTTTTACCATCAACACCAGAGGCTAGATGTTTGCCCTAGATGTTTGGGCACCTTTGCTAGTACCCTACAAACTAAAGAAATAGAGACTTGTGATGCAGAGTAGGTGTCAAACCCACCTAAAGTCACTTAATCTTTCCATCTATTTGCACCAGCATTATTTTCACTGAGGAAAATCCTTAGTAAATGGAGCATACTAATGACGTGTTCACTGAACTTTGTTTTTAATGGCAGAGAGATTTCTCTTCCTGGAAAGGCAGTCGGTAATGCCATGATCTGGATCACAGAATTCTTGCCTACCTGGCTCTGCCACAGAGCTTTTTCACATCCTTGAACAAATCACATAAACTCTGAGCATCCCACCCTCCTTTCTCAGCCTTTGTGCACCTCTGAGATCATTGACATAATCAAGGCCTCATTCTGTGAAATTTGCAATGTGCCCTGATTCACTTGTATTGTATGTGGGCTAAGGGAATGGGAAAATGGCCTTGAGAGAAGACCAGGACTCTGTAGGGAGTCTCAAAGTATTGGCAGTTCCTCTCTTAGCTTCTATATAACTGTATGTTGTCCTGCCCTGAAACCATATATACAGGACAGATCGGGGCAGAAAAGCTGTGATGTATACTGCTGAAAGTACACCTCAATGTACAGTAATATTAAGATCGATCAGTTCCCAAATCAGAAATGAGCTAGGATGTTTATAATATTAGCCCATAGTAGCAGACTCCATGTCAAGGAAGATTGTGGGAGCAAAAGCATTTTATCAGTAATTAGTAATGTGTGATGTACCCTTGGCTCCCAAGGTAAGTGAGAAAATTGCAGGGATCATATTCCTCCCTCACATCAACAGCAGCACATTGACTTCATATTTCAAATCAAAAGTAAACAGGCAGGGGAGTGAATAAACAGGAGTAAAAGGTGTTAGAGAAGCTGGCTGGTAAATAACAAGAAAAAGGAACTCCATGCTACTCTCCCAGCTCTGAATTATAAATACGTTCTCTGTATCCCTCCCCCACACACATGTAGTTGTACACACTCAATTTCAAAGAGCTTGCAAATGGTTTGGTCAGACACTGGACCACTAAAGATAAAGAGAACAATTAAGAATATTGCATAAAAATGAAGTAATTTCTTTCCATCTGGATTCACTATGGAGATGCCTTTCTCTAAGCCAATTATTTTCAGATAGTAAACACAAGGCGATATCAGAGATCAAGTTGTTGAAATAAAAGATTCTTGAGGAAACTGACAAGGAACAAAAAATCACTGGGATGATCCATTGTGAAAGTTTTAAATAAACATTTAAGTGGTCAATTAGGAAAAACACACACATCCGTGAGATCTTCAAAAAACCACGCAGGTACTATTGGGAATCACAGATCAATTGACCTCGAGTGAAAAATAGAACATCTGAAATGATATCTGAAAATAAAATATTTTTACAGACAACAATATCAGAAAACCAAATTGCCTGGTCTCTTAAAAAGAAAATCATAGCCCTCTTATCTGCTGAAACACTTTGACTAACGAAGAAGAGAGCTGAACTTTCTGAATAAGCTACCAGGATTTTCAGAAAGCCATTCCCTAACTAGAAGGCTTAGGGAAGTTTAATTTTCCCACTTCCTCTGCCTTTCCAGCAGCCTCACTGGCAAGGTGGGCCTCATTCCTGAAGCACAGAACTGGAGGGCATTTGGGTCATCCTTACTCCACTGAAGCTTTATATACCTGAGGGAGACCTCAAAGGAAATGGTGTTTAGACACTCTGAGTTCACTTTTAGATCCATGGGATCCAAAAACATGAAGGTCTGGATAGATTTCCTCCTTCTCTGAGACATTGCATTGTTTGTTTTGGATCTCCTCTGGAAATTTTGATTTGTCAGTCAAATTGTAAAAAAAACTCAGATTACAGAGGAGATAGGAAGGGTGGTCTCGGGGTGTTTGTACAGCGCAACCAGTAAGGGGACTTAACACTCTGAAGCCCACCAGTGGTCGCCCAAAATCTCTGCACAAACAGCCTGTGCTCATATTTATGCCTAACCTACTTTCCATTCACTTTTTGTGCCGTCAAAGAACTTTTGCAGATGCACCACTGGGGGCAGGGGGAATGTAGGAAAAACTCGTGCTCCAATTCTGTAGCTGTTCACCTGGTTCTTTTGCAAATTTGGCCCTGTAGTGCCTGTAATTCGCAAGTTGATAGACACTCGGGAGACTCCTAACCGCTAACACTCCTGTCAGCCATGTCCCAAAGAACAAAGGGAAGCTGAAGTATTTTTTAATTCTCCCCTCTCAGCTCATCAGCGCTGAGTTTACATAAAAATGTAAGAACATTACACTACGCAGTGCTAATAATCAGAAACTGAAGCTTTGAAGTTTCCCTATTTCGCAGCTACTACCATGACAGATGCTTGCCAGAGAAAACTCAGGGGGCATTTGTTTGCAAGCATTTTGGCTAAGAATAGTGCCCATTGTGCCACTTAATATTTCAGCTATCTCTAGTGTAATCAGGGAACAGCAGTTACTTATTTATCTCACGTCTTGCTCCTTGCTAGCTACCTACTATCGCCAGCATGACCTCTGAAGCACACACATTAATTTTACCTCAGTATTTCTATAGCATCAATTAATAAAAACTGACTATGTTTTCAGCAAACGCACATGTACTGATAAATGAGGGTCCTGACTTAATTGCTCTGTAAATTAAGAGCTCACAGTAGTGACAATAGAGAATAGTTTTAATATTTAAAAACTCATTAAATTTGTGTACATTTTGAATAATTAAAGTCACACAGCCACTTTAAAGAGCTAATTTAAGTTTAATTCTTAAATGTATATCACAGAAGAACTTGATCTGGTGAAAATTATCGGTTAATTTTCAGAACAACTTAATTTTGTTCTATTATTTCCCTGAAATTCCACATTTATTTTTATATATACATATCTGCTCTTTCTGCCTGTCAGAAATTCCTTCTAACAGCAATTCTATGATGGTGGGACCAAGCTGTAGTTGTGTCAGCTCTCTCTATAAAAAAAAAACAAAAACAGTGTAAATATAGTGTTCTTAATGTGCCTCTTTTCTTATCCACATTAGATTGTAGCTCCATATTTTAAACCTTTAGATCTCTATTGGATCCATTTATTAGATTTAAATAGTGGGTGTTTATGGAGAAAACAACTTTCTTTGTTTATGACTTGCAGCTGTGTGAAGATGCAGTCAAAATGCCCAAGTATGCATTATTTTGACAGAATTTGCAAGGGTCTATGGAAACCGTGAGCCCCTACAATTATGTAAACTTAGGAGAAAGTCAAAGCTAAACCTTCAGAATATGGATAAGCACTATTTCCTTTTCCACTCTGAACTTTTTTTTTTTTTTAAGAGATAATATTTTAAAGGACAATATCTGATTTCCTGACTGTCAGCAGAAGTACTGCAGAGAAAAATTGGTTCACCCTCCTCACATGATTAGTTTTGTGAATTTCAAGGGGACAACCTCAAATAGAAAAAATGTTCATGCTCTGAACAGGACAGAAACAATTTTTAGTTATAGCAATACACCTTTGTAGAGATAACTTTTCTTTCTCCTGTTTCTCAAACATCAATCTTCATATTGTTACTAGTATTTAATCAGTGATTAAGCTGCCATAATGTAAATAGAGACAGATTGTGCTCCAACATTTCTATGTTGTTTCAGTATTATGAAGTGTAATATTCAGGTAGGTGCTTAGGTATCAAAATGATAGACGCTTAATATCTGAAATAAATAGAGTGATGCTTGCTGAATCATTGCAAAGTGACCTAAGTGTCTGTAGAGAATGATATGGAGTGTTGATCACTGACTTTATTAAAGAGGGGAAAATAGTGCAAAACAGTTATGTTACTATCCATATGCATTAAAAAAATAATAATTCTCTTTAGGTTTTGTCTTCTCTGTGCACTAATGTTTTGAGAAAATTCTGTGAGAACAAGGTCTGGGACTAAAGATAAACAGGCATGGGCTCAAGAGCACAGATTTAAATCAAGCTTCCTGGATTTTCACTTAACTTGCTCTCCAAACTTTTAGTCCTGAGTAATTGTAAAGGAAAACTGAATTTCTTAAGTTGTTCAGGTAGACAGAAGTATGAGAGATCACTGGTGTCTACTCAAAGCCATTCAGATATTGGAGCACTTGGAACAAAATGGAACACTTAAACTGTTCACATATCTGTCAGCAATTACTTGCAGTGATCTTGTCTTTAATGCCAAACAGAGGTGATGTAGCTTCTGCTTACCTAAATTCTCTGCTTATTTATTCAGATTTCATTCCTAAGCCTTTTTAGCCACAGTGCTGAATGTGAAAGTTACAGTCTGGTGATTCTCCACTGTAAATCAAAGTCTTTTTCTGCATCCTTGCTTCTCAGAACAGGATTCTCCATCCTATAAATATGATCAGCATCCTCCCTTCATAGAAGTACACAGCAGTGAAATGCATTTTGTTTGAACTGGAGTCCAGTTTCCCAAGGGGTTCTAATCTCTCTAAGGAATGATGCTGCACTCTTATCATCATTTACCTCTCCTCCAATCTTTGTGTCATCTGTAAACTTTGTCATTCAGCTGTTCACGTCTTCTCCATGGTAGTTGATAAGATGTTAAATAATAAAGGGTCACAGCTTATCTTTGTGAGAATTTGCTAGAAACACACCATTCACAGCAATATTTCTGAGATCGGTTAGCTACTTTGAAACTTACAAGGTATGTCACATATATTTTATTTTACTCTACTTTGGTAAATCTACTCTGTGTAGACTGGGTGATAAGCCTAACCTAAATGTGACTCCCACTTTTTTATGATTACCTATAACAAACAAACTTGTCATCCTTCTGTACCATGAAATTCAGAGACTGCGAGTGTTGTGATTAGCAGATCTGTGATTTATCAGAGCCATATGTCAGCTTCTTCTCTATGGTACAAAAGGAACAAAGGCTACAAAGGCTGCTTGGAGACCTCTGCTGCTACTGTCTGTCCTGGGTATTGAGAGGTTTTTTTCTGACCATGATAATTCCTGGCTTTCTGATTTATGCATACCCCTCCAAGATGCGAATGGGGAAACAACTGACATTTCAGAAGACTGCTTACAAACCAACTTCAGAGTTTCTGATGGGCCCTGCTATATTAAGCAGCCTTTCCAAGACATGCATTCTTAATGAACTTTTCTTGCTCTCAGCTTTACAAATGGGATAAAACAACCCCTCCGAACTCAAATACAAAGTGGAAATAGCCAGCTAGTATTTATAATGAAATTCCATTTCAATCAGGAAGTGTGGAAATTTGTCAACAGAAGCAAAAAACAGAGAGTTAAGCAGTAATGCAACAACACTGTGTATTCTTCATCTTTTCTTCTTCTCTCAAAATTTGACAATATTCCTCATCTCAGCTTGAAAACAGTCCACACTTTATGCTGTTAAGGACAAGGTTTTGAGTTCCATAACATCTGGTGTGTTTTATTATTCCATGTAAAATACTGATATTTTTCCATTCGGATTCTTAAAACATTTATAAAATTTGGTAGTCCTTGCCATGGTGACAAGAGAGAGAAACAGTAAAGTGGATTATTTGTAGTCATGCATAATATTTTTGTTTAAACCATGTATGTAGTGATGATACCAATGTGGTAAATTATGAGGCCACATGATAGTTGGCAGCTTTTGGCAACACACACTCAAGGATAAGAAAGAGAGGAGAATACAATGGGGAGCAGAGACTACAGGGAAGGGTGAGCAGGCAAACTTCAACTACCCAGGAAGGGACTCAACCAGGAGAAAGGAATTAATAGCCATTGTCCTGTGAAAATTCCTTGTGATATGCAGTGGCACAAATTGGCATGTGACAGCTAATGGAGGGAGCTTCCTAAAATTGATCTGAGATTTATTTTCAGTATCTATTTTGGCCTTTTTATGCATCAGAAGTCTTTAGAGCTTGTATGTATGCAGATTTAATGCTAGTGCAGGAATCCAGTCACATGTTGCCATCCCCAGCTCTGGGGCTGTACATGGAAAAGGAGTACCTCTACATTATCTGCTAATACTTTGCACAGCATCTTGATTTTCTGAATGATATCTTAAGCACTTAACCCTTTGCTTGTTGTGCTATTCTTAGGAAATGAGATGTGTCAAAAAATCAAATGTAAGGTAGTAAAACTCTGTAGCATTACCTGATCTACTGCATTTAATACAATTAGGAACTGTAAAGTGTGTTTGTAATAGCAGCTTGAAAGCATGAAACTTATGCAGTAAATGAAATATGTAACTATACAAAATCCACTGTACAGAAAAATAATGAGGCTAAAACCATACAGGACTTGTAAAATTGATGAAAAAGTTTATTTCCTGTGGTGTTTTGAGGATATTTTGTGAGAAAACTTAATTTTTCTATTAAGTATTAGTGTTTAGGTTTGATGATCATGGGCACCAGTGTAAGGAACCCCCCGACAGATGGATGGACAGATATATGATTGTTTGTTATACTCAGTAGGATGTCTCCATAACAGGCATTAAAGGAAAACAGAAGCAAAACATTTTCTAAAATATATCATCTGCATTAGAAACCAGAACCTTTGCATCAGCCATCCATTTTTCATTTAGAACAGGTTTCATTTGATATCTTCTTTGCTATGTTTTACTTTTTACTTTAAAATTACTTTGTCCTACATTGCCTCCCTTTGGTATTTGCTCTGTTTGCTAACATTCAGACCAGTCTTTTAGAAGCCCAACAAAGTCTTCCTGTCTTATCATAGCTCATTTACATATTCATAGATGATATCATAACATTGTCAAGAATGAAACACAAAAAAACAACTGACCAAAGTTCATTAGCATGCACCTTAATAAAATGCATACAGTATTGGAAAATTATACATATGTATAAAATTATATACATGCAAGTATTTCCAAGTATTAAATATAATTATATACAAGCATATAAATATATATATATACGTCTATTTGTATTTGACATTTGCTGTTCCACCTTCATCCTGGCCATTATCATTCTAGTAATGGATCCCGTTGTGCGTTAGAATTCCCATTGTGGTCCATTACCAGTTCCTTCATTGACAGCTCTATTGCTTCACAAGCTATTGTGATATGTATGACATTGATTAGAGACACTGGATACACATCAGCAACATCAAAACACGCATAATAAACAAGGTGTCACTCCATGGCATATACTGAATATGGGCACAAGGCTACGTAGTATGTGGGCACATATCCTTCCATCCCTCTTTCTTGGGGGTTTGGCTGCTGGAATCAGGGCCTGATCAGAACTGGCATCACTAAAAACGGGATGGGTCCTGTAACACCTTGACACTGTCCTTGGGGCAATCCTGGCCATGTGGACCTTGATGGGCTGTAGCAAATTGAAGAACTTCAGTATTTTTTCCTCTCCTCCTTGCAGTTAATGTGCCTCACTATAGAAAGGAGGCAAAATGAGATGCTATCAAATGAGTAGAACTTTGTGCCACCCACCTCTGACAGAGTTTCCTCCATATCAGCAGCAACTCCTTTGGTGATGATGCTCTCTGAGGCCTGATCAAAGCCCATTAAAATGAACAAGAAATTTATTAAGGAACTTTGACTCGGACCTTAAGATGCAGGAAGCAGGAACATGGTGGTTGCATCATTAGAAATAGACTGAAAACTTCAGAGTGCTGTGCTAGGAATGCACTAATCTTGCTTTGAGAGAGTGCAAGTAGGAGTAGCAAGGCAACAGGACTCCCTAGCCAAAGGAATTCTTATGTTGGGGGTCTAACTCAGCAATGCATGTTTTCAAGAGTTCACTAATGCCATCAAAAACTCTCAAAGTATTTTCATAATACTGTAGCACCAACAGGATTGCTTCTAGCAGCTTACAAAAAGCCAGCATAAAAAGCAGGAGGAGTTCAAATTAACAAAATGGGAAGAACTAATTGAACACAGGTAGAGATGCACATGGTGCAAGGATACAATTATGAGTGTTCTGCACTCAGAGTTAGTTACTTCATAATAGCAGTAGAACAGAGAGGACAGAGAAACATTACTGTCTGTGTCAAATCATGTTCCCTTTGCACACAACCTACATTACCCTCAGCAACTTCAAGTGCCAACAAGCTGTCCCAGCTGGGTAGTATTTTCATCTCACTGCCTTCACCTTCCTCAGGGATGTTGCTGATCGGTGCAGTGCAGATCCTCTCTCTTCCTGCCTGGTTAATTTCAGCTTTTCTAGCTAACCCATCCAGATGAACAGACTGAATCTTCCAAAGTTAGGGTCATTATAAGCCTTGCAGTTCTTAGTAGAACTCAGTTTAATTATTTAGCTGTCTACAAATTACAGATTCGCTGCTCACCTTTTGCTATTTCCTTCCTGTCCTTCACCATTTCTCATATCAACTGCCTGGATTCAAAAGAAAGGGTCTTTGCCTTATGTTCTCAGACAATTTGATGTTTAAAGTCTGCTGTACAACATACCTTTCCCTGCATTCTTCCACAAGTGTTGTAGGAAGAAGAATGAGCAGTACAGTTTTTTCCTCTTCCAAAAATTTCTTAGGCTGCTACTGCTAACCTGTGCCCTACCCTCATCTGGGGCACTTTTCTTGACATTTATTGAAGTAGTTTTAAAAGATATATACTAGAAACAGCGTGGAATACATGCTCTCTCATTACTTTTTTAGCCAGCTCTTTATGCAGCGTACCACTGCGTTGTTGCAGTGTTTCTTTTTTTCCCTGTTAACTCCCTGAAGTTCTCTGCTAATAATAAAAAAGACTAGTAGCAGATGAATGTCAGATTTTTACCCTGGTTGAAAGATACACTGGCTATGTTTTGTGTAGGGAATAAATGCTGTGAGACTGAAAATTTTCATTCTATTTCCAGCTTTTGTTTTTTTCATTCTTTTTTTTCTCAAGCAGCTTTGCAGATGTGAGATCTTAAATCTCACCCATCGTGCTTCTGGGGCAGGAAAAGCTTCATTTCGCTTATCTTTCAGCCCCCACTAAAATGCATGCAAATGGTGCTGCTTCCAACAAGTACACTTTTCCACAGTGCACCACGTAGAGAATGACAAGTTTATTCCATCAAAGCAGTACTACAGAGCAGCTGGTAGCCCCATAATTAGCAGGTGGATCTCCATTTAGGTTAGTGTCGGCAATCCCTCCGCTCTCAGTCCAGGACGCTGGCCTCCTCATCTTGATTAATCACTTCTTGCTTGCTCCCTCCCAATCAGGGTTGCAAGTAACTTGCTTTTCTGAATACCACCTTAAATGGCCTGGGAGGCTGGTAAAATGATAACATATTAACCATAATTAAAGAGCCTTTGTGCAAATAGCGTGTATTGTGGTACATCTTTGCAGTATTGCACTGCACAACTGCTGCATTCAGAGTTTCCAAACACTGATTGTTTTTCAAAAAGCAGATTTTATCTGTTAAGAAAGATTTTTTTAATTGAATACCAAGAAAGAGTTGAGGGAATTATTATTTTCTTAATCTAACAAACTACATGTGTATTTTCCATGTTTTGACATTCTCCCTGGGGATTGGAGGACTTAAAAAGAAAGGCAAACGATTGAATGAACAAAAGGAATGGAAAGTTTTTACGTTATTTTGTGTTGTTGTTGCCAGTCAGAGTAACTAAACCCCAATCTGTTTGATTTTTTTCATCCTTAAGATTGTTCAAATTCATATAATTTTGAAGCCCAGTAAAATATTTCAAGGACTGCATAACTGGTACGAAATCTACAGCAGAGATATAGGGCAGTTCTAGAGTTCATTCTCTGGAAAGGTATTGACAAATAGAAGTAAAATAATATAATTTTTCTGTCAGTGCCATACTGCAAATTATGTGGCACTGACATACTGCAAATTATGTGGCATCATTTTTCGAATTAAATGGTAAAGCAGGATAGCCCAGAAATTTGCAGTGGTACACCTAATTAATCCCTAGGTAGATGATATTTCGATAAATTAAGTATTTGGAATTAAAAAAGCAGAAGTAGAAATATTTAACTAAGAGGAGTGGGGCCATTATTGAAATGATGTCATACAATCTGGGAGGCATTGTCATGTTCAGTAAATTAGCATGGCCTAACCACAGCAGAAAATTTCCTTGAGCTGCAATAAAGACTAAATGCTTTCAGACTCCCATGATCCTTTGTAGTCATCATTTTAAAGCACTGCCTTAGTGAGCTAAACCTGTAAAGTTTTCTTTTGAGCGGCTGTGAGTTGATTAGATCTATTTCAGCCTAGTAGTGGTAATAGGCTCCTCTCTGTGAAACTGCTTAGCCTCTGCTCCCCTGGCAGCTGGAGAAACTGGAATTAATCAGGTCTGCTGGGGACTTCTTCAGCATCTCCGCAGGCCAGCGACTCTGGAATCATTTACTACAGAATCTTACTGTCAACTCTTTGTCATTTAGGCTTTTGATTATGCTTGCTTTCTTCAGAAAAAATGGAAATGGGTGACAGATTATCCTAATGCAGAATTTCACTAGTTACTTTTATAGGCATCTATTATCCTCCTTTGTACTGTCCATAAAAAGAACGTAGGTGTGTGCAAGGATTTTGGGGGGGCAGAGATATGAAGGGTATGCTATTGAAATTAACATATTTCTTCTAATTAAAGTATGTTTCTTCCTAATAAGGTGACCCTCCCCCCTCAAATAACAGCATGTTGGTTTTGTCACAAGCACAATGTCTGAGTTTCCTCCCTTTTTCTGAAAAATCGATAGCTGCAGAAAAATTCTTGAACATCATTACTTACAATATTTCTGTCCCATGAAAATAATTCCAACTAAATACACCATAGATTCAGTCTGTTATTTAAGTGCATTAAACATGAGCCTTAAGAATAAATGCATATTTACATAGATGGCTAACTACTGTCAGCTTCAGTGAAAAGAAAGTAAATATCTGAAAAAAGACAATTCAATATACATTTTTTTTTCAGCATTTCACCTCACAGAAACATGTTATCTAGACTTGGTTCTTTGTCAATATAATCAGTGATTAATCTGATACAGTCTTCAATGAAATAATCACCTGTTTTAGCATACAGAATTTCTGAGTTTTGTGTTCCAAACAGTTATGAACTGTGATGTAAATCATTTTATATGAGAAGTAGTACTGCATGAAATTCTGAGAACTGAGCTTTTTATAGGTGCTATAGAGAAATATTACATTGCAAAAGGTTGAAAATGTGACTAAAACTGGTGATTTACAAGAATCTTCTGTTTTATACACACATATGCATTTAATAACATGAATACATATACACTTGGATAACTAGTCCTCAGTAGACTCTCTAAGGAGTTTTGCAAAAGGAGATTTCAGTGACAAACAATTAAGAGAACAAACTGTTTTGTTTTTTTCAAATTCCTTGTTGTTGTTGTTGTTGTTGTTGTTGTTGCTGTTGCATTCAGTTTCATTCTAGAAAGATTTAAACAGGAGTTGCCATAGCTTGTTAACTAAAAGGAAATTTTCAAACAACAATGGAATTTTTTTAGTAACTTCATTTAAAATCAAAAAAAGAAAGTAGGCAGTAGAGCTCTAACATGTGAAAAATGGTTATATACTATGAATGCCAAAATGCCCAAACTGTTTTATTATTAATATATAGAAAGATCCTGAGAAACAGACAACAAGCTCTATTAGCTTGCCTCCAAACAGCAACTCCCTTCCTCCTTATGTCAGTTACAGTCTGTGCAACTCCAGTAAGCCTGAACTCTGGAGCTATGAAATATAAAGCACATCCATGTCCCATATACTAACTAGATTCCTCTTTTACCCTTGTCTTCATATGGCTGACTTGCAAACTGGTATCAAAGATACAGTACAAAAGCCTGATTTTCTACTGCTGACAAATAAACTCAGTAGTTCATAGGTGGTAGGCTTAGATGAGGAGTTAGTCTATTGAACTTTGTTTCTGCAATTGTTTTTTTCACTGGGATGAGAGACTGTCTAGAAATTACTTAAAACCTGAACCTCATTCTTAGGCTGCTGGATTTGTTTCTGTAGGGACTGGCACTGTTTTGCTTTGCCTTCACATTGCCTGTTCTTGTGTAGCAACCCATAGCCATAGCTGGCTTTTACCCACCTCTTTCCAGCTGAGAGTGTTCCATGCCCAAGTGATCTCTGGAGATTTCACCTGTGCTCTTTGGTCACGGCCTTTGGTAAGGTGCTTCCCGTAACCAGTGAGCCTCTTGTTAACAGCAGGGCCCATGCTCCGAGTCTTTTTCCTCACGTTTGTGTCAACATGAGACACAGCAGGGGCCACAAGGCTAGGACACTTTGGCTTGTTCCCTTCCACAATAAAGCATGCACTTGGCAATACTGATGCAATCAAAATAGAAAGAGGCTCATTAACACAGAACGGCATGCCACCTGGAAAACACCCAATCCTAATGCTGCATCTTAATATGTACAGTCTTCCTCACTCTTTCAGGAAAAAAAAAAAAAACACAACAAAGAAAAAAACCAAAAAACAAAACCCAAATGGTTAAATTTCAGCTGTTTGGCGTCTAAATTGTGAGAACTATCCCCAAATCCTGAGTTTTATGTGCCAATAAGTAATCCAAGTCTGAGAAACCACAGACAGTTAAACACGCTAAATAGGTCAGTTTTATTCTGTTAATGTTCGTGTTCTCTTTCTCTACTGAATACTTGCCCTTCTTTTCTCCTTAGACTGTTGTGGTCATTTGTCAATGACAATTTGTTGAGTTTGGATGTATTCCTTTTCTCAAGAAAAGGACTTCAGATTAGATCTATACAAATATTGAGGCAGGTAACCTTGGGAAGTGTCCACTGACATCACCATTCTTAGCTAATTGCACATGTTCAGGGCTCAAGTAGTAAATATTTAACAACTTGTGGGGGGCTTTCTCTCTTGTCAGTATGCCTCCCAAGTACTTGAGATACTGCACTACTTTAAAAAAGATGCTATATATTTCACCCAAGATCTGTCAACCTGTGCACTCAAGATGTTCAAGCCAGGTTTCAGAACCTATTGAAACAGAAGTGAAAAGCAAGTACTACAAAGTTGCTACTTTGAAATGTAAAGCTCTACAAAAATTCCTTCTATGTTGTTAACAAATTAACCTCTATGTCTTCTTTTCTGTTCAGCTCATTTTATAACAAGGCTATATGTAAAAATATAAATTCCTTAGGGTAAGATGATTTTGACTTGACTACTGAAAATAGCTCCATCTGTGATGGCAGAGTCCGAATGGGTGTTTTGCAGAAGTCTGGATGAGCTGTAAGTTCCAGCGGATAGAGGTAGGTAAATTCACAGTGGTTTGCAGAAGTCTTTTCTGGCTTCCTCTAATTTGAAGTGTACCTCTTTTCATTTCAAGCTGTTGCTCTGGCCCCATTTATCCTGTGGACTGATCTTTTTAGCCTCCATTTTACCTCTCAATTTCAAACAGATCTTTTAGCTTCTGTGTTATTATTTTTATATATTCAGAAAAACAAACAAGGACCATCAAAAACAGCAACAAAAAAGCAACAACAATAAAACCTCAAAACCTAAGCCCTCAATTATTTATTTCTTCTCTCACAAGATGCAATTTCAATTCTCTCTATCATTTATTAGTGTTAGGAGCACTTCAGATATGGTGATCCATTCTGAGGACCTGTGAAATGTTAATCTGTTTATCACAACCATTTGTCCAGCACAACACAGTCTTTTAGAGTTATCAAGTCTCCAGAAAGAGGAAAACAGGGAGGTTCTTTTACCAGAAGGCTATGAGCTACAAGGAAAAGCCTAAGCATTGCCAGGGCTCAGGATTTTATTACTGAGGTGTGCAACAATAAATTCCATCTTTTATCTACTGAAATCTCATAGTTCTTCTACTGAGAATAAACAAATGCCACGTCTATTTAATCAAACTTTAAATGAATATAATACAATAAACATGCATTTCAGTCTTTGGCTTTTGTAGTTACAGGAACAGTTTTACATGCTTTTGTTCCAATAGCATGTATACAGACAACCATAAATCTTCTGTAAGCTTGGAAGTATTTTTTTTTCTGATTGATAATTTTTAATAAGTAGATACAGTAGAGAAATAAAGAGAGACATTGGAGCTTCAAATTAAAAGGGAGCAATTAAGAAGGGCAAGGCTTTTGAACTGAATTGCTCTAAATGAACTGGAAGAGGTGCAAATCAGTCATTACAAAAATTATATAATTTTAGGTCTTAGCTTAAGTTCTGTGAACTGTTTAATATCATAATTGGCTGCTGCCAAAATCATCAAATTGAATGAAGCTCTAAGTTTAAAATGTCATAAACTCTCAGCATAAAGATTTATATAACACAGGTATCTGACCTACAAGCACATGGCAGGATGTTTTTGTTATGTCTTATTTGACTTTTACAAAATGACAAAAAAAAAAAAAGGCTAGGGAAAGGAGACATACCTCTTCTGGACAATATCAAAACATTATGAATCTAGTCTGATATCTGTGCAATGTAGTCAGAAATCTGTGATAAACATAGTTGTTTCTTATTAAAAATCAGAGTTGATACTCTAAGTGGAAAATTTGTATGTTTATTTTCATGAACGTAGGTGGTTAATGTCAAATCTCAACAGTCTGTATTTAGCAAAAGCTTAATAGAACATTTCATAAACTAAGCAAACTCCTTGGATTTTTTGCAGCCATTCAATGGCTGTGAACCATACATATCTTCTCTATAGGAATTTCTTTACACTGATGACCAAAACCACAGTTAAGCCTGATTATATCTGCTTATTAAAATATAGGGTCAAATTATGGTGTTATTCACTGGCCTAGAAAAAACAGTGTTCAACAGCATGTTGTATTGAGGTCAAAGTAAGGCCTGTGAAACACCAGCTAGCCAGCTGAAGCAGAATGTGGCCACTTCTACAGGGAAAAAAAAAAAGAGAGAAAGAAAAACAAAGAGAAGGAAGGAAAGAAGAATGGAAAGAAAGAAGAAAGGCAGAAAGAAAAAAAGAGCAGGCAAGCAAGCAGTAGATTTTGGTGAGCTGCCATGCAAAAAGATGTAAGTAATTCCACTTGCTTCCTATTTCATGCACCACAACTAGCTTACCTTCCCATTTTAATCTGAGGAAGGATGATCTTCTCACATCTGCAATCATAGAATCAGGGAATGGCACAGATTGGAGGGAACCTCACAGCCCCCCCAGTTCCTGACCCCTTCATTCTCCCTGGCCTTGAACGTCTCCAGGAATGAGGCACCCACAGATTCTGTGCCAGTGTGCCAGTGCCTCACCACCATCTGAGTAAATCTTTTTGCTTCTTTGGTGCTCATATTGGGGAAGAAAGAAGGGGGGAGAAGTCAGATGGATAAATGATTTAATGTTTGATGGCATGTCATTTGCAGTCACCTTAATGGAATCTGTTGCAGTTCTTTTTTCTTGGTTGGGGGAAAAAAAAAAAAAACAAAACTAAACAGGGAGATATTTCAAACTGCTATGAGAGTGGTAGATGATCTGGACGTGGCCTGCAGACTATGGAAAACTAGATGAATCTTCATATGGAGCTAGATGCTCATCTATTTCTTGTTTCCAGACATTTATTTGGATGCATTTCCTCATGGCAAAGAAAAGCCAGCATCTACTGTCTGCACAGTATTCATGTTGTATTCATGCAGGTGTTTTACTTAAAATCTCCCAAACAATTACATCTCTATTCAATTTCTCTCTTTCAGTCACTTTTCTAAATGAATAACAACCATTAGATACTCATACATGAGGAGGGTCATATAGCTCTTCACAAGAGAAGTAGCAATCACAAAATACTTTTTCATTTATACTGTTCCACTTTGTATATAATCACTGAAAATCAGAGCTCTTCAAAAACTGTTAGTCTGTCCACATGTACCTTCTCTTCCTCTTTGCCTTACTTCATTCCTTTTAAAAACTCATACCCAGGTGGCTGCAGTTCTGAGCTCTTGCTTTGGTCACTGGGAACCTCTCCAAACTCTGGGACTCAAACATCAAAAATGTGACTTTTTCCTCCTGGTTTCTGACAAAGTCAAAGCAAAATAATCAGAGATTTTTTTTCCCCCTCTAATATTTGCAGTTTGTTCTTTGCTCCTTTAGAAAGGCACTGTTTGGAAACCCATTCTCCCTTACCTTAGACCCGACTCCAAATTATCTTTTGCCATTCCAAAACACAAATAGTAGAGACTCTGAGGTGAAGAATCACAACATACTTTCAGAATACAGAAAGCACCTCATTTACACAGTAAATTTCTGGACGTATATTTTTGAAGATATTAATCTGATTTCAAAAAGAAAGAAAAAGAACAAATGAGGAGTTTGAGTAAGTTCACTAAAAATTAAAACAGAAAATCTGAACACTAAAGTGACCAGCTGTAGCGATAACATTTATTTTATTTTGCAGGCTTTTTTTTTATTTCTTTTTCAGCAACATATCTCTTCCTCAACTTATTTTCCTGAATAAGTAAGACACAGAGATTTAACCAGAGATTTAACAGATGCCACAACCAGGCAAATGTACATCACTCCTGTAATTTCTGCACTAATCAGATTCACTTAGAGCTCTGTGGGGATGAGAATGTTTAGTCTCACTTATAAAACCTAGAATTTTTCTAGTGCCTGAGACCAGAGCAGGGTTAATGGCAAATGTCTGCCTCCTTCTTTCAGTAAGTTCAGAGGTAAAGGCTGATACAGAGATATCCATCTGCAGCCCCAGCCTGAAGAGCAGACAAACAAGCAAACAATCAAACAGAATAAACTTAAACGGCCTAAAAACACTGTGTGCACTTAGGCCAAAGCCTTTCTGTTTGCTTTCAGACACCAGAATTATTTTGATAAGACAGAAGATTCAGAGGGATGGCATGCAAATGTTAATAGGAATTGTCCCACTTTGCTCCAGTTCCTGTTTATTACTTCATATTCTTTACAGTATCAGTAAATCCCTTCAAGGCTGCTGTTATTATTGAAGAGGGGTCCACCTGGGAATGTTTAGGTTCTTTAGTAATAGCCCTAGGCCTAGATCTAATGTCTGCTGAAATAGGATTCACTGCTTAGAGGAAATACTGATGACAATTGGTTAGGGCATCATATAAAAATCTGTTTCAACTCAGAAAAAGGTTGCTAAATATGTGAACAAATATTTTAGGTTAGCCACTTACTGTCTATAGACTGCAGGATACACAGTTGGCTCATAGTCCAATCTTCCTTTAGTTGCTTGCTAAGCCCTTCAGACACACACACACACCAAATTCATAATGTTTTATACTATAATATAAATCTGCTGATCTGCTATTAATACAATTCTTGTTGCTGTCTGAGGCTTGAGACACACATGTGCAATTCTTCAATGGCATTCAGTGTGTTATCTGGAAGGTCTCTCATTGCTGCTGCATCAATGCAAACCAGACTACACCCAGGCGAACAAAGGAAATTTAACTTTCATAAGTTGGTTTTAAAAATGCATTTACTTTGACTGCATTGAAAGAATCTAAAAAAAGATGAAAAGCATCTTTAGCATGCCAAAAACATCTGGTTTCATATTTTGAGACCAAAAGGAAATTGCATGAAGACTAAAATCTTGTTTTGATTTATATTATTATTGGAGGGCTGAGAAGCTGCCAGTCATAAAATAAAATTTTATGATGATAAATAAATAAGGAAAACAATCTGACAAAACATGTTGTGGAACAAAGCTCCATTTCAAGTTTAATTAACTGATAACAATGTTTATGATGGAAGAACTGTGCCACCAATTATACAGATAGTAAATGCATGCTACCAATGCAAAGACTGGCCTATAAAAGCCTGGCTAAAAAGGTTTCTCCTGCAGCAAAATACTTCTCAACACAAAAGAGAAGGTATTCTACACATCGTAAATCATGCAGCAATTAAGACTCTTTTGAAGACATTTATGAGTAGGTCTTTATAGATTGTATGACAATTGCTCTGCTTCAATAGCGCATTGTAAATTGCACAATGGTAGTAGTTCCTGCTCTCTAATATACCTACTGATAGCGTCTGCAGGAACTGACAGTTTAGAAATCGTTACAGTATAGATATATCTGTGGAGAGAGAAGCGAAAAAATAACGCATTTTCATCTCTGCAGCACTTTGCCTTTTTCCAAAACCTTGTATGCAATTGTAACAAAGTGTTCCAGCAAGAAGATTATTTTAGAAACACGAAGATCAGCTGCGTACTGCAGGGAGAAGCGATCCTTAATCATACATGTAAGAGTTCAGCCTCTTTTCTGGTAACAGAGGCTTGCATTTTAAATTGCTACATACTTCCAGTCCTTGTGGTTTGAAGATGCTGGGATCACAGCCATGATACGCAGTACAAATCATTAACTTTCAGTTCATGCCATATTATAATTTGCCAGTTACTATATAAAATGCAATATACAAAATACAAGATTTGTATTACAGATATTACAAATCACTTGCTAAAATAATACTGACATTTCTTTGGATAGGTTAAAGAAGCTTGGCTCATATTGTAAGACTACTTCTTTTTCAACTTCTGGAGTAATCAACCACATTTGGGAAGTCCTGACTTTGGCTAGCTGTAGGAATAGTACATTAATGGCTCAAATCATATGGCTTATCATAGCTTTTCACCCCATTAACGGTAACTGAGCACAGAACTGTTGGCTGTACTACAACCCCAGTTCAAGTCCTACTCACTCCTTTCCATCTCTCTTTCCCACCTTAAAAACCAGAACTCTTCCAAACAAAAGCATTCAAGTCACATGTAAAGAAGAAAAGGAAGGAAATATTTCAAATGTTTCCTCCTCCAAAATAAATATTGAGGCATTTGTATATATCCATAGAAGGCATTTTCAAATTGAATGGAAAGAGCTCTTTTATCAGTCAGTGGCTAGTAGAGCAGTAAATATTACTCAAAAAAACAGTAAGAGA
Organism: Callipepla californica brunnescens; assembly: GCA_023055505.1. Classification (NCBI taxonomy): domain Eukaryota; kingdom Metazoa; phylum Chordata; class Aves; order Galliformes; family Odontophoridae; genus Callipepla; species Callipepla californica. The sequence goes on along the minus strand of JALIRH010000001.1, from coordinate 79,287,715 downwards.
ATTTGTTGCAAAAAACTTCTCTGGTTTTAAGTTTATATTCTTTTGCTTTGGGGGAGAGGGAGGCGTGAGGCAGAGATCAAAAGCATTCTGAAGAATATCTGTTGATTTATGAATAAGCCCCAAATACATGGAATTTGTTTCCCAAGGATCTGAGTTGATCCACTTGCAGTAATTCCTTTCTCTTTTTGAATTTTGCTGTTGCTTCTTTTCCTGTCTTCCCTCTTCTCCTGTTCTGCTTGAAATATGATGGTCTTCTCAAATATCTAGTTTGTGGTTGATTTTTATTACATGTAAGTAATAAAGCTCTGATTTTTTCCACTAAAGAACAAACCTAGGAAGGCTATGCTTTTCCTTTCTTCTGTGTGAGTGTACATGTAACTGAAAGTTAACATCCTGCCTCCAGTTCTAAAGGGAATTACTATTGGCATGTTTCAACTCATTACCTTGAATCTTAATCAGCTGATGTAAAATAAATAAATAAATAAATAAATAAATAAAATAAAAAAATATATATATATCTTACCACAGCTGATGAAGGCCTGGCATAATGAATCAAAACACCCTGATCCAGACTTCCAGCTGCACTGAATGGGTCTTTACAAGACACGCATATCATCACTGCATTCTTGAAGTCAATTAGTACATCTTTTTCTTCTCTGCACCTCCAAAAGAGCAAACAGCCACAGGACATTAAGTTGTGTGGAAGATAATTGCTATCCTCCTACTTGCCCTCAGAAGAATAGGTTTTCAAAATCTCACTATTTGCTACCTTCTGAAGGAAAATTATGAAAGGAAACTGACAGCTTTGTAATGCTGTCCAAACATAGTGATGGCCACAAATATCCTTAAAAGATATCTTCAGTATTGTAACTAACTTCCCAGTAACATTTATGGCCTGGGAAATAATATTTTCCATCAGAATAAAAGCAGAAAATACTTTTTCCTCAATACTGGCTTTATCTAAGACCCACACAATTAAAACGAGACTATACACTTGTGAGAGGAGAGAAGCAAAAATATATTGCAAATGGAATTCTAACATATTTTTAAAAAGAAAGGAACAAACAAACAACAACAACAAAAAGAGAATTCAAATGCTTTTCTCTTTTCATATACTTTGATCATCTCTGTAGGTTCTCCTTGGAATAGTAGTAAATAAAATGTTTTAACATATATATTTTTTTTCCTTTTTAAAATAAGCTGCTCCTTCAAGTTGGTGCATAAATATTTGGGAAAAAAATAACCTACATAAAGCCTGTCTTTAGCTTTCACGTCCTTTCTGATCCCTTTATGCTACTATATGTTCAAATAGCCATGTTGCTCGCTCCCTTCCCTTGGAGTTGTAGCTATGTGGCAATCTGCGCAGTAATCACACCATACAGTTATCCCTGCATTAGTGACCTCCAGGCTGCATTACTGCAACTCGGACCTAGAAATTAAGCCGTATGCCCTGAAAAGGCTCCACATGGGTGAATATACGACAGAATGCCTGCTTAGCAAAGCAAATTGCCACGTTTATCCACTTCAGGGTCTCCTTCTTGATATTTAAACCTCTCTGTGTGATATGAGATCTCTGTCTCTCTGCCTACAAGATCACCTCCCTCCACATGGTTGTGACCTGCCATGATATCTCTATTGCACTGGAACCATGAAACTGCTGGAGAGAGGGAGGGCACACGGGGTAGAGGACACATAGGATTCACAGAAGTCACATCAAATCTTCAGTTTTGTCATGATGACAAAAAGAAGCAGAAAATACAGACGTCAGAACTCAGCCCAGTGCAAAATTCATCTCTCACTTGCCTTTCCCTTCATCCATACAAATGTGAATCAGGCTGGTTTTTTTTTTTGTTTGTTTGTTTGTTTGTTTTGTTTTGTTGTTGTTTTTTCTCTAAACCATTGTGAAAGAGAAATTGTCATTGTCATGATGATGAATGAGAGAATAATGGAAGAAAGGAGGATACATGGATCACATTCATCTCCTCTGGGGTAACATTAAAAAAAGTTAAAATTAAAATGAATTTCAACATTTCCTGAAAGAAAATTTGGAAGATGGCACATATATTTAGTGGAAAAATTCACTCAGATGTCTGTAAGCCTCTCTAACATCTCACATTAATGATCTTTTTTCTGAGCTAACATCAATTTCAAGCCAAATCTTCATCATCTGACTGATACTGTGCTAGGAAGAAATGACACAGAAAAAAATAATACGAAGTACTCCACTTAAAAAGCTTGGGAATTCCCAGGCACATGCACTGCAGAAACCCAGGCCACAACTGTAAAGATGAAGGTAAAACGATATCCCCAAGAAAATCAGAAGGTTTGAATTTGTGGGTTATAACGCTGATGATAGCTGAATAAGTCTGCTAGAATCTAAAATGTAGTAAGTGTGATTATCCAGAGCAATGTCATTGCTATTGTACATACTATTAAAAATAAGTACATAATAATACGTGTATACATATATACACACACACACACATATATATATATATATATATATTTGTAATATGCTGAACTCTAAAATAGACAGGAATCAGAAAACAGGAATAAGAACATGAAAGGGATTGGCCTTGTACAGACTATCTGCCCTGATTTACAGTCTGTGTCATCACACTGGCTGTTGTGGCATTGCATATTTAATCAGTCTGGAACTGGGCTCTTTTAACCAGAATAGGATCTAAGGCTGTTAATTTACCCTTCTATCGACTTCACATGCTCTTATGCACGTATCCTTATGACTTGGTAACAGGGGTCACAAACTGACCGAGATCCCAATTGTGTGCCCATGATTTGACAGCCTTCATTTGACATTCAGGTACTTTACTGGGTGATTAAATCAGTCTGAGTAATTCTGGGATGACCACGTACATTTCTAGATTTTCAAAACTCAAAATGGCAAATAAAGTGCCAGCATGTCATGTTGGGCTCTTGGTGTTAGAACAGCTAAGCATTCTTCTTTCTCAGGAATGTGGTGGATCTCTGTCCAAAAATTATAAAGCTGCAAAGATAGTTTACAGCTATGTCTTTCCACTCCTTGGTGGACAGAGCTGTGTTATTGCTAAATTTAGCTTTAGAATATGTGTGTATTTATGTCATTTGTTGGGATATCAGTTGGCTGTAACTACCTTGGTATTGCTGAGTTCCCCTGTAATCATGGCTCTCAAGCAGCAACACATCCATATGTTACACTAGACTTCTCTTTGTCGGTTCTTTCAAGTGCTTTCTTATTATGCTTTCCAAAAACTGAAAAGGGAGAAAAACAGCATTTGTATGGGATATGCACTGACACCTAATCTTCTCTTTGTAGTTAAAACTTAAAAAAGATTTACACAAGACAAATGAAGATATGTGTTTAATTGTCAGTGTCTCATGGCTAGCCTTAATACTGCACACTCATAGGCAGAATTGCTAAATCACTAGCATTTACATGGTACAAGTTATCTTTCTTCAGAAAAGTTCTGCATTTTTAACTCAATAATTAGATGTGTGAATGTACCTAACAACCACAACAATGAACAGAGAGCAATTTAGTGTTGTTAGTCCCCTTGATACTGTCTGGGTGGCAGCAGGTGTTACAGTCGGGACTACTAAACAGATAATATGTCTTCACACATGGGAATGTGACAGCATACAGAGCAAGAAGTGTGCCTCATGGAAGATGCTTTTCTTTTTCTTCAGTTAAAAACAGAGTAATGCAGATCTCAGAAAGGGGAAAAACGCTGTGAAACAAAGATAAATAATTGCCCCTCTGGGTTTTCATACAAAATCTACCTCACATGTATAGCAGTGCCTGAAGCTAAACTATCAGTACTTTTTGTAGCTCCAGTTAGAGTCATTTTTGGCAGTTCCTTGATGAATGCGGCTTATCTGTTGCCAAATGCGTGCAATATGTGTGTGCATTAACCACGATCTTCACCAAAAAGGATTGGCTGAACAGTATATATGAAGTTTTCCTTCCACTGTTTCTGCTCCCAGAAATGTAACTTTCCCCTGTTGTTAGCCATTTTTATTTTCCAGTCTTCATCTTTCTACAGTGCTGCATAATGAAGTGACGAAGTGCCCCACCAGACCTCTGGTTTTATCCCAGTAAGAGGACTTCTTTGCAGATGTGCATACTTGTCTTGGCTCAAAACCACTTTCCTGCATTTTCCAGTGTACTACTTTTAGAAGTTGTCTACAATCCTTCTGCTGCTTTTTTTTTTTTTTTTCGCTTTTTTTTTTTTTTTTTTCTGTTTTTCTCCTTGCTGAAGGGTAGAATTTGACAGCAGTAAGAACAGCTCACCTACAGAGCTTACATACAGAGCTCATAGCTACAACACAGGGGCTTGGAAAACTGGGGAGTGAGAAAGGTCCTGCAACCCATGGGGCTAGTGCAATGGATTCTCCTTGGGTTTTGATAGAAAGTAGGCTCAATCTACCAAAATTACAGGTTTCTGAATTTAAAATCTTTGCAGATACAATTTTGGCTGTTTTATGAGAGCATGACAAAGCCACCTGGGGTCAAAGTAAAGCCTTAGCCAGTATTTTCTGACTTTCTCAGAAAGAGATATCTAGGGAAAAGTATATAGGGAATAGAGCAAATCCAGGCTTTCTGGCTGAATCTTGTGCTGGAAAACAAATATCAAAATGTCCTCTGCTTTCCACTCCCTTTCATTTTTTTCAGAGAAAAATATTCTTTCATCTTTTCTTGTTTTCAGATCCACACATCCAGAGCCTGAAACTGGGCCAATACTGGATATCTCAGTATTTTTAAAGACCTGAAATTGGAGATTCGGAACTAATACCAAAGATCACCTTGTTGGTAAGCCACCACAGGGTCATACTGTTTCCAGGTTTTTTTTTTTTTTTTTTTTTTTTTTTTTTTTTTTTTTTTTTTTTTTTTTTTTTCCAGTAGAAGTTTGGCTAAGTGAAAAAGAGCACAATTCCGTAGCATTTCCACCATGTTCAGTCTCTTTAATCTCCTCAATCAGGACCAAAATATTTGTAATACAGATGGGTTCTCAGGGGATTCCCACTAGCCACAGACAGCAAATACACTTCAAAAAATCTACATTTTGTTATATAGACAAACAGCAGATTTTTGTAGGATGCATCAGACTATGCTAAACTGTTTTATTCCAGCTTTTCCAATTCAAATGAGTAACAAACATTCTTCAAGTGCCATCCTGGAATCTGGTAATATTAATACACTGACAAAGTGACTTTGACATTAAAAACTGTATGCAGTAAATTGAAGTCACTATTAAAAATAACGAGATTAATTTTTATTCATTTTAAAATGTGGACGATAAAAAGCTATGTTTGTCAAATAGAAAATAAAAAGGCAAGCTGATGAGGAGAATATAATATTTTTAAGAGAGCAGCACTAAAGCATGTTTCTGATCTTTTATGAGACTCCTCTTAAAAGATACTGAATATTTAAGGAAATGACTTGCTCATAGTGTACTCAAGGATGTGAGCAACACTTTCTGTGTTCTTAAAAGTTTTGATGCTGATCCTTTACATTCGTAAATGTATGCTATGAGCAAGAAACCACATATCTTGCTCTTCCATCCCAGTATTCCCACTGTCTGCAAAGATGTGTTCAAACTTGATTTACTGCAACCTGCTTAATTCATGCATTACTCGTTCAGTCAGTCTACCAGCTCCACATCCACATGCAAAAGGCACTTCCTCAATCAACATATGAGTTTTGGAGCCTAATCTCAGTCTTTGCCTGGTTACTGGATCAGCTCTCACAGCTTAGGTTCTGAGAGGAAGTTACATCTTGGAGTGCTGAAGTGAAATACAACCATGATTCAAGTCCTGAGAAGGAACATTTACTGATCATGTTGTCTACATGAGAAGATCTGTTCAAAAAACCATTCTTGCATAAACAAATTATTTCCCCATGATTATCTGAGAAAATATCTACTGTTTGTAGAAGCTTTCCTATGGAAAGTGTTGTTGAATATGTCCAGAAAATACTGAGCTAACACAACCATTCTCACATGTGAACATGTAACTGTAGGTTACTGCACAAATGTCTATTGTAGTATACCTATCAGCAACAGCAAATGAGTAATAATTCAGATCCATCCATTAATAAAGTAAATCCAAGTGTTTTCACTGAATTCAGAGGAAACCAGACTGGACCAGTAATGGAAAGGAGTAATTCTCCTAAAAACTACTGTAAAGTACAATAAAACCTGCAAGAATGCTTTGGTGTTTTGGTGTATTGTGCAATATTCAGGCCTATTGTCTGCTATTTTATTTTTAGACCACACTATATGAATCTAAATTTTGTAACTTCTCCCATAAATATGCTGGTTTAGTTCAGCTTTTACTTTACTTGAATAACAAATGTCTTACATTGAAAGTAAGTTCAAACAAGTCTTGAAAAGAAAATTCATTCTGTTTTGTTCACATGATCTGATCAGAAGGTTACAGAGGGAAGTAAAATACTGGTCTAAAGCTAGTTTCAGAGATTTTTAATGGAAAACTCATATAAACTGTATTTAGAAGAAATATCTGATTGGACTGATGTGTCAATGTAATTAAAGCTCTCTGTATTTGCCCAGAGAGGTTGTGGAGTCTCCTTCTCTGGAGACGTTCAAGATCCACCTGGGCACTTACTTTTCAACCTTGTCTAGGGAGCTGCTTTGGCAGGGGTGTTGGACTCGATGATCTCTAGAGGTCCCTTCCAACCCCTACAGTTCTGTGATTCTGTGATAAATTTTACTGGACAAAGATGCTGCAGACTTTATTCTTTATTTACAAATGATCTGTCCTGTTCAATAAATGCCATCAATATAAATATGTGATAATGAATAGTACGTGTAATCTTAGTGAAAATAACCAATTCTTCAGTAAGCACTTTTAATAAGGCTACTCAGAGGTGTTCACATATTTTAAGATCTAGAGATGGCTATCTATATCTGAATAATTTCAGAGAGCTTAAAATATTTATGTAGATCAGGGAGGGTAGCTTAAAAAGTAAAAGAGAAAAGAAAAAAGCGCACAAAAATAATAGTGGATTTTTTTTTTCATTTTCTATTCTTTCTGAGCTTCTGAAATGAGTTTACTGAAGATCAAGCAAGAAACAAATTGTAAATTCTTATATCCCCCATCATTAATAGCCAGCCTCAGTAAATTCCCAGGAACAATGTGCTTCAGTTTTCAATGGCATTTCAGCTTAATTCTTTCTTTTTTAACACTGTGTCCTGCAGATGGTTATGTTAGAGAAAGCGTGGTTCTGTGTCCATACAGATAATAATTATGCATGCATTGGCCTCTGAAATGAACATACATGGATGTGTTTAGATTAGCCAGATATTCTAATTGTAGACTATGGATAGATGTGATTAATCCATGGGCCTCAGGACATGCATCAAGCTTTGTTCAAACTTTGCTAATTAATCCTATTGTAGTCTAAGGTAAGCCAGAATAGAGAAATCTGTTTTTTATACAGTCAGGCATTAAAATACCTCTTTTAGTAGACATCAAGAAACAGAAATTGCTGTAACTTTATTCTTGGGAAAAGCTCTCTCAATAATGAAAGGGCCATGGGGATGAAAAGCCTTTCTCACTGAACATCTTTCAGATTGTGACTGTGCCAGGACAGAATTTCATTTCGTATTTTAAACAAATAATTTTGTCTAACCTCACATCATGTGTTAAGGCAGGAAGGAAAGGAGGCTTTTAATTGATGCAAAGCTGAATGTCACCAGACAAATGGATGCAGTACCAGTCATTTATCTATGCTGTGTACATGGCTTTCATATAAAGCAGTGAAAATGTTCTTACGAGTTCTGCTAGTGCTAGACATTCAGAAAGCTTGGTCACAGCTGGCAATTCGTTATCTATTTGTATTTAATTTCTAAACTTTGTGAAGTGGGAGTTGCCCTTAATGCAGTGTAGAAGGTTACTGAGTAGGTAGGTAGTGATATCACATTTGCAAAAGTGCTCCCTAAAAGTCCCTGTAATATAATTTCTGGAAGAACTGAGTAGTAGTTATTATTTTTAACAAGCAGTTGTTGCTAATCTGTTGGAGCCAGAAATCTGCACTGCCATTAATTCACTCACAGACTTCCCATTGTTTTGAACAGGAATTTTGCAGAGAAGTTGACTGCAGGAATGGACACTTCATAGCAGTTTTAATCACATGAGCTTCTGCAGTAAACAAATGGACACAGAAGACAATCTAAGCCAAGGAAAGCATATTGTCATCCTGAATGAGAGCTGACCTGAAAGGATGGAACATCAGACACAATTGTAATTTTTCTGTCTTAAGAAACAGATTAAGTGCCGAGAGCTGTTGGCAAAACGATAGAAAGTATTAACAAGAATTTTTGTTACTTCTGGAGCCAGGACCTGCTATGAATGTCAAGGAACAGACCCTGCTCTTTCTCAGGACGAACTTACTGGAGGCCTGTGCCGCTGGACAAGCTTAGTGTTTTAGTTTGGCCTTAGTATAGCACCTGCTCAGCCACCAACCTTCATGAGTACCTAATGCATGCAAAAATGAAAAACAAGGCTGAGCACATCAGCTCTTATCAGAAAGAATTTCTCCTTCCCTTCCTCTCAGTGTTCCTTCAGGTGTACTGAGTTTATTTTCTTGTCCAACAAGATACTGAGCTCATGATGCAATAAAACTTGAGATGCTGACACTGTGAAATCCTGGATCCACAGAGGCACTCTGTAGCCTAATGGATGAGATTTCCCAGCAACAAAGTTTCCATCTCAGTGGTAGATCCTTATCCTTTCCTACACAAATTGCAATGAGGGTTGAATGTAAGAATGAGTGAATAAAGTCAGGTACTGAGCTACCTTTCAGAAGAAGAATCAGTCCATATTTATTCTTAGATCTTCACATCACGTCCAATAGATAACAGTATATCTGTTATCCTCACTAGAACTCATAGGTCTTCCACAATTGTGCTGGGAATGAAGAGGATTTAGGAAGTCCATCTATGCAGTAAAAAATGAGAGGTTTTTTAGTCATTCTTGGATAACAGTAAGCAATTTTATCTGAATTAAAATGGAAAGTTCTGTTTTTCCTTCAGGGATAAAAGTGCAAGGTATTGCCATGCTTAATATTACGGATATATGATTTCCTTGTACATGATACATACAGAACAGTGTCTCTTACATGACTGATAGTTCCCAAGAGCTTGAATCTCATTTTTACTTTCAGCTTCTGTTTCTTCTTGTATTCATTTTGTTCCTTAAAATCCTCAGTCTACTTTTACCCCTTTTCTCTGTCCTCATTTACCTAGAATCTCCTGAAAAAATTTGCCAACTAGCTTTTATTTTCATAATCAGTACTATAACTCACAGTATCAGAGTAAAAGAAAAAAAAAACCAAAACAACCCAAAACCACAAAACTAAAAAAAAACTGAGAAAAAAGAAAACTTTGTAACAATGCATTGTGTTTGAAATCTAAGTAAGTCATAACCAAGTATACTGATTTTTTTTTTTTTGTTACAGTAATTCCCTTTATAAAATTATGAGCTTAGCTTTTTGAAATAATATAAATTTGTGAGGTAACACCTTCTCAAAACCAGTTCCCTTTAACTTCTCACATCAAATAAGTCACAACTACCTCATCTTATGTAAAACCACAGAAAATCTTACTTAGATCTTGAAAATTCAAGCCAGAAGTCTTTTTCTAAATAGAATCCCATGTCAACAACCAGGGAAAAGGGCAACCAAACACAAATAAGATATCAAATTTAAAATGTTTTGTGAAAAACATAAATAAACAAATTTAATTTATACTAATACCTACCCGGGGAGAGCTTTTCTGGATAGTTACTCATGTGGATTTCCCCTTCTTAGTGATAGAATTGTGCTACAATAGTTGTGCTTCTGTATAGTCAAAATAACATGCATACAAATGTATACTTCTGCTCTCTTCAGTTTTTGAAATGCCTCTCTGCCCAAAATTATCATTAAACAATAATTTTATTCTCTCACAACAAAGTATAAAGTACAGTGCTTAGACTTGGATAGGTGTTATTCTACTGTAAATAAACTTAATGTTGTCTTATTTTAACAGATATCATTTTTGAAACAGTATGCCCCACAGAGTAACTGAATGTATAAAATATACCATAGAAAGCGTGATCTTGCTGAAATAACATTGCAGCCTGATAAAACATTGACTGTCATTGTCTAGAATAATTAACAAACAGGAAATCAGAAAAAATACCCCAAAAAGCATAATAAAATACTACCATACTTTGCAATCCAAAAGTCTGCTTAGTCTGTTCAACATTTTTCCAAGAAGAATCACATACTTCCTATCTGATTCATGAATTTTTTTTTACCGTAATCTTCCAGTGGTTTCATTGATAGAAAGATGTGAATAACCTTCCTAGTTTCACAAAAGGAGTGATGATGTAGCTCAGTTCAAAAAAAGAAACTCAGATTGATTTCTGAGGTGACTGTAAGACATCAGAAGAATGAAAACCTATATTTATAGCTTTCCTTAAAGTCCACCCCAGAAATCCTGGTAACAGTGATAAACAAGCAGAAGTATTTATCAGATAGAAAAGTGAATCTTTCTTTAGTGGATCATTTTGCTGCTCTTTTAGAAAAGATCAGAATTATGTTTTTACCAACAAAAAACGAGATTGCTGGGTTGTCTCTGTGGCAGTCTGAATTTCCTGGCCAGCCACAGAGTGCAAGAGGAAAAATGCTTTGCTGTAAGTGGAAGATATCTGGTTTTCTATTGTCTAAATTCATTTATTCCTGCACAAGAGCAGGACTCATTTCTCTTACCTTTAACCATCTTAAAGTTAAGTGTTTGTTTTAAGCTAGTCATCTAGCCTGCCTCTATAATTAATGGATACAGATAAGCACTTCCAGAAGGCAATTCATTCTATCCTAAAATAGCTATCTTAGATAGTAATTTATTCCTAGCTAAATTAGCCATCTTAAACTGCTTAATTTTGGCACCTAAATCAGGCAAGATGAACCTCAGTGCAAGCATAAGCAAAGATAGCAAAGCCAGTGAAAGAACTAGGACTTCCATGGTGAGAATAAAAGTATTAGTTGAACAGAAAACATGATGGACCAAGGTATTCTGTGAAACACAAATTTATTAATGCTTAGCAAGCCTGCCTAGACTGGTAGAAATGCTTGTGCATTACTTGGTATGCTGCAGGATACCTGTAAACAATGAAACACTAACACTCATAGAGTCTCTGCATTTAGGGTAATAGAGTTGATAAGAAGATTATAAAATCTAGAGGAACCCACATACCTTGGTCCAGGTATGAAGACAGGAAAGCCTGAGATATAAAACCATTATATGGCTTCTGGGCATGAATGATCTACTGCTCACAGATCTGCCACAAAAATGGAATTGAGATTCTTTAAAAATAACTCAAACTTCATGTGCACTGAAAAAAATGACTTGCCTGAGGAGATGTGTTCAGTATTGCAAAGACTAACCCAGCTCCTCGGGGAATCGGGTGCTTCTCAAGTGACAAGAAAAGAGTGGGATAAGGAAGTGAATTACTCTGTTGATTGTTTCAAAGGCACAGCTTAGCATTTAGGTGAGAAAACATTACATTTAAAAACTAGTTGTTGACAACAGTGAGCAGGAAACTGAACCAGGTCAGATTTTCCTTTTGCTTTACATAGAGTTAAATAAAAAACTCCATGCTTCACTGAAGCAACTAATTTTTCCTGGGGACTGCTGCATTCACACTGCCCATTCTGGGAGAAGGAATACATGCGCCACACCATTCTACTGGCAGTGCAATGTCCATCCTGATCAGTCACTGTGAGAAGGTGTGGGAGGTTGGCTGTCTTCATGTGGCAACCAGAAATAATCTGGCCCTGGTTTTGCTGTGTTGCTGAGATGGAGTAGAGGAAACATAATACTTCTGTATATACTCATACTCATACATGGAACTAAAAGCAGATCTTGGTTCAAAACAAATTTTAATTGTGAAGCAGAAGAAAACTGTTTAAACTCCCTAAAAGTCAGGAGTCTGGTCTATGCCCCCAGGCCTCCCCTGAAATCATTGCAGTGAGAAGTGATCTGTGTGGCAACTCAGAATAGTTATGACTAAAATAGATCCTCTGCTTCTCTCCTTTTTTTTTTTTTTCCTTTTCCATAGACTAGAAAAGAAGCTTAGATATCATGTTTAGACCAGATACCCAGCTCAGAGAATCACAGAATGGTTTGGATTGGAAGGGACCTCACAGCACACCCAGTCCCAATCTCCTGTTGTGGGCAGCACTGCCCCACCAGCTCAGGCTGCCCAGGGCCCTGTCCAGCCTGACCTTGAGTGCCTCCAGGGATGGGGCACCGCAGCTTCTCTGGATGATCTGTTCCAGGACCTTAACAATCTCTGAGTAGAAAATGTCCTCCTAGTATCTAGTCTAAATATGCTCTCTTTTACTTTAAAATCACTGTACCTTATCCTAGCACTATCAGACCATGTGAAAAGTCAGTACACTGCTCATATGCTCTCCTCAAGTACAAGAAGACCACAATGAGGTCTCCCTGAAGCCTTCTCTCCTCCAGACAGAAAAAGCTCAGTTTCCTCAAACTTTTTTCATAGGAGCGGTTAGAAACATAACAACTGACAGTAATCCAAACTGAAAGATTATTTTAAGGCAATGACAAATCAACAGTTCTACCATAAGAAGTATTGTAAGGTTCCTATAGTTTTCCCCAAGACAAATATCATGATCACAACCCTAGGCAATTGTACAGGCTTGGGGAAGAGTGGCTGGAAAGCTACCTAATGGAAAGGAACCTTGGTGTGCTGATGGACAGTCAGATGAATATGAGCCAGCAGTGTGCCCAGGTGGCCAAGAAGGCCAGCAGCATTCTGGCTTGTATCAGGAGTGCTGTGGTGAGCAGGACTAGGGAAGAAATCCTACCCCTGTACTTGGCACTGGAGAATCTGCACCTCGAGTACTGTGTTCAGTACTGTGTACAGAAAGGACACTGAGGTGCTGGAGCAGGTCCAAAGAAAGGCAACAAGGCTTGAGAAGGGCCTGGAGAATATGCCCTATGAGGATCAACTAGGGCTGTTTAGTTTGGGGAAGAGGAGGCTGAGAGGCGACCTTTATTGCTCTCTTCAGATACCTGAAAGGTGATCGTAGCAAGAGTGGGGTTAGTCTCTTCTCACTGCTGACAGGTGACAGGATGAGGGGAAATTGATTCAAGTTGTGCCAGAGGAGGTTTAGGTTGGATATCAGGAAAAACTTTTTTACAGAAAGGGTTGTTACGCACTGGAATAGGTTCCCCAGGGAGGTGGTTGAGTCACCATCCCTGAATGTGTTCAAAATCCATTTGGATGTGGTGCTCAGGGACATGATTTAGTGGTGGGTTGTTATAGTTTGGGTAGTAACGTTAGGTTGAAATTGGACTTGATGATCATGAGGGTCTTTTCCATCCTGAGCAATTCCATGACTATGATCATAGTCTCAAAAAATTCAGCCTTCTGCTCAAGGAAAAAATATATTCTAATGCATTTGGGTACAGAAATGTCAGTAAGACATATGAATTACTGTGATGCCAAATTAGACCAATTGATTTGTAAGGCCATGTTAGATTATTTTTTATATCTTGCTAATATCCAGACATAAAGAAAGAGTTTAACAGTTTATTTCCATACATTTTTTATACTAATAAATTCCTTGCTTTGCTTACAAGAGTTTAAATAAATATTTTATATATCATATCTGATAATCATTTGGTTATTTTCTGTATCAAGTTAAATTTCATATGGCAATAAACATGCACAAATATAATAAGATTAAAGCAGAAAAGAATATGAACAAATTCATATATATAAAAGCTGAGGGAGACCTATAAAAGAAGGAATCATTTGTAAAGTTTTAAAAAGTGGTACATCAACCATTTTCTTTTCCTCTGCATACAGGGAGAGCTCCAGAGTATGTGAGAACAAATGAAAAAATGAGGCAATTGACTGAAGTGCAGCACTTTCTTTATAAGCTTTTGCCTAAAGCGGAAGGGAAGCATATATTCCTGAATGGATAACTTATGTCCTTGGAGTTTAAGGGCCATAAGCTGCAATAGTCCTTTTTATGATATCGTTTTTCTTAATCTGGTTAATATTTGAATAGGAGATAAATAGCTTTATAATGAATAATAATAATTATCACATAAATAATTGCTTAAAGCAATTTTTTTTTCTCTCATGGAAATTAGAACATCTAAGTTATCTTAAGAATATGGCGATTATGGCAAAATATAAAAAAGGAAAAGGATTTTGAGGAAATGTCTGAAAACAATGAAGCAATCTCAAAGATAATGTGTTAGTTGTGCTGAGGTTTAATGTTGCTAATTGAGCCATGATGGCATGCTGAAAATACTTCCTATAGTTTCTTTAACATATGTGAGCTCATAAACTAAAAGAAAATTTAAGTTTCTGAAGAGTATATGTACTTCTGCTGAAAATAGTTATCTTTGCTTAATGAAAAACTTTACAAATTGAAGCATGTGAACAGTGCTGAGATAAAATAGTACATAAAATCAGGAAATATGTATATAAATTTATGTCTTAATGATCAAACAGCAAACTGCAAGATGCGGACAACTGGTATTGAACTGCTGTGTTCGGAATACACTTAAAGATACAACTACAAACAGAAATACCAGAAGCAACACTATAGTAGCAGTGCGGTTACTGATGTGTGGTTACCTTGCCTAGAAAAGGTTATTTTACCTTAATATAGCTATCATCTTTTTCCTTACAATTCTGTGTTGTTTTTCCTTTCTTTTTTTCTTCTTCTTTTTTTTTTTTTTTAAATGCACACAAAATATTTTCCTTCAGAAGACTGAAGAGATCATGAATCATACATGACAGCTGTCAGTTTAGTACTTCTAGAAGACACTCAGATACCATATTGATGGAAGAACTCCAAGAAGCTGAAGAGAACAGTCCTGTGCTACCAGAAAAACTGTCATGCTGGTCTAATAAGTGTTTTCAGAATCTTAATATTTAGGAATTTGTGATCTAGACCTGGCTTATCTCACAAATAAACACATGCCACTCATAGGATACTGTCAGTAGAAAGACATGGCAATTTAAAACTAAGACCAGAGATAGAAATCTAGGGAGAAAAAGGAAGAAATTACCATGCTGATATGTGTAAGGATGCCATGACATTGGAGTGTCTCCATTTCTTAAAACAGTACAACACCTAATCACATTTATCCATTTCAATATCTAGCAATATATTCAATTTACATGCTACATTTCAGAAGCTCCTGACACAAAATTTGACTTCAAGACTGAATTTCTAACATATGTTGAGGTCTTATCTGGATACTCTTTGGAGCTCTGTTTTGGAAAGTGTGCAGCTGTATAATTTCTCAACAAACACAACACTTCATCCCATGCTCATTCACTATCTGTTATCAGCTCTTCATGCTTCACCACAATTCATCATTTAGAGCCAGGAATGCTCCATTTGTGAGACATGCAGTGATAGTGGGGAATCATCAAATCTGAGGACACTACTTCTACTTTATCGAACATTTTCCTCTTTGTAGTGGTTTGCATGAAACAGTAACTATCACCCTCTACCCTTTCAAGGGGTTCTGAAGGACCACAGCAAGACTTTATAGGAAAGATTAAAGACATGTGAAACTCTAAGAAACTCTATTGAACTTGGCAAGACTTATTTCCATCAGTCCAGAGAGAAAATAAAAACAGAGAAGCAGGAGGGATTCCAGAGTAGAAATATATTCCACACTCAGAAAACAGTGACCAGTGAGCATAATTGTTTGCCTCTTATGTCTTCCAGTATCCTCTGGGATACACTGGGATACTTTTCACAGTTGTGATGGTATCTGTTGATGATTAACGAAAGATGCTCAGAGGTAACCTTTGTAGCAGCTGCCCAAACTTGAAAGGTGATGTAAGTTTTTAGCTTCTTTTTCCTGTTCCCTTGCTATGATGTGCCTTCAGGTGGTCAGTGAAGAGAAACAGCATCATGCATTGTACAGACAAAGGAGAAAACAAGCAGGGGAAATCTTTCCTCTCTTTCTTCCAATATACCCCTAATTTAAAAGGAGTAATTGCAGTGCTATGTCCACTTCCACGTGAACAAGAAGGAGTTTTTGTCACCATGGAGACAAATACTATGACTTCTTCGGCACTGATTATGTAAACGTATCAGATCAATGTTGACACAAGAGTATCACATCACCTTCTGCTCCTCCATGGTGTGATCTGAGCTAGTTAGTTCTTCTCTAGCATTTCTCCTTTTCTTTTTTTCAGCCTTGCTTTGAGCCTAGCTCCACTTTCCTGTCAGGTTTCTTCCAAGGCTCTGGCACCGATAGTCCTTGGTAGATCAATTCAGACTGTTGACTAGACAGAAAGTGAAACCACCAAAAATCAAGACAAGTACTGGAGAACTGGAAAAGAAAGTGGGCTGAGAGCAGAATGAAGCACTGCTTGTTTTGAGGGTAATGGCCTGTTCCATTGACTTTGCTCTGTTGTCCATCACTGTGAACTTGACAATTAACTTATGTGTTTATGGCAAATTGAAAGTGGAAACATCTTGAAAAGCAATTTAAACATTAAGTTATTTATTTCTAAACTCACCATTAGGCTTGATTTTTTTAAACAACAAAATATTTTTTACACCACATTTAAATTCTCTTGCAAAGCTAAGAGCAGAGGAGTGGAACCCACAACAGAATTATGCGGGCAAATTATCTCTTTCAAATGAAATACTTTTTACACTGAAAACATGTTTGAGATATTTAAAGAATTTCTACCCACTTCAAGCAAGATATGATTGAGTATCAGCTCACAATGATGTAACATTTTCAGTATTTACATGCATTTATTGGCCAATTGCAAGGAGTGCCAAAACTTGTCTAATCAGTTTCAAAATGGTCAAACCTCATATTTGTTGCAAAAGATTTGTGGGACCAAAACACTTTTCCATGGTAGGATGCTATGCCTAGCATTAAAAACTATGTAACATTTGTCTACAATATCAGCGTTCACTTCAGTTTGCTTACTTGAAATGTATTTCTGGTCCATGCTATCTCATCAAGTGAGATGCTATAGCATCAATGAACCTGTTGGTTTTTTTTTTGGCTATATTGCAGCTTTCCATCAGCTCAGGGGCAAGGTGCCAAAGAAGGAAGCAGGTGAGCTGGCAGGAAATCATTAAGGAATCAGCCGCATCTTTCTCAAAAATTAATCAGCTGAGAAATATTTCACTCTTGGTTTTGATAAATTGACTTTCTTCAGCAGAGCAGACTTTTTAGATGATCTTCCAAGTCATCTTTACTAGAACCAGACAAGTTCAGCTGAAGTGGGGACCTTTAATATTTCCTTGGCATTTTCTCTTCATTCTGTGATGCTCATCCAAGAACTCCGCATGTCTTTTTTACCATTTCTGCTCACTAAGAAGTTCAGTATGATACATGTCAACCACACCTACTCCCACTTGCTCCTAGTTACCTGTTCTGGTGTGACTATTGTGAACACTTGGATTAGCTGTCCACAACTCTACTGCCGCAGTGACCTCCAGTGGGAAGGAACAGAAACTTGGAAAACATTAGGTGACAAATCAGCACTGCCAAATGCAGAAAGGCCAGGGGAGATGCATGATTCTTGGCAGCTGTCTGCAGGAATAAGGGGAGGAGCATACACTGAAGAGACACTGAATCACCAGCACTGTTCGGACAAGATGGCCTTAGGAGGCCCAAGGTTCATGCCAACACTAACTTGGAGAGTCACTCTTGCTCTGGGGCTCAAAGTTGAGAAAACAAATCCCCATTCCAGTGTTGGTTATATACGGCACTAGTCTGTAGTATGTCTCAGCTCACCAGTGGCCAAAAGAACCTTTCATGAACATTAATTCCAACTTTATTCAAACTCAGAGCTCTAGAGATAAAACTGAAAATAAAACAACAAACTCAGGCTACATTTTTTTTTTTTTTCCTATCAGTGAAGTGGTCTCGTCTCCTTGGAGGTCTCTATCAGCCTCTTTTATGTGTTGAAAAATTGATTTGTCCTGCTTGGATGCTTGCAGGGTCAATCATTACTGCTACTTTTCTCTGAGCACAGGATATGTATTCTCTCCTCCACTCTTTTTGTTTCTGGGTATGCTCAGTGAAGAAAAAGGGCTGATTTCAAGAGATTCTCAGGCCTTTGCAAAGTCTCTGCTTGTTGCTGCCTTAAAATAATTTGTAAATCATCTATATGGAACTTCATGAGATGTGTGCTGCTGAAAATGCTTGAAACGCATGTTACAGAATTTAATGTAAAACAATAATACAATATTTAAAGTATACTTGACATCTCATTTGCTATAACAGAACCATATAAACGTTGCAAACAACACCTAAAAATTACAATATGCTAAACTTCTGCAGTTAATACATGCTTATGCTTAATACATTTATCAGTTTTAATACCCAGCCTAATTTCTAACTGATTGTAGTCTTCCTGCAGTTTTCCACTGTATCATTTTGTGGCTGTTTCCTTTCTGTTTAATATTTGCTTATTTTAGTTTAAATCCCTGGAGCAGAACCCACAAACCAAACAAATACAGAAAACAGAGAGCAGCTCAAATGTCCTTGGAGACACTCAATTTTTTGTTTGCTACCATTTGTCATCCTCTGCTCAGAGAGAGATCAACAGTTTTTAGCACACAGATCAATATTCTCTTAACCCAGACCTAATCTAAGGAGAGTTTCCCCAGGTTTCACCTTGGCCTACTCCTATGTGCCATAGTTGCCCTTTTTTTCAGCAATAATTTTGTCTGTGTAAGACAGCAATTTTTCATCCTTTGGTCAAAACTGGTGACAAAAGAGGGAATAATGGTTCCTGACATATCAAATGATAGATTTGACACATGGCATGCTGAGCTGGGAGCTTTCACGTGCCAAAGTAGAAAGACAGATAAGCAGCCTAATGGCCCTCCTGACATTGCTGCCTCTTTTATCCCTGGTATACCAAAACAAGCTCTGCTGTTTTTACTTTCTCTTTTTCTTTTTTTCTAAAGAAGGTTTTTTTTCTTTTTTTTTTTTTTTCTTCTTCTTCTTCTTCTATAACTCTGGGCAGGAAGCAAGGAAATGCACTCTACTCCAGCCCAAAATAAACGTTTCCCTGTCCTGTAAAATGATCAATCTATGCCCTTTTCCTCCAGCACAGTAAGGGCAATACAACATGCTGCTTGAGGAAATACTAACAAATATAGCCAGTGAGAGGGAAACAGATGGGACTAAGAAATTAAACCAGCAGATTTCTGGAAGGTATTCAAAGAGGAGAGTTTATAATACTGAAACAGAACTGCTCTTTAATTTTTTTTTTTTTTTTTTAAAGCAACGATCATCAAGATTTACCTTCAGCAGGGCTTCCACCCTCCCTGTTAACTGTACTTCTGGACTGATAAGAAAGGCCTGTTTTGTTATCATTCTGGTAAAAGTAAATAATTTCACACAAAAGTCAGTGCCAGCCTGGAGAGAGAAGTCCTGCAAGCTTCCCTACCTTCACCACCCTGGGAGAAACACAGAGGTCTGTGTGCCACAGGGCATGGCTGCAGGCATAGGATCATGTTACATCTTTACACAAAAAAGCTTCTTTCAGAATCTAAACTAACAAAACAGGAACAACTTTTATTCCTGTATGGTTTCCTCTGGAGCATGTGTTCACATTTAAAAACCTGACCTGTATGTCATTTGCTTGCATTCAGCATTATTTGTATTGCTTTGGTATTATACAGCAACAGCCAGTCCTAACCCCTCTTGCTTACCAGCAGCCTAAGTAAGGACTTCAGCAAAATGCTGTTTATCCTCCTGTAGTACTGGTTCATAAATTCCTTGTCACCCACTTTCTATTTTCCCCCCTTTTCCATATTTTATGGCTGGACAGCGGTGTTAGCAGCCAGCTGATTTTTCTCCACAGTAATCGTTCTGTGGACATTTTAAATTTGATCCAATAGAGCAAGAGAAATAAATGAATCCAAGGAAAATATTTTACTCACAAGGTCTTCAAACATTGGAACATGATGTTTGTCACCCTGCATTTAAAAATATCACAGTGTTTGAATGTTCTGGGGTATTTCTTTGCAATTTTCATAAATGTTTAAATAGACATTGTATACAGAGGGAAATAGTATATATGTATGTGTATAGATCAAATGTTTCTCTCTCCTTTTTTGATTTCTTGCAATGATTTCTTTTTTTTTTACCCATACTCTTAATGAAAAACATTTCCCTAGAAGTATATACTTCTGCACATTCTATGGTATTTTTCAGTTTCTACATTTCTGACATTTCAGCCAAATCTGTAAGAAGTAGAAAATCAGGTAGAAGAATGTGGAACTAAAGCATCTAATTTTACTCATACTGTCCACCAATAACTGGGAAGTGAAAGTCTTTCTTTTAAAGTACAAAACAAAGACAAAACATCAATGAGACGCAAAACCCAATAAAAATACGGTATTAAAATAAACTTGATGGCATAAAGTAAGAAAAAGCTGCATCACTGAGGTATGAAGGGGTACGTTCTTAGGCACAGAAGTTCAAAATGGAAAGCAACCATTCTGAATTATTCAAAAGGCAGAAACAAAATAAATAAGCTTTTGGAACACCTATGTATGAGAAAGCCTGAAAATGGTGAATCTCAACACTGTAGAGTAAGGCATGGTGAAGCACACTGAAACTATTTCTGACTTTCAGTGTGCTCTCCTAAAAATAAAGTGTAGCTATGGCTAAATATACTGTAAATGAACTATATAAAACAGATTTCAGCTTAGTAGACAAATGTAAATATTGTTAAAAGACAGCGTCTTGCTTCCCTTATAATAAACTTACTGCAAATGACTAGGTTGTGATATTGTTTGCTTCAACAAGGCCTGCAAGTATATGTTATTTGTCAAAATATTCTGATTTACCAATTTGGTTTAAACAAAAAACACACAGAAGAATATAAAGAGTTAAGATGATGTTTCTTGTTGTAGAATTAATCACATTCATATTAGCAGTAGTAAATGTCATGTTGGCACCTTTTCTTTCTCACACATTACAGTTTCAAGTCTTTGCTATGAAGAAATAATGAAGTAAAGATATGCAGTGCCATATACCATGCATCTTTTTTGTCAGTCTGCATAAGAAATGAATTGTATCTGCTACTAAGGAGGTCACGGGGGCAGCAAGTTAAGAAGAATGCTTAAAGAAAGGACATGTCAAAGGAAACAAGAACTTATTTTTTCAATACTTTCTAACAAGTACTGCAGTTTGGGGAAATTAAATACTCATAATAAATACCCACCTCTCCTGAAAACGTTTATTGCTTTTCATTGCTGCAAAGTTAACCTTGGTGACCAAATGACCTTGAAGTCCCCACTGCAAACTCATGAAGATCAATAAAAATGGTCTAATGTTACAAGCCCTAAAATTCATGCTTCAGTAGTAGTGTGATCAGCAGGGAAAATGCTTCTTTATTGAGAAGATAAAAAACTGAGGACTGGAAAAAGATCATTCCAGATGAGCTTTACATATCATGAGGTTATTCCTCAGAACACTTTTTCCCTTAAAAAATGTAAAAAATGACATGCTTCATAGTTAAGCATGAAAAGTAAAAAATGGGCAAAAAAATCTTCATTGCCAGCAAGAAAAAAAAAATGTTTTTGACAGTTGGATGATGCTTGTGTCTTGTGGTAAATTTTCAGCTTTGCCTACAAACAGAGCCTTTCCTTCCAGGAAACGGTATACATATCTTAAGTGTGGAGTTAAGGCAGAAGCAAGCTATTGTTGTGCCAGATATTGCATCAAAATTTCAAAATGCATTTTAATTTTGCGCAGTGACTAGGAATTAATGCCAAGTGTACTGTCAGCATAGAGTAGAGCATTTCTCTGATCATGGGGAATGATTGTCTGAGATACAGCAGCCTCCACTGCCTTCTGTCCTGTAGGTGCCACTGCTGCTAAGTGGAGCTTTTGAAGAGAACAAGATGAAGAATTCTGTGACTGTGGGCTTTAGAAAATAGAATACATAGGAGCATGCTATTTTTTTTTTTTTACGTTCGAGGTCAAAACAGCATAGAGAAGCTTTAGGAAAAAGAAATAATGAAGTCATAGAGGTATTAAATGGCTAATGGAAAAAAATGATATTTTTTTAAAGTAGACTAAATATAAAAGAGTTGGAAGAAAAAACAGAGTCCTATAAAATTTTATCAGAAATGAATATATTTTTCTACTCTCTTCCCATTCAAGTCACATTCCTCTCTAAACCCTGAGTAGTTGATAAGGGTACTAAGTAGAGATAGGACTGGGAGGGTAGACTGAACCAATGTTATTCTGGAGTAGTAGCAATATTTCTCTACTTCATTTTTCTGCATGTGATCTATTCAGAAATTTTATGTGTGTATATGTATTTGGTTATAACCATCATAGCGTTTCCCAGGAATATATTTCATTTGTTAACACAAGGATGACATCTTGGACTACCACTGATGAGAGAGATTCAGCCATGCTAGAATAACTTTTCCTTGATGACAAGATCATTCACATGGTAGGTAGGACATCAAGATTTTCGTTCCTGCTGAATCTCACTCTGAGGAACCAAACGACATCCTATGTTTGTGCCATCACCATCAGAGTCATTGAGACTGCTGTGTCCTAAGCAATCCTACTGGAGCTGTTTCGTTTCCTATAAACAATTAAAAAAAAAACAACAAAACAAAAAACCACCACCACCACCAACAAAAAAACAACAAAGAGCCACCCACCCACAAAAACCAAACCAACAGTATGCCGTACTTGGAATGTCTGCCTAATTTAGTGGCGTAAATGCAATGACCATGTTGATTCCCTAAAGACCTTTTAATGCTGGTCACACAGTAAAGCCGACCCAGCTGTGCACTTAAGCACCAATGTTGCCAATGGCCTAGTAAACTAGGATGTGGAAAGCAAGGCCAAAGTCTCTGTTCTCAGTTATACTGAGCATGAACTTGTTCTTTGAACTTTCTGTTAGACAGAGGATATATCTGTGTTTTCAGAGTACAGAAAAGATAATTGCCTTTTTTACTTCAGAAGTGTGTTGTTTCAGTCAAATAGATAACATATATTTTTGCTTACTCTTTAGATACTTGAGAGTGAGAATGAATTTTTACATCCCAGCTGAACTACTCACTCAGCAGCACACAAAGAAAATCTGTCTATGAAATAACTATTTTATAGGCTCAAATGGATCTATATGGACCAGACAATTACTGAAACGAGAGCACTAATTACAATTAAGCAGATGGCAAAAATATGATTTTTGTTTGATTTTTCTTCTTCATTCTTTCACAAGTCCAAACTGCAATAATGAATCAATCAAACTAAAGAATCTATAGATCTATCCAGTTGAAAAGTATTGCTCAAAAACATTACAGAAAATGTTTGCCTCAGATAGGAAGGATATAATAGCTCACAATTCACATCTGGGATATAATGGATGGCCAGGTGGCCAGCTAGAGTTAACTGTCAACACGTTGAATTTCCCTTTGCCATCGGCAAAGTTTGCACTCAGATGTGAGAGTATAATGTGAGGAAACTAAAGCTTGAAGCTACTTAATATCATAATGTTTTGTTTTTGAAAAATCAGTTTTTCTTTCAAAGTTTCCTCAGTACACAGTACTGTCTTAAACCTTGCCAAACAGTATTAAAGAAACATGTAACTAATGGACTGTCTTCAGATGATTACATCAAGCTTATAACAATTTTCCTTTATTATTCTCAGCCTCTATCATAATAAATTGAGTACTGATCAGTTTATACTATTGCTGTGTCACTCTAACAACAAATCATTTCCAGCATAGAACAAATGCCCATTTTTATAGTTATCACCAGCTTTACTCGTGCTGAATAGTGCCTTACTCCAAAAATAGTTAATGTAAAATATTGCCTAGTGTATATGCATCCTAATCCTCTTCCATTTCTACTTTTATCCTGAAATCTATAAATGTGCAGTGGTCCTATTTTGCCTCTAATATGCTTCTTCACACTGCTTTTTGCTTACACATTCTGAAATAATAAAGAAGAGCACAAAAACTCTTTTAAGAATCATAGAATGGCTTAGGTTTGAATGGATCTTAAAGATGATGAAGTTCAGCCTGCCTGCCATGAGCATGGCTACCTACTAGGTAAGGCTGCCCAGTAAGTCTCCTTATAACTACAGAAAGAGCCCTCTCTTATCCAGACTGAACAAACCTAAGTCCCATGACTTTTCTTCATGGGAGAGGTGTTCCAATCCTCTTGATCAGCCTCCTGGCCCTCTTCATGACCTGCTCCAACTGCTCCAAAGTTATGGAAGTATGATGTAGTAGTTTCAAATACAACAAAGTAAAAGGGCTGCTCTGAATGTGTTGCCTCCTTCTTTATTACGTTGGCTCATGACGTCAGGGACAGATGGTGGTGGTACAGCAGTAGACATATTTCCTGCCAGCTATTTTGTTACATTTTGTTGATGTGTGGCAGATGGCAGCAGAAGGGCAGTCTGACTGGCAGGTGACACGGGAGTGAGAATGAAGCAAAGGTGTGTCATTTAATTCCTCCATTCAGAAAAAATGGCACCCACTAACATTCACTGATGCTTGCTGAACATTTATGGAGACCAATCAGTGGCTGTGAGCAAAGTGGGGTGTTGGGTGGTGCATGCATTTAGCAGTGGCAACAGCAAGAGTATTTGTTGGTACAGACTTTTATGAGTGTAGCGTGCAGGATCTTGTCCATTTTTGGTGAAAATGCATAGTTAATGATGGTGACAGTGTTGAAAAATAGTGTTTTGTAGCTGAGAATTTGTTCTATCAAACAGGATTATTTTGTTCTTTATACATGTTATAGTCTTCATGGAAATAAATAGGAGGCATTACTTTTGGAGTGATCTGTGTATCTGCTTCCTTTATCAGCTCTTGGTACTTGATACATTAGCAAGCAGCAGTTCATTCTGTTTGTGAAAGTGGTATCATGATAAGAATTTGGTCTTTTATAAAAGTATGAGAAATGTGATGCGTGGGCTTTGTCTGTTTTAGTGTATATACAACATATAGTTTGTAAGGCTACCATTGCTCAGGTACTGTCTGGGCACTGGTTGTCTGGTGATCAATGAGCATTTCCTTTTCCTTTTCCTTTTCCTTTTCCTTTTCCTTTTCCTTTTCCTTTTCCTTTTCCTTTTCCTTTTCCTTTTCCTTTTCCTTTTCCTTTTCCTTTTCCTTTCCCTTTTCCTTTCCCTTTCCCTTTTCCTTTCCCTTTTCCTTTTCCTTTTCCTTTTCCTTTCCCTTTTCCTTTTCCTTTCCCTTTTCCTTTCCCTTTCCCTTTCCCTTTCCCTTTTCCCTTTTCCCTTTCCCTTTCCCTTTCCCTTTTTCCTTTCCCTTTCCCTTTTTCCTTTTCCTTTTCCTTTTCCTTTTCCTTTTCCTTTTCCTTTTCCTTTTCCTTTTCCTTTTCCTTTTCCTTTTCCTTTTCCTTTTCCTTTTCCTTTTCCTTTTCCTTTTCCTTTTCCTTTTCCTTTTCCTTTTCCTTTTCCTTTTCCCTTTTCCTTTTCCTTTTCCCTTTTCCTTTCCCTTTCTCTTCTTTTTCATCTTGTTCTTCTCCTTCATTTCTTCTTAATCTTCTTTTTCTTCTACTGTTTTTGTTTCTACCCATGAGTTTTCAAACTTTTGCCCTTCTAATTCTCTTCTCTCACCTTACCTGAATGGCAGATAGAGAATCTATATGGTACTTAGCTGCCTACAAGTGTTAAACGAGAAACTGGGCATGATCTAGCCCTAAGAGTATTCTCAAAATTTAAACTTTTTACCATACCCAGACAGTAACTATTGCATTACATTCAGATATATTAACAGTCTTAGTGCTCTGGGGGAAAGAAGGGAGAGTTATGAAACTAACGTTGATCATTTATACTTCCACTTTGTGAGAGCTAGAAGATACACAGTACTTCATAAAATCACGTTTTACAGATCCTATCTATCAGCAGCTGTGAACAAAATGAGCCATTCAGGTGAACTTGAGGTAACGGAAGATGGTCTGCAATCTATTTCCAGATATTCCATGATCTATCTTAGGTTTAATCTGCTAAGTGATGAAAATTGAAAAAGATTAGGCAGTCACAGAACCAATTGAAAGAATTTAAAACAAAGGTGTGCATTTTGTCCACAGATTTATAAGTGTGAATAAATGTTCTGGATGAGTTCTTTCCATGGAGCTATCTGGGCTAAATACAATAATTTGCTACCAAGGCCAAACTCATGCAGATAAGAAAATACAGGTATTCCCATGAAGGAAAGGAAATATATTTTTCAATTGCCTCAGTTCTTTCTAGTGGCGAAAGTGAGATTTCAGCTGAGACTAAAGTTACTTAATGTAATCTTTTCAAAGATTAATTCTTTGAAAAATCTTTTCATTTCATATTCTTTATAGAAATATTTTAGAAGAACCCAAGGCTCCATTCAGACTAAAGGCAACCAGGATTTGGCATGGCTGCCAGGCTGGAACACAAACAGAAATTAAATTGATAATGTAGTAGACTCATAAGATATATGGAAGTGTTTTTAAATGAAATAATCGTTAAGCCCCTAACATTAGGGTACAAATACAACACCAGCAAACAGTTGAATCCACAAGATATATTTCCTCCTTCCCCAACTCCAGACATACTCTTCTGGTTTTGACAGAAATAACAGGAGAAAAAGCTTTCTTGTGTTATTATGTGGCTTTGACTAGAAGCTGAGATGATGGAAATTCTTCAAGAAAGCCTGTTATACAGTCTCGGGGAATGCAGATAAGGATCCAAGAATTCAAACCAAATCCAAATGCTGAACCTTTTGAGATACACTATGCTTTGAAGGAGAGTGACTTTATTCTGCCAGATGGGTCTTTGAAATGATCTGCAGTGCCCACATGACTCATCAACAAAATTTATTTGGCTAAAGAAGCAGTCAGGAAATATACTGTACTATACTGTACGTGGCCCTTCTAGGACAGCTCCAGCTGGAGCCTTAGGCAAGATTTATGGAAATGGAAATCTGAGGAATCATCATGCTTTTTCTTTCCATTTGCCATGTTGCATCAATGAAGTGATCGTCTGTAATCTTATCACATGAAGGCAAATGTACTTGTTGGTGGTTGCACCCACCCTGAAATGAGAACAGTTGCACAGTGGGTAGGAGAGCTCCATGCGGATTCAGAAAAGGCAGCAGAAGGAAGTGGAAAATTCTATGTCTAGGAATTAGGGGAGACCAGAGTCAGTGTGTAGAAAAATGGTGTAAACCTGGGCTCTGTGGCTTTAAAAGGCAATGAGGCCACATGTTATCACTTCCCCCCTCCCCTTCCTCTGTGCAATTGTGTTAAAAATCAATACAGATAATGCTGTGCTCCTATCCAGTTTTTTTATGTCTTTTTCTTTTTTTTCTCAGACAGTGATAGTGGTAGTTAGCATCTTTCTACCTGGCCAGTGTTTCAGCATTAATAGTGAAAATAGGGCATCCTGGTGATCTCTGACAAGATGTCCTTTCAACAGTATTAAAGCCTCAGTAGACTTCCTTAAAGATGCTGTAGGAGTAAAGGTGAGTTTTCTATGGCATGTTAGTATGTCCTAGCTTACATGAAAAAGGGAGAAGAGGGAGAAAGGATCTTACACAGCTGCAGAAGTGTCTGAAGTACTTTCCTGAGCAATCCTGAGATAAACGGATATGGTAGGTACATTACCCAGCACTGAACCACCAGCTTTAGTTTGCCATATTTCCACACTGCCATGTACGAAGTCTGTACTAGCAGTGTGGCTCCAGGAGGTCAGAGGAGTTCTCTCCTGGCGTTGTTGTGGCAGTGCCAAGTACGTATGCAGAATGGAATGACTGAGTTTGACCAACTAGTCACTTCAACTAATAGTGGAAACTTTAAGAAGCAGAGACTGTATGTTTTGCACATTTGGAGCAAGCTGAGAAACAATTTTTTGCCATTAGTAAACACAGCCATCCTCTTAACTATTGAAGATAACAGCAGACTCAGTATATTAAACCCTCAGGCTCAGTGTGGATACTACTCATGAAATGTAAATAGGTGAAGAAAGGAAGGAAGGTTGTTTGCTGAGGCTTAAGAAGTTACTTGATTAAGTAGGAACACTTCAGAAATTCATTTATATAGCAGGTAAAATATGAAGTAAACATTAGAAGGTCTACAAAGATTGGCTAGCAATGAGACTCTTCTGATCATAACCTAAGCTTTGATGCGATTCATTTAACTTTTTCTTCTTAAGGAAATGTGAGGAGAGGCAAGAGACTAGAGGCACTGAAGTAAGAAAAGTGATAGAAAGAAGGAATTTTTATCCTTTTGATGAAGAGCAAAGATCTAATTTCATGTTTCACAGTCTGCACTTTGGCGTAAGTAACTTCATGAATGTTCCCATTGCAAGGAAAAGGCTGACAGTTGAGAATCTTCTTCTGCAATCTGAAATTGACATTTCCATGAAACTGTTATTTAAATGTCTGAGGAATTTATCTCCTAGTAGGAGGCCATGGTAGGTCATAACATAGCCTGTACCCTGAGGTATTAGCTTTAGGTGTCTCTAGTTGGGCAGCTTTAAAGCATCCACTTTCACGGTCATCAGTGAAAACACTGTTTTATTGTTACCTCTGAATATTATACACACAAAGTTATCTTTCTTTATGATCTAAAGCTGAGCATACAATATTATCTTCATATTTTCATGTTATGCTTGAAATGTTCCTACTAATTCAAAGTACTACATAAAACCATGCATTCCACTGAATATTTTTCAAAACCACAACAATTAACATCTCATTTTTATGTGAAAGAAAAAACAAAGATAAAGCACTTTTATTTGAGTAAATAACTATAGGCATACTTATGTGCAGATGTATATGTATGTATAAATCACAGTGCATAACAGATACAAGTCAGAGGAAATACTGTGTGGTAATCTGCTCTCCGATTCTCATGTAGAATACTCAGAAATAAATCATGATGTATTGAAGGTCACATGCAAGAACAAATGAATTCTATTGCAGTGACTTGAAGTAAGATCTTACAGCTCTTCATATATTTATTCACTAATTTGTTTATTTTTTAGCACTGTCAACATAATTCTTGTCTGTTATCTATACATAATTTTCTTAAGGGTATTTTGCAATTGGAAAGAATTAGAAAATACCTATTTTTTTTTTTTTTTGTATTGCATTTGATATCTTCTATGAATCACTTGCCTCATTTTTCATGAAGATATTTCTAAGAATCTATGAGAAACATCCTAGCATTAAGAACAGAATACTAATGGAATACATAATAATGGAGCTGAGATCGATAGTTTACAGGATATGTAATAATATACTTTTGGTTTTGAGGGCATGCTAAATAAAGGTCTTTCAGGCCTAGCAGAAAGTGTTTTTCTTTTTTTTTCTTTCCTCTTTCAGTCTGAATTAAAGTAATTCTGGCTTGTCTTTTGTCTTTGTGTAAACTTTTAATCTGCAGTGTGAGCTTGCCTCCAGCAAATTATGTCCATAGGATGTGTTCCAAACTATGTAATTCTAGAGGGACTCCGAAATGTCTTTATCCAAATAGTCCATAAAAAAGTCCCCACCTGTTACTTGAGAAAGAATCAGAGACATAAAAGCATTACAAAACATTTTAACAAAAAAACCCTTTGAAAAAGTAGAGTAATTTAAAGAGTGATCTAAATAATTGCTGCATTAATGTAACTCATGGATATATCCTACCAGGGTAGGAGTGGAAAGATGTCTCAGTAATACCGTCAATTAACAGAAACTCTTTAAAAGATTATCCCTAAGGCCATACTTTAAAAACTTCACTGAACACTATAATACAAAACGGTGTATTAATTACAACTGGTCAGAAATCTTTTTTCATGAAGCAGTTTTTCATCAGAAATATTCCACTTATCAAAACATAAACTTGTCACAAGAAAGAACCTTTGAAGAAAGTCAACAAACAAACAAACAAAAACCCTAGCAGATTTACTATTGATCGGTTTTGATAGAGGCATGGTCACAATAGTCTTTTCCCTGAGATTTTAACAAGAGACATGAAGAAAAGAAGATTAATCCCAGGTGTCAGTATCCTAAGTAAGTGCCTGACAGTCAAGCAGTTTTCTCTGGCTGTGAATTTCATTCTGAATAAATGGATCCAAGTATTAATTGTTGGCATGCAAAGTTCTGATGTGAGGCTCTGGCTAGTTCAGTTCACTGAATGAATGCTGGAGAGAGACTATTAACTAATTCATGCAAAACCCGTAGTGGGAATTGAATAAAAAGTGTAATGGTTAGCAGGATTTTGCTTTTGATATAACCTTCCTCACTTTACCAGTGCTTTGTCTGAGTCTTTGGTTATCCAGTGTGGAGTTTCACTGACATGACTCGATATCCATGGGTGTTCTGGGTTTTGCCCATAGAAAACTGGTCTCAGCATGAAAGCCCAATTAAATCAGTATGCATCTTCTCAGGCAGTGAAATAGCACTGGAATATTGCAGCAGAACAGAAGCTTTCCTGTGCAACGTGGAAAATGCGTAGTGGTGAGTTTGCGGACAGAACTCTTCCTGGGGTAACACTTGATCTTTTATTATTAATTTTCTTGCTGTCTAATAGTACTGAACCTGTGTTCTTGATGTGGACTCTTTAGGATTTCATCATAGTAAATCATAAAAATAAATTATTTTTAACTGAAAGAATAATCCTTCAAAAATGCATGTATGAATTAGTAACTAATACCATTCTTAAAAACCTAGAAAAGTAATTTAATAACAGCATTGGAGAAAATGTGCACCAACACTTCATTAAGCATTCTTTTACTATAAAAAATTGTGTCCTGAGAATGAGCCATTAAAATTAATGTTAATTATAGATGAGCCCGAAATAAAACCCTCTGTTTACAATTTCCACCACACCATGTTAGGAATGAAATCTCTATTTGGACATTGTTTGATAGACATCACTATTTTTAACCTTCTTTTTTTATGCTATGTCAATTGCAAACAGATCAACTCATCCTCTCTCTCCCCATTCCACCCCTCCTTCTTCCAGTGTCCAACATGTTAACGAATGTTCTGACACTATGAGATTTTTCTATAACAAAAAGAGTACCACTCCATTTTTCTTAACCAAGAGATTTAACCCTGTAAAATATGGAAGAAAGCACCCTTAGAACATATTTTTTTCAACATATTTTATAAGTGTTTCAAATAATACTAAGTCACTAGAATTCACTACTTTATGTGGGCTAGCTTCAGATATATTTACATTCTACTATTTTTAAGTAAGTACTTCACATTAATGCAAATCAACATCTTTCAATTCAGTAATTAAATGGTGGTTTAATCCTCACATGGTAAAAATATAGTATATTATCATGAAAATATCAATGAGTCAATCCCATGCAATAGTATAAACCACATAGTAACAGTAATTACTTAACAACAATTTAAAGGGCAGTAATTAAAAGAAACAAACAAAATCTTAATCAGACTCATCATTTACTCACCTGTGGTTTTTTCATTTGCAAATCAGTGTTTGCAGTACACAGTATAATTTATTATTTTGAAACTAACAACATTTTCTATGTTGTCTAAAAGCTATTCTCTTTTTTAAAATTGAAGGATCTGCTTTGCATACAGTTAAAGCTGTCTTAAAAATGACATATCTGATGTGTTATTAAATAGCTGATATTTATCAGTTTGAAACTAAAAGAAGAATTCTCCTAAGTAACTTTGCAGGGATAATTTGTTTTCAAGGAAGAAGAAAGGGTAAATGCAGTAGACACAAAGCAGATGTTATCATGAAATAGGTTGATTCAGTATTTAAAAACTGGAGCAGGAGGGTTGATACATCGGGATCAGACATCATAAAAGGGCCAACAGCAAAATGAATTATCCAAAAATAAAGAAAAAACTGTAGCTTGGATGAGTGAACTCACCATCCAACGCATGGAAATGCGTTCTGAGACTATTCTTCTATCCTGCAGGATACCATAATACAGTCACTGTGAGCATGAAATCTTGTATATGAAAATATTGGACTACATGGAGAGTGACAAATTACCACAATTTTCATTATTCATGAGTATTACAGTACTGTATAAAACCTCCCACCAACTAAGTATTGGGGTAAACTGTCTATCCAGCTTCTGTTACAATACGTTAGTTTGAGAAATCTTTTTTTAAATTATTATTTTATTTTCATTTTTATTTTAAAAAGTTTTCTAATAAGCAGAAAAGTAGATTAAAGATCTGAAAAGTCACAGAAAGGATATTTATAACAATGTCATTAGGAGTGACAGGTCAGTGATGATGCACAGCGATTCATGAAATATTGACATGACTTACGTTCAAGAAAGGGCAAGTCTTGGCCTAAAGTCAAGGATCTCACAATATGACTGCTCTACAGTGGAAAGATTGCTCCATTCCTTGCTCCCCAAGCAAGGCAGAAAAGGTGAGGAGACTGCTATATTATCCCCTAAGCAGTAGCTACACAGTGCCTTGTCTTCCTGCTAAGAGGACAATGAGTTGTCAAGAGAGAAAAAAAGTTCTGTGCAGTGATTAGCTTTGGGTGCAGTCAACATGCAAGAAGATTTTGCACTGGTAAGTTAGATTTTTAACCATGTTATTTGTAAACTGTCACATGGTAAATAGTGTTCATAAGCCAGGAAAATACATTGCTACCTTTTACACTGCCATGTGCTATCAAAGTGGTAGTAAGTATGATATTTAAACTTTCCCTTGTACCATACTGGTGATGGCAATTTATAATGAGTGGGTTTCCATGGAATTTGAGAACTGTCTAATTCTGCAAGAAAAGCATTTTCATGGGTGATTTTTGAAAGGAAATGGAACAGAACAGCTAAATCCCAAGACCATGAATTCTAAACAAGCCAAAACAGCCAGAGTTATGGCTAGAGGAATTCCTGTTTCAAATTAGTATTACAGAATGTGATAAAATCAAATGGAGAAGGCTCCAAGGAGACCTAGCAGCCTTCCAAATACCTGAAGAGGGCCTACAGGTAAGCTGGAGAGGGAATTTTTATAAAGGCAGGTAGCAACAGGAATGGCTTTAAACTGGAAGAGGTTAGATTTAGACTAGGTGTCAGGAAGAGATTCTTTACTGGAGGGTGGTAAGACAATGGAACAGGTTGCTCAGCGAGGTTGTGGATGTCCCCTACCTGGAAGCATTCAAGGCCAGGCTGGATGGGGCTTTGAGCAACGTGATCTAGTGGGAGGTGTCCATGCCTGAAGGAAAAGGTTGGAACTAGATGATCTTGGGGGTCACTTCCAACCCAAACCATTCTGTGATTCTATGATTCTATGATCTAAAGAAGGACAGCTCTTTCACTGTCTAAACACTTGCTACTGCTTAATCTCCACAGCACTGACCAAAAGGAAAATGTGTACCGCATAGTAATTCCTACAATGATTAATAGTGTAAATGGAAAAGGGTTTTAAAAGAAACAAAAATCTATTTTCCATCACCTTTTTGTTACCAATTTGTCCATTCAAAAGATGCAATGCAGTTGATCTTTTTGACAGAATTTTTGATGAGAAAATTCCAGACATCATGAAGCACTGTGCCACAGTCTCTAGAAAAAGACACAGAATTTTAAGCTAGTGGAAGATGTTTACAGGTACAAATGTAAGCCAAGATGGCTGTCTGTCTTTGACTTTACATTTCCTTGACACTAATATTCAGTTTTCCATATTTTGTTGCTTCCTACAAATCCCACTTCCATAGCACAGTCTCACATTCTGAAGCTCAAGAGAAAAGGAAAAAAAAAAGGGTGAAATTAGAAGATCTGAGATAGGTACCACTAAGTTAAGTTTTCTCTCCTTCTGTTGTAGTTGTGAGGCACTCTCTATGTACCAGAGAGGTAGAAGCTGAAATTAGAAACATGTAATTTGTAGTATTTGAACTGTGGAAAGGTATACACAAAGGATGGTCCTTGGGTGGGCTTCTGTCTGTCCATCCATAGTGCAGCACCTCTTGAGATGATCCTTGGTGCATCCCGGTGCTGTGTCCTTGCTGAGAATATTTCAGCCACAACTACACCATGGAGAAAAACAACTCCACAGTATGTCCTCTGGAAAGTTGTTTATCTAACTAGGTCAAGGTCAAGAAGGAAAAATCTGGTGTCTTATGGGTAGAGTTCACACACAATATGTGAATACCCTGCTTAAACAGAGAGCAGTTCATCCAGCAGTGGACTCAGAAACCAGAAGATGTAATAAAAGTGAAATTAAAGAATTAATTAAAGTGGTACTGTTTTTAATACAGTATTTCCCTTATTCAGTCTCTACTTACTTAATTCCCACAACAACTCGAGAAACATCTAGCCAGCAGCTAATTAAAGTTAGAAGGATGCAGCTATCTCCAGTACATTCTCTTTAAAGGACTAAGAAGATCTTACCAGATGGAAACACTGATGGAAAAAAATTATGGTGGAGCAAGAAAAGAAAAATACTGAAGGAAATAACCATGTCTTGATCTACTAAGCAATCAATTTGTCAGTGTAAGCTCATGTGAAGTAATGCATAGTGAACTAAGACCATTTCTAGTGATTGTTCCTTATTTTCAGTGGTTGCTTTACTTATGATTTACTAATTAAATATTGAGGCAGGTAGTAATGAGCACCAGAAGCTAGGTTCTGCAGAGTTCAGCTTCCATACAGGTCTTTAAACAGGAGCTCATTGCAAAACTTCAGTAGGAACTTGAACTCAGTAAGTTAAACATGCAGTGGCAGCAACAGGCAGGTCATCAGGTGATACTGTGGTACAACACTGCCCAGACAGCAGAACTGTCTTGTCCCTGAAAACATCAACATGAACTGGCTTTGAAATTTGTACCATAGCTTCAAGTACTTTACTTTACAATAAATGCTCTCTATATAAATCATCAACTTATATAATCATGAGAGGTGAATTGTAACTCTAGTCAAAAATACCCAGATATAGGTATCTACACGCTGATATCTATGTGTTAGATAGATGCCTGCACTCCTAGTACTGTCAATGTAGCCTGTACATTAGATAAGCTAAGCTACATCTGGTTCCAGATCAACTCAATCTGATGGTGAAGATACGTTTTTTGAATGTATATAAGCATTTTTTAATTTGTGAACACAAACTGTATAATTTGTGAGAAATATTTTTATTATTTTCTTTTTTTTCTGATTTTACATGACCAAAAAGGATATCATATCCCATTTTTTAAAGAATGAGAACTTCGTCATCTATATGAATATTTCTAACTTGTTCCATGTTATTGCCATTCCCCTGCAAAGGCACATTTGCCACTACAAAGCACCAGAGAGTAACTTTCATTTTCACCAAACACAGGCCCATGGATCTGTACTGCTTTTCAGAATATAGATCTGCTTACTGGAGCTTGAGCCAACAGAAAGAGTGAAAAATGCTCCATCCTGAATTCATTCTGGTCCTTCCCAAAGCAATGGGCAGGAGGGAAAGACTGTTTTGCCAGACTTACTTTTGTGTTAGTGCTTTTATTACCCCAAGCTGGGCGGGTTTGCAGTGCAGTGATCCAGTCTTCTGTATTGTAACAGTGTGCTCCATGAGCTCAATGGCTGCAACAGCACTTCCACTTTTAAATGTTTGCATTAATCGTGAGGTATTGTTTCAGGATAGAGGAGATCATGAGAAGAGGAAGAAGAAAATGTGAATTCATATTGAAAACAGAAAATTTTCTCTAGTATTGATGGTGCAGTTTGGTGCAGTTGGACAAAAAGGTGCTGCATGTGTATGTCATCATGTCATATAATTGGGGGAAATTAGGCTTTCTAGTGTAAAAAGGAGAAATTTGAACAAACTTCAACTGGCAAACTGGTTCAATCAATTTTACTTAATTTCTTTCTTGAAAAGAAAATACACTTTATTTCTTTTTTTCTTTACAGGAAAGAAAAAGGATGGATTCAACTGTATAATATTTAAAAGACAGAGGAAGGACTGATGTTAGCAAATGCAGTGATTTGAGCTGCATTACCACAGAGTGTCCAGCATCACACACACTCCTCATGGGACTTTTTGTTCTAAGGACAAATCAGAACCACTCACCTACTGCAGATGTAATCCTTTGTATATGTCCCTGCTTCTGGAAGAAGCAAATGTACGGTAGTATTCCTTCCATACAATTTAAGGGAAGAGAAACCAGCCCAAAGATCTAGTGATATACTAGTTTTAGAGACAGCCTGCAAACACAAAGAGAGAAAATTATTATTTTTTTAATATTTAGGATAAGCCATGATCCCTGCTAATCAGATGAAGCCCTTTCAACTTCAGAAACTGTCTTATTTTTCTTTATGAACATTAGGTGTAATAATTTGACTATCACTATTACATAAAATCTGTGCTCAAGAGCACCAAACTGATGTTTTGAGTGGGTGGTATGACTACTGGATAAACTGAATATATAAAGACTTTAATCAGATAGAGCATTTGGATGCCCAAGAATGGAAGACAGAGCCTGCTGGTGTGAACACACATCAGGAGTTCAGACAGAATGAAATCTATGATGCAAGGACACTGTTTCTACATTTTCCACTATTTTAAAGAGTACTGTGCTCCAAAGCTGCAGAGCTGTTCTTTAGTAAAGCTGCTCTGCTAAAATGATAAACAAAATCTGTTTCTTTGAAGGCAGCAGGAGTCCTTGAAGATCATTTCAGATGCAGTGTGAGTCTAGTGCATGGAATGATCTAAGGCCTAGATCACAACACATGGGGAGGGACTGAATTACTCTTCTCACATATAAATACAAGGAAGCTTATAGGATCTAGGAATTTTCTTACAATCAGTTGTAGCAGGTGAAATGGACAAGTTTCAATAGTGGCAACAGGTCTGGAAAATGGTGAGCTCAGAGAAAAGATCTGATTCTTCAATTGTAACATAAGTGAATTAGGATTCCTTGGCTGAGGAAAATGCAGCTCTTTTGCTGGAAATTGGAAATTGTCAAGAGTAATTATCAAGAGGTTGGCTTCAACAAGGAACTGTAGAAGAAGAGGCAAAGTTTCTATTTTCAGTGTTCATTTAACATAACCCTTTATTCTGTTTGCAGCCCACATGATGACGCAACACCCCTCCATTTATATTCCCAGATTTGGAATCATAAAAACATTAATTCACCTCTTAATTATTCATTTAGGAGTTTCTTTGTTGGGCTCTCAGGAGTACTATATTAGGTATTTCTTTTGTAAAATTCAGATTTAGAATGTAAGAAGAATGAAGAGTTAGACTCTTTTGTAAAACTACAGAGAATTTAAAGTGAAAACCATATGAAAATAGGCAAACCTTCAATTAAAAAAAGAGTTTCCAAAAACACAGATTGCTAGACTGAAATTTCATGTTCTTTGCATGTATCTTTTCAAATATATATCTAGTCTTTCCAGATAAAAATGGAATAGTAGAAAGAAGAATATAGCTTCAGAACACTGTAAAAATATGTAAGACTTCAAGAAAATTTTGATAGGTATATAAAACAATGATTTTTCTTTTCTTATTCAGAAAGATTTTGTAAAATCAAAGTTATATTAGCTTTGGAGTTTTTTCTCTCAAATTTCACACTATGATCAAGAGATACTATGAAGTTTTTCAGATGACAAATTTTCCTATAAAGAAAGTGGCTGAAATTTATCCTGTTGCCTTGTAGTCCATAGTACAGAAAACTGACACTAACGACAGAGGAACAGACGGTAAGGTGGGTGCACCCTACCTCTTTGTACCGTGGTGTATCACCCTTTATTTGAAAAGACCGACACTCTTTTCATATTTTTTATATGGTCAAAAACAACTGTTTGGATTCTTTTCTACCCTGAGATCCTAAAGCATTACTGAAGCTGCAGAAAAAAGACGTTCCAAGGAAATCTGGAGAGTCAGGGACAGCTTCAAAGAAGAAAGACAGAAACAAAACTATTGGCTTTGACTTATAATTTTTTCTGTCTTCAGTGATTCACGCTATCATATCTTCTGAATAAAAGGAAAATTGTCCACTGCAATCTGCTGGAAAACAAATACAGTTCATTCAATCCTCTATTTCCCTGAGCTTTTACTTGATATTTTTATCTGAGCTGCTTCTGAAACTCTGTAAAAAGTTTGATGAACCTGTGTGTGATTGAGGAGGTACATTTCCCTTAAAATAAGCACACTGGAGCATTCTCTCAAAGATCAACAGATCCCCAGTTACAAAACAACCCAATCAACCACACAAACAAACAAACTCAAAAAAAAAAAAAAAAAAAAAAAAAAAAAAAAAAAAGAAAAAACCCCAAAGGATCTAACTTGTATCATCAATAACCTTTTGACTTGCTTACAGGGATACATGCACTATAACATCCTGCAGGTTTACTTTCTGGATTTGTTCACATGCAACTTTAACATGGCATTGCATAACTGTAATTTTGTAGACAACTATGTGATGTGCATTAAACCTTTTATTAAACATTAGATTACCCATTTTACATATAGCATGAGAAAAGATGAAGATGACAAGGTCGAGTATCTCTTAAATGACATCACGCTGTGGCTATAGTTATGTGTTTTTTTTTCCCCTTTCCTGGA
The DNA here is from genome assembly GCA_023055505.1 of Callipepla californica brunnescens. NCBI lineage: Eukaryota > Metazoa > Chordata > Aves > Galliformes > Odontophoridae > Callipepla > Callipepla californica. The sequence goes on along the minus strand of JALIRH010000001.1, from coordinate 79,249,143 downwards.
GTCTGAATGCTGGAGTATTCTGCCAATGCGATGTGACAAAGCAGCACCTCCATTACAGAGAAAATTACAGACCAGGCTGGAAGCTGTACTTTGCATCCATTCTTTAGGCAGACCTAGGTGACCAACTCGTGGTTTTATCCCTAATGAAACACAAGGTAAATTGCATGGCATGGTATGTACTCTATTTCAAATTGGAAAGCAGGCTTCTTCAGGAAAAATGTCATACCATACACGTGTAATAAGCCTATGTGTATGTACCACATGGAAATGTCTGCCTTTACAGATTATATCCTCCTATACATAGATAGATCTGCTACTTTTAGTTCTTTTCAGGTCACAATAATGATGCAAAAGTGTGTGGGGGGGAAGGTCTTCTACTGACAGTTTTAAAAAAAGAAGAGAATAAAGTGGAAATGCTGTGCTTACCAGCTCCCACTGTTCAGGCCACAGAGGGTCACTGAACTGCAGTTCATTTCCTATTCCACTCTCTGACTCCAACACTTTGAAGACTGCTGTAGGGATGTAATCATTCTTCTTGAGCTCGAGTGAAAACCACACAGAAAGATCAGTCATTTGCCTGCTCTGTTATTCACCCTCTTCCTCTTTTCATTTCTTCTCCTGTTTTAATGTAATTGTAAAGATCACTATTTCTTTGAAACAGTTTGAAATTTAGATTTATTGCTTAAAAAATATCTCATGACTTCATCAGATTGCTGTCTGAATTTGATATGCTACATAATTCACAAAATTAAACTCCTCCAATAGTGTCTCCAGTGCTTGCTTTCCTGGAGGTTTCATACTTTAGAAAATCCATACTATAAAATCTGTTTTAATCTGAATTGTCTATTTTATCTATGATAGATAACAAGCATAATCAACAACTGCAATTAGACCCATGTTACAAACATAAACACAAGACAATGAAGCAGAAATGTCCTGGAAACTTCATATTTAATTTCTAATATTTCCTCACATGGGAGTATTACCACCTTAGATAAGGTGATCTCAGTATGTGTGATGGAATTTTTGTCTGTAGAAAAACAATCTTCTTATCTTTCATTTTTCTTTTTTTCCTTTGTAAGATGACAGCCATTGTGTCACAAAACAGTGTGGTGATAAAAGCCATTTCACGGGGCAAAAACTTGTGTTTGGCTGCAGTGGTGAAAGGAGAGAGGAACAGGGCCCCTTTGAGTGCATTTCCCTGCGAGACTGCACACACTGCTGCTGTTGTTCCTGCCCTCCACAGTCACCATGTTTGATCCTTTTGGGAGCTGAGCTACTAAACCCAGTCCAAAACATAGTTCAGGCATAACATCAGTACATAAAATGCAGGAATCAAAGAGACAAGGGGAGGAGATCCTGAACATGTGAGAGCATGGGGATGGGCTCTGTCTCTTGTTGTCTGGTTCTGCCTGAGAAACAAGTTACTTGTTGGATATTACGACTAAGTCCAAACTCTTTTCTAAGGTAGTTTCTGTTTCAAGAATTTTGACAAATCTTTGCTTTACATTGCAGCTGAGACACCTAGTTGCCTAACCTGTGAAAAAAAACCTAAAGAAAATGCAATAAAATAAAGGCACAGAATGGAGAAATGGTGACCTCACTGCTGGAAAAAAGATGTCCATTCCTACTTATGAATGCATGTCCTTGTGTTACTTCAATTCACTTAGCTGCATTAGGAAATCATCCCCCAAACCCATGGAACACCTGAAATGTTCATTCCCGTAACACAGCAACAGGCTCTTAAAACATTTTTAGTAGACTATTGTTCTTACAATTTTTACCACCCCTTGTCAAAATAAATCAAACTATGATAATCTCCACAAGCACTTTAAAAGGATTAAAATTATGGGGAATCATTTTATATACCAAATTACTTTGTATATTTCTATTCTCTTGAATGAGAAGGGAAAATGAATTGGAAATCAAAAGAGGGAATTGCTCTTTTGATATCAGCATTTTCTTTTCTATGGGCATAATTAAATAGATCTTAGAAGAGTGAGACACAGAAAGAAGGGGAAAGAGGTAGAAAAGGAGTAAGGGACAAAGGGAGGTGGAGAGAAGTAGTCTAGGACCAGAATTAAAATATTTATCTATCTTATTTATCTTCAAAAGATACACTCTATCAGAATCTCCTCTCAGGATTGGTCTAGTTGGAGAAGACCACGAGTTTGTCCAGTGGATTGTTCAGGTGATTTCTCTGTTGCTCTCCCTAACATCCCAGGTAAACATAGAGTCTGAGAGGGAGGGCAGGAGTGTTCCTGCTACAGCCTTCTCCACTGATGCATCAGTTCTCAAGGCAGCTGATGTATTGGAGAGAACCCACATAGCTGCACTGAGTTTCTTCTTGTCTCAGTTACCACAACTATGAGAGTCTACACAGCTTAGTAGTGCTCAGCAAATGTTCAGTTTCTGAGTTCAGTCTGCTAGAATGCCTGTGAGTGTTTTCAAGCACTGTAATTTTGTACTACATCAGGAAGGACAGTAAATAGATGTTAAGTGAAACAATTCTGCTTTGTGTGCATTAAATCTGAACTATAGAACACTTTTTCACTATTTTGTTCCTATAAGGGCTTTTTCTCCTCTTTTTTATTTTTTATTTTTGTTTAACAACTTTTTCTGTTTCATAGTGTCAGTGATGATGTATCTTGGATTACATCCTGCAATTAGTTGTGGAAAAAATTACACGACACTGGGACAGCTCTGAGTCACCTGATCTGATCTGAAAGGAAGCCTTAGCAAGGCAATCTAAGCAACTGGAGTGTAAGAGGCAGGCACTAGGTAGTAGTGAACAGTTTGCCTTTCCTCTCTTTTCATCTACTATTCCATTTCAGGTAAACTTCCCATGGCGAGGTTTTATTTGAATGGACACCCAAGGTTCAAGCAATTGCCTCTGTTTAATATGTAGGCTTTTTAGAGCAAAGCATTTGTTTGAGGGACACAAAGAAAGATATGAAAAGTTGCAGAAGATACAATGAGAGTAAGATGAAAATAGTGGAGAGAATAAGTAGAAATCACCCAGATTGCAGTGAATATGAAGATGCCTCTTGTTATCTCTACACAATCTTCATCCCAGAGAATTTCTTTGCTAGCAACAAAGTAAAACATTGCTCACAACATATTTAGTTTTGTTAGACTTCTTTTTCTTTCATTTTGATGTAAATGTGAGTTACACCAAGCCTTCTAAGTACCTCTAGATTCAAATAATAAGGAGAAAAAGCATTTCCCTTCCTCGTTAAATCTTTCATCTGCCATAACATTAATTTTAAACAGCAGAAAGATGTGTGTAGGAGTGCAAAATGGCTCAAGAAACTGAAAAAAAACAACAAAAAACACCTGAAAATGGCAAGGTGAGGCTCCATTAGGGAAGCCTGAGTTAAAACAGCAGGATACAACCAATGAGACGCATTTTGCCCTTTCTATCTGATAGATCTGTATCTTTTGTAATAGGATGGAAGATAGGTATATAGTCTGATTATAACACAGCTTTTGATCAACAAGTAAATGACCAATGGTCCAGGAACTTAGATGCGTAGATAAAAGGAGGTGTGTAAATAAAGAAAAAGATTTTGAGAGAAAATTTGAATTTATCTTATTATGACGAAGTCTAAGTAGTTCTATCTAGTTAACTTTCTCAAATTTAAAAGAATTCCTTTGCCCAAAAGTAACTAACATAGGAAGAAAAATCAGGCATGAAGCTGAAAAGTTGAACTACAGAACAATTTGAAAAAGTTAAGGATAAAGATCCAAGGGAAATCTGAAGTTTGTCCAAAGCACCTGAAGATAAGGAAAGTTTATAACTGCTGAAATCCCCTCTGTACTTTGCACAGGAGATATCAAATAACGAGAGCTAATCTAACAGGAAGTGAATGATACAGTGCATTTCCTAGGGACTCAGAAGGAGGTTCATTTTTATGTTTGGAAAGAAGGCTAAGGGAAAGTGGTACTGAAAATTAAACAGTTCTAGTGAAATATTCTGGGATTATAATTCGACTATAGAAGGGACACTGTCCTGGTTTGGATAATTGCTAATAATTACTTTAAGGAAGTGTGGGAAAAGAGAACCTCAAGTGAAGGAATTGCACGCAAACACACACTCTTGCAAGATACCCAAGGACTCCAGGAAGACTTCTTTTTTTCATACATTGTTTATCAGACTATCTGACTGCCTAACGGCAAGGAAGAGAGGACACTGTATGGGGAATCACCGGCACTCATTTATTTGGAGATCTATATGACTCATTTCTATGCCAAATATTTTGAGACACCTTCTCCAAGTGTTACAAGGAAATGTTAGCGTTGTTTTGACCCATCTCTTGGCAAGATTTTGAAGCACTGAATGTAAGAACTTTCACCATACCGAGGTGGGTTCTGTTCAAAGATTTGCTTTTATCAGAATCACTGAGTTCATTTTCACTGAGTCCATATGCTTTTCAGTCGGGTGACCAGCATGTTCTTATGTTTATATTTAGCAAAAGGAGTAACTGTAGAAACAGAACATTTTAAATGGATGGAAAAAGATATTTGTGAATTTTACTTCCATGGGAATGATTAGTACAATGGAACTGGACTTTACTTTCAGCTAAGCAGCAAAAACAAGCAGAAGCAAAGAAACAATAAGGAGGAAGCAAATATATATCCACATAGATGATATATCATGGCTTGAGAAATCCCTACTATTGTATCTCATTAAATATTTCATACTGTATGAGAGAGCTGGATTCCCTCTAATGCTTATGGCTGCATGAAAGCAAAGAAATTTCTCAAAACTATGCAATCTCTTTCTAAAGAATATTACCAATAAAACCTTTAGAAATTGGAAAGAGCAAGGAGAAAAAGAAGGGGTTAGGAAAATGGGGGAAATATATTAACAGAAGGAGGCAAGTGTAAAAATTGCTGAGAAACTCAAGGATGCAAATGAGATGCATTAAAATCTCAAAGCAAATGACTGATTTTGACATCTCTGTTGCACCTCTCTGTATATAAAGGATAAATCTGAGGATGCCCAGATTTGCTGAAGAGACAGAGACAGACTGACTCCACAGAGAAATCCATTATAGTAGTAACCTCCAACTTCAGATGGGTTTTGTAATACACTTTCTTTTCATGAATCCTGAAAATCCCAGGATATTAAAATGTTATTTTCAGTTTTGGAAAGGCTTGTTTCAGGAGCCTTATTTACAGATTTTCCTCCTTACTTCTATCTACCGAGAATCACTGTGTGAATAAAGAAAATAGAAACAAAAATAAAATGGTAGGTAGCATTTTATTTCTCTCTTAGGTGGAGCTTATATTTTAGGACAGTAGGAAAACTAGTCCATGACAACATATGTTTGTTTTTTTTTTTTTCCATATAAAGAAAAAATTTTACATGGAAGTTTTTCTGGAGACTATAAGAAGCAACAAGTAGTATGGGAATAGCAAATACTTTAATCAAGCATTGTATTCGATGGAAAGTTCATCTCTTTCTACACAAAAAAAGAGAAAATAAAAATTTTAAATGAAATGGCTTATAGTAAACAGTACACTGAGGCAGATTTTTCTGTGTAATGAACATAAAAATCAGATCTTATCAGATAGATCTGTGAAACAGAACTTACCCCCAACACTTTAAATTAAAATACCTGTATACATGTGCGTGTGCACATTTGCACACGTGCACACACACAGCAAGGAAAAATAAGCAAGGAAATTCTTTCCGATAGCCAGTTTCAAGAATACAACTGTTCTCCTGTGCTAGTAGCTGTTGCCAGCCAAATAAAATATCAGTGTTCCACTAGGAAATGGCTAGCCAAACAGAAAGTGCAATGAATCTGCAGCTGATGAATATAAGGATTTCTCCATGAAATCCCCACTGTCAGAATTTATTATAGAGGCTTTCTGTAGTTTAGGACATTCCCAAGACTGGTTACTCAGTGTTATGTAAATGACAAATGCTGAAAAAAATAATGTGGAACAGATGAATAAGGCATTTGGTTCGTAGGAAAAGGGATCAATATAGTTTTGACTAGAGGCTTGAAGTAACTTCTTGTGATAAAAATAACAACACTACAGTAACCTTCCTATGGCTATCATTATATCAACTTGCAGATATTAAAATATGTTTTAGCAAGTGTAAAGAGTTAAAAGATATTTCCTCCTGAAATAGAGGGATGAAGTTTCACTTCTTACAAAGCATTAGTTAGTAAATTGATAGCACAATGATTAACTTGTATTATTAACTTTTCATCCCTCACCCTTTGATTGAGAAAACCAGAATGACGCATTTTAACATTGATTCAGCAACTTGACAGTTCTTGGTGGGAGATAACTGTAGATTTTTTGTTATAATTTAAAGAGGCTAAAAAAGACTGAATTTACAGGCCCTACACAGATGTGTGTGTAGGGAAGATTGGAGGAAGGCTTTTCTCTTCACCACCCACTCCCTAGGCAAGAACCAAATGCAAGAAGTTCCTAAAGAGCTGATGAGAAGCAAAAGGAGTGCAACACACCAGGGAGTGGTGAACCAGATGCAGTCCCATTGCATGCTGAGAATTAAAAGGAAGGAAAGAGATTTTTGATGGCAATCAGTCAACTGCAGCCCCTCACAACTGGGCAAAAATGGAGTGGTGAATGTAGCTGAATCCTCATAGAAGTGAGGAAAAACAGTGCAGGATGATTTCTGTCTGGGTTGAAAGAGTTGCTCTGACCTGCAGTTTTTTATTCATATTCAGATGAACACCACTGAGATAACTGGGAGTATAAATTAAAAGTGAATTAAAATAGAATAAGAATTTCAACATTTGACCTCAGAAAAAGACAGTTCTCTAAGATTTTTTTTCTAATTTACTTAAGATTTATTTTTTTGTTTATGTGTATGTTTTTGTTTTCAGATGTTCTGATTGTCTTGGAGAAGGGTTTTTTCCTCTTTTAATCGCTCTGTGACATCTTTGTCTCTAACATCCAATACAGTAAATTCATTTGTATAATAAGCCTTTAATACAAGAGGGCTAGGGCAGCACATGGTGTTCCAAATGTGGTCTCACTGGTTTCTTACATAGAGCTAGGATATTTCCTCTGACTTACGTTCAATACCTCCATTTATACATGCCTCAGTTTTGTTTGCTTTTCCTTTTTTTTTTTTTTTCCCCAACTGCTGTTAAGCACCCAGCCAACTATTTTTGAGTTTTATTCACTTCCCCACCCCTCCATCTTGCTTTCCCTACTGTCATGGACATACTATATATTTTTTTCAATTCAGGATAATTCAAACACTGTTTTATTCTTTTAGCTGCAAGTTTTCTGTGGTATGGACTAGATTATCACCAGAGCCAAGTGAACCAATTTGGATTAAATTAAGAGAACCATTCCTTGCCTCACACAGATATTTGTTTGAAGTTTGAAAATGTCAGCTTAATTTTTATTCACCTGCTGCTCACTTCCTGGTTTCGGTCAAGATTGGAATGCTACAATATTAGGAGAAATTATGCTCTTTTGATATTTTCAGATGAAATGGAAAAAGGAAATTGGAGATGAAGGATGGTCTTGTGGTTAAAGGAACTGAACACAGGCTCTTGAGATAAAGGTTTAATACCAGGTTGTGCCACAGGCTACCTTTATGATTCCAGTCAACCAACAGAAACGGAGAAATTGCCCAACTGGATCAGATCAGCAGTCTATCTAATCATATATCACCCCTCTGTATCTCCTTATGTCAGCTTCAGAGAAAGACGCAGAAGCCTCTGAAAAGTGCAGGTCTATCATGCCTACAAGGGAAGTTCCTCTCTTGCCCCCCCCTCGTTCAGGCAGCACCTTATGTTCTGCAGTATTCATCCGCTTCTGAAACTCTTCACTATTTTTAAATCCTAACATTTTACTTATTTTCTTGACTGCTACTGAGCACTGCAGAGAGATCTTCATTGAGCTGTCAAGGCTTTTTTCTCAGTCGTTACAGCTGTTTTCTCTTGTTCTGCCCCTGTGATCAGTGGGGGCTTTCTTAACACTGTCGTCTTGTCTGGTCAATGCCCAGAACTCGATGCCTTATAATTTCCCAGAACTCGGCAACTGCATGACTCAGAGCATGTGGTTATAATTGTGGCACAGTCTTTTTTCTTTCTACACTATTTACAGCGCTTGAGTGCGAATGATGTGTTCAAATGCTGCCTGGGATTTGAAAGGAACACTCCAATACTATTTTTTTCTTCAAACAATAGGTACTTCTGTGATCGAGGTATTGTTCCCCGGCCTTTTAGACCATGGCCACTATTATCCAGGTTGTTAAAATGAAAGGTTATTATAGTTACCTAACAAGTCCTGGAAAAGTGTCCAGCTGCTACAATGCTTAGCTGTTAGAGTTCTCATACTTACATCAGCACTGTTTTCTCCTTAATCTTGTTCCCAAAACCTCTGTTGATAAACAAATGAGGACCTTGCATGAGGAACAGTCAGCCCATTCTATTGCATTGCTTATGGGTAAAATATCATGCCATGAGGAGAAACCTCTGTTCATTGTACAGTGCTCTGAAGAGTTCTATTACAAAACACCTGAGCTTTGCTGACTTGCAACAACCTGAGTTGTATTGGAGGCACTACCAAGAATGTAACAAAAAATGAAAAACCTGTGTTCATTCTATTTCTACGTGGATCACCCTTGTTTTGACTGCTTGGACCATATTTTGATGTTCATGCTCATACTGAACATTTAACCTATCCTCATACTGGAAATTATGATTCTGATTATTGTTCATGGTCTGTCATTGGAGAATTTCTTTGATTCATTAAAGGATGTAGGGGTGGAAAAAACGTCTCTAGGAACATCTATTCTCTCCCTGGTGTAAGAGGAAGGGCTATAGGACTTAATTCTAGGAAGAGAAGACAGAACTGCATCAATTGTATTGGATTGCTGTTGGGCTGTATTTGTGGGTTGCTGCTTGAAGCATGCTTGTATTTAGTTTGTGAGCAGACTCTCCTTTCCATTTGATGTGTGGAGGGAGATTGGGCTTAAACCCATTATCAAATGGAAGATGATTCAGAAGAGTAAACAGATCTAGAAATTCAGAACTTCTTTCAAATGCAGTAACAAGGATGTATCTGAAAAGCCCTTATACCATAACAAAGAAGATAAATGGTTATTTTGCCTATTCTGGGTGCCGGTGGCACAGTATCAGGGAGTCACAACTGACCTCATCTTGGCCATACATGGCTTGAAGGGGAAAACTGAAACCCTATGTTATGCTCTTCTCTGAGTGGAGCCCACAACTAGATACTTTAGTTTCCCAGAACTCAGTAATTCTATGACTCAGAGCAAACCATTGTAATTGTGGCTGTCAGTCCTTTTTCTTTCTACACAGTACTGGAGGCCAGCTGATCTACTCAAATAGCATTTGAAATCTAGAAGGAACATTGAAATAAGATATTAAACATTAGAGACTTTTTTTTTTTTTCAGAAAAGCACATTGGGCATTAGTACAATCTAAGCAGAAACAGTTGCCATTACTAATATATTGATACCACAGCTATGTTATGATTGTAAGAAAGCATGAATGTTAGCATGGCTGTACTTGCATGAGTAAAGGTGACCAGTTGGGTGCCATCTGGGGTCACATGCGTTTGAGGTCACCCCAGCTGCCACAGAAGGGAACACTGAATCACAGCAGCCGTCGGATGGATGACAGCGCTGTTGATGGTTCTCTCATAATCCCAGCATATAGCCAGACTTTAAGGATCTTGAGATCCAGATGAAGAAATAAGAGACAGAGATCCTTCAGTGTGTACAGAAATTAGTCTTGGCACATATTCTACCATTTAGCAACCTGATATTTAACTCATGTTATTCACTGTATCCATCTTGCTCATCTATCTGGTTTTCTCTTTAGTAATATTTTGTGCCTTTACAACTCCCCCTTCCTCTCTTTTTCACATTATTAGGGATACTAATCTCCCCATCCCTATCTCTGGAGCTGGTGAAGGGGATAAACCTGTGTCCTGAGATGCTACATTTGTTTAATTCTCTTCTTAGCCTTCCTTGTTCTTTCCAAGTGTTGAGTATAATATCAGGTCTTTGGAAGAAAGAAAGACTGAGGAGCCTTTTCAGTTATTTTGGACACCACCACTTTGACTGTTTTGTTGTTGAAGAGGGGAAAAGCACGTGAGGCTGATGGTCAGGGAGGGGCAGAATTTAAAAGATGCAAGCGCTTCTCAAGTCACCACCAAGTTCTCTCACCTGAGTAAAAAAGGTCATTCACAAAAGTATGGTGTGGGCATTGATAACTGGGGAACTTTGGGCAGTTCTAGAACACAAATATCTTACAATCTGAGAACAAAGTCCCATGCATATTCTGCCTATTCCTTTTAAAAATAATCCAGTGTGAAGACAGATAACTAATCAGTACCACTGCCCATCAAATATCTCCAAAATCAGTAAACACCAGCTGTACCTCATCTAAAATCGACAGCTCACAAAGGAGAAACTTTAACTCAGAGCTGTATTTCTAGTTGGGGTCCTTTAAATTATTTTAAAAAGAATTTAGAAATCAAAATGGCTAAATAACTAACACACAGAGTAGAGGTAAATATATGAATAAAATACAAGGAATCATCCAGTATTCTTCACTGAAGATAGATTCTCCTTTCATAGCTTCAAGAACTCTCCATGTTCATAAAAAGACTCCTAAAGAGGTGTGCAAAGATTTAGATACAGTTTGTTTTTCAAAAGAAGAACCCCCGTGACAAGAGAAGCCCCCAGGAACCACAAAAAATGTTTCTTTTCTTTTACTGTCTTCTTCTCCTATGAATGAATGAATGAACTTTTCAATCTTTTCTCTGTCACAGAAGCATAGGTTTTACACCCCTAACCTTTCAAACTGCAACCTTGTATAGCTATCCTACAACTGCTGTCTTTCTTCTTTCTCCTCTGGTTGTCTGTCTCAATTCATAAGACTGACCTTGTTTATCTTATGCGTAGGAATATAGTCCTGTTGTGCTTTTCCTACTGCTCTTCTTTTTCCTCATATGGCTTCTCTGACACTAGAAAACCCTTCCATCAAAAAGTCAACCAGATGGATAGCTAACTATATACTGGGGGAGAATGTGAAGATTCTGAAATTTCACATGTCTGAATGAGTTAAAAGAACTATCAGATCCTTCTGCCTTGTATCAGAATACTGAAGCAGATGCTGAAATGCTAGTAATTGAACAGCTTTTTAAAGACGGGGAAAAAAAAATCAGTGGAATGAGTTAATTAGATAATGAAGGGGATAGATTTAGTAATTAATTCAGGTTACATAAAGCTTTTGAGAATACTGTCTGGAAAACTCATTGAGAAAGGTCCATCAGGGGCTTCAGTGTTCTGCCCCTCCTTCTCCTGGCATTTCTGCTTCTTTAATGTGAAATCGTTTCTGAAAATTGCTCCCAAAATTTTTGATAGAGCTCAATATGTAGTCAGCAGTGAATGTAGAGATTTTTCCTGCTTCTGAACAAATGTTTAAGCCATTTGCTTTGGCAAGAAGGGTGAAAGATCTTGTATTAGATATGTGCAGAATAAACTTTTTGATAAGAATTCTGCTATGGGGATCAGAGAGAGAAAAGGACACATTTGTGTTGCAGATGAAAGACTTGCACAAACCCTGCATGTACACATTATGAGAGATGGGGTGATTTTTCAACTCACGTAACTCAGATGACTAGAGGTTAAACTGCTGTCATGTAGTACCCATTTTATCTTCCACAGGATGGTCTGGATTGCTTATATTCTGGAATCACAATTTTCTTTGATTGGACATGGATTTTTAACATTTGTCAAGCGCTACTTCATGCAGGAAAGACTTCCCAGGAGTTGATGGACTCAGTCTCTGGTGATACTGTTCAACTTAGCAGGTCCATAACTTCACATGACAACTACAACTGCATCAGTGGAGTGGGGCAGACTGGGCTGGAAGCTCACCCCTTTGGAGGGTACTAGAAATCACAAAGAAACTCTGTTAGGCAAGACTATTGTGCCAGCCCCGTAAATCCTCAAAATGTTTTAGACAGGACTTAGATGATTTAGGGTCTCCTTAAGCATTCACATAAATATAATGCCCTGGCTTTAAAGGTGTCTGAAGTCTTCAGATGTCTATATTTCCACTTTCAGTTGAGGAGTGTGAAGAAGATTGAATTGTTTCTGTCTTAACAGAATCAGAGACACAGACAGGCTTTGATTTGGCTTAAGGTGTCTGTGCCCATCTCAAATGTGATGCTTGGTGTTGTCAAAACAGGCACACTGGAACAGAGCCTAGGCTGAACCAGCTACTGAAATGAGAGGAGCTAGCTTCCTCTGCAGATCAGGGCATCTGGTGCTCCTTTATTTAGTCTGATGAAGAGGGGGCTCAGGGGAGACCTTACTCATCTCTCCTATTATGTAACTAGTAATAGGACAAGAGGCAATGGCCTCAAGTTGCACGAGGAGAGATTCAAGTTGGATGCTGGGAAAAAACTCTGAAAGAGTGATCAGGTGCTGGAATGGGCTGCCCAGTGAGGTGGGACTCACTGGAGTCCCTAGAGATGTTCAAGAAACATTTTGTTATTTTACTGAGGGACATGGTTTAGTGGGAAATATTAGTGGTAGGTGGATGGGTGGACAAGATGATCTTGGAGGTCTTTTCCAAACTTGGTTATTCTGTGACTCTATGATTCTGTAATTCATTTCTTCCCCATTGGTTCATCTCTTCATCTGCTCTGTTGCCTTTTAGATGTGTCCCTCTCCTTAGAATCAAAGAATCACAGAATTGTAGGAGTTGGAAGGGACCTCTAGTGATCACTGAGTCCAATCCCCCTGCCAAAGCAGCTCCCTAGCCCACGTTGAACAGGTAGGCGCCCAGGTGGGCCTTGAATTTCTGCAGAGAAGGAGACTCCACAACCTTTCTGGGAAGCCTTTGTCAGTGCTCTGTCACCTGCACTGTGAAGAAGTTCCCACACACATTTGTGCGGGACTTCCTATGCATTAGTTTGTGATCATTTCCCCTTGTCCTATTGCCACACACTGCTGAGTAGAGTCCAGCCTCATCTCTTTGCCTTTTGCTCCTTAGATATTTATAGACGTGGATCAGATCCCCTCTGAGTCTTCTTTTCTCAAGGATGAACAGACCCTGATCTCCCAGCCTTTCCTCATAAGAGAGGTGTTCCATGCCCTTTATCATCTTTGTAGCCCTCTACTGGACTCTTTTGAGGAGATCCCTGCCTTTTTTGGTACTGGAGAGCCCAGGATTGGACACAGTATTCCAGGTGAGGCCTGGCAGGGCAGTGTGGAGGGGAAGGATCACCTCCCTTGACCTACTGGCCATGCTCTTTTAAATGCACTCCAATATACCATTGGCCTTCTTGGCCACCAGGGCACACTGTTGACTCATGGCCAAAAGTGTCAACCTGTCATCCACCAGGACACCCAGGTCCCTCTTCTCAGAGCTCCTCTCCAGCAGGTCATGCCCCAACCTGTATCAGTGATGTGGTTATTCCTCCCTAGGTGCAAAGCTCTACACTTGCTCTTGTTAAACCTCATCAGGTTCTTTTCTGCCTGTCCAGGTCTTGTTGAATGGCAACACAGCCTTCCATTGTGTTAGCCATTCCTCCCAGCTTTGTATCATCAGCAAACTTGCTGAGGGTGGACTCTATCCCCTTATAAAGGTCATCGATGAAGATGTTGAACAGGACTGAGCCCAGAACTGACCCCTGAGGAACATTGCTAAGTACAGGCCTCCAATTGGACTTTGCGCCACTGATCACAGCCCTTTGAGCTCTGCCAGTCAGCCAGTTCTCAACCCACCTCACCGTCCACTCGTCTATTCCACACTTCTTCAACTTTGTTATAAGGATGCTGTGGGAGACAGTGTCAAATGCCTTGCTGAAATTAAGGTAGACAACATCCACTACTCTCCCCCATCCACCCAGCCAGTAATGACATCATAGAAGGCCACCAGGTTGGTCAAGCATGACCTCCCCCTGCTGAACCCATGCTGACTACTCCTGATCTCTCTCTTCTCTTAACTTCTTAGGAAGTTAAGACATATTTTGCAGTACTCTGTTACTTCTGTTGCAGCTATTTTAAGGATTTTTAAGCATTCCCAGGGCCACTACTGCACAGTAGCTGGAGCATTCATGTAGGTGGGTATTAAAAATATCTCTTCCTGTTGTGTGAGTGACTTAACCAGCAGAAAAAAAGAGTATGAATTATATTTTTTCTTAGAATTCAGTTCTGCCATGAAAATTTGACCAGCTCCATCAAGGGCTAGGAGAGTAAACCCACGAGTAACCTGACATGCTCAGACTCTTGAGTAAGAGCTTAAAATAATACCCTCAGAAAAAAGGGAAAGGGCATTACCATCATCAGGTCATTTGGTGAAAAAGGCACTAGCTTCAGATCAGGTTCCAGGTTATTCATCTTTACTAGCAGTGTGTGTCACCTTGTAGTAAACATTCATTTCATACTACACAAAACAGCACAGGCAAATTTAAAAATACACACCTTTTCTACTGACTAGCCAAAGTAACTCCCCAGTCAGCATGCTTACTTTATATACCTCAGATGCAGAGGCCTGTTTCTTTCTACAGAAGTTATATGTCACCTTTATCATTATTTTCAGAACTTAATATACTGAAGTAGAGAATACATGCCAGGGAAAAAAAAAAAAAAGAAAAAAAGAAGTGTTTCAAACATGTTTCACTTCATAGGCCACAAACAGTAGCATAAATTAAAAAAAATGGGCACTGACTCTGGAGTCACTTATAGGTGATAGGTATATGTTTGACACATACATGTACAGTCCTCTAAAACCAAGTATATTCCTATTCATGTCACTTAAATAAGAATCAATGTTGTATTAAATTAAATGTGAATGACAGGACATTTGAACAAATTTTACACCTTTATACAAGTAAGAGTCATTTGCAGTTGTCAGCAGTCACAGTGTACTGAGGAAGGTTACCTCCACTTAAAGTATGTACCACACACTGAAACATCCTGTGTGTGGATGCAACTGGTTAAGAAACAAGGTATACTGCGTGTGATAAATCAGTTGTTCAAAATCCCATTCTTCTGTATGAATCTCAAAGCAGAGGCTTTAAAATTCAGATTCCACACAGATGCCAAGAAACCAAAGAAAGCCATTCTTCATAGGATTTCACTGTGATAATGACCACAGCAGTGGCAGCAAAACTATTGCAGATGAGCCACACCGAATGTGATATGAGTTAAATATCTAAAGTGTAATTCATCATCAATGCATAAATAAGTAGGAAAAGACAAAGAGAGGAGTAAGAAAATATATACCTCTTTCCAGGAATACGTTCAGTAACTTTACATAACCCATCTCATTTTTCCAGAGATTTTTTTTTGTGAGCCAAACATTCAAGACTTAGTTGAAACTGAAGATAATGTTAACACTTTGTCAAGCATTTGAATCGCTTCCAGCATATTGTAGTATAATCCGCTGTCCACAAACATCCCCTTCATTATTGCCTAATTACATGCAAATTTCATAAAATGAATGAGTTTTAAGTACTTGTCAATCTGTCATCCTAGGAACCACTGAAACATTTTGACTGCTAGATAAATAATCAGCAATAATCACACTATGCAAATTTGATATTTTCTGTACAATTATCTGAAACCATAAATAACTGGACACAAAGACATTTGGCATTCTCTCAGAAAGACTTGACCTACAGGCTTTTTTATTCTCAACAAACATGCCAGCAGAATTTTTAAAATTCTGTCTAGCTAAACTTGACCAGTAGAAAAAGATATAAATAAGCATTTAGTGCATGTAGTATATTTTATTTCAACCTGGGCAGAGTTTCTTCCTTATGCTTTATTAAGAAAAAAGAAAAAAAATTACAAATGTCTTAATTCTACTTTCTACTGCATGCTTGTTTCTTCTATTCTTTTCTTTCCATCTGTAATTATCAAGCTGTGGGCTTTTTTTTTGTTTGTTTGGTTTTTTTCCTCATTTTTTTTTCCCCAGATAATCAGGGAATGAGGTGGGAGAGGTTGCTGCTTTTTAATATTCCTCCTCCCCCCATACCCATTGTGGATCTTCTGTAGTGTTTCCTACCATGATTCATTTTGACATGTCTAATGCACTGCAGACACTTCAGCAGAACCAATACCAGGGGCTAATTATATGGATTACAGACAAGCTCAGAAATATACATAAACATTCTCTGCAGGTGAACTTGTGGACTTCATAACTACTTTCATTTTCTATTTACTCTGTACTCTGTTGTGTATGTGTGTCTGAGAGCATACATGTGCGTATGAATCTTTCTGCATGTATTTTGTGAGTGTTTTTTGAATCCTTAAATGTTGGCTCAGAATCTGATGTTTTCCTATAAACAGCAATAAAGCCCTTGAAAATATAAACAACTAAGAAAATGGCTTTCCATGTTTCCAACTTCAAGCTCACACTGAGATAGATATCCCTCTTAATTTAAACACTGAAACAGCACAAAGGATAGATAGTAGGTAAAAAGATATATAGTAGATAACTGTCTAATATTTCAAAGGTTATTTCTTCGTTGTTAGTTTATAAATTAATACGTATGAATTATAGTTGCTCTATGATGATTTCATTTTGTGTAAGTATTGTTGGCCTTGATCCAACTGCCACTGAAGTGTCAGAAATCTTCATCTCAATATTAACAGTTATTATACAGGGTTTAATGTCTGTTATCATTTGATACTAGACAGTTGTTTATCTGGAATCATTTCATTGATGAATTTCATCAGTTTTGAGATATTGAAACATTCTTGGGTAAGGGTTCATTTCACTAGCACAGAATCAAAACAATACCCATTCAAATTCCGAACTTGAACTTATCTGTCAAATTGGAACTTGAATTTATATAGTTTAGAAATGGTAACATGGATTTGGGAGCTTTGCCTTGCCTTGTCTTTTTCTTTTTTGAATCTGCAGTATGAAGCTCACATTTCTGATGACTGAGGCCCATGTCACTGCCTATCTAGTCTAGCCCATGCTCCACAACATGACTAATGAAATCTTCAAATTTTCAGTGTATTTGATGAAACGTGTTTTACTACTAAAACTCAAGAATGATTTTAAACAATGAAAAATGTTGGAATTACACAGTTGTATATTTGATTATTGGTGATCTGGAAAAATCGTAGTGAAATTAATCAGATAAATTATTCTTTTGAACTATTTACTTACTAATCAAGAACCTTGGTTAATGTGTTAACAGATCAATGGGTTCTTTAAAAAGTGTCATTTCATGTGGTTATTCATCACATGTGAGAAATTAACAGGTAAAATATTTGAATATAACGCCAGAATCATCATCCTACCTTTTCTGGACTGATTAGCCATTAAGAGATGAATAGATAATTATAATCTTTATATATGCACCAAGCCCTGGAAAATATGTGATGGCTATTTAAGGTAAAGCATGGTGCACTTTCAGTATATTTGTAGGTCTAAAATCATCTCACTGAAGCCCTTTTCTTATCAGAGATCTTAATGGAATTACTTTCTATCATCTTAGCTATTCAGTATTCAAATATTTGAATTCAACAGAGGCATGCTGAAATGTGCATTTGCAAATTGTTTCAGGACTTGCAGAAGCAGCAACAAGCTCAGCCAATAAATGTGTACCTGCTGGATAAGAAAAAATGAAATGTGTGTCAGGCTGTCCTTTCACCAAACCTGACAACATAAGTAGGAACCACAATAATATTTGCATGGTGATTAGTTAAAGACTGTAAAAGCCACAGTGTTCTACACAGCATCATTTAAATTGTGATCACTCTAGAATCTCAAATAGCAAAAAATATTAAGGTTATCGATCCAAAATATATTTGTAAGTAAGTTCTCTTGTGCGTTGCTTGCATTCACTTTCCTCATTTCTCTGTAAGCACCCACTTTATATATCCTGAATGTTTTAAACAAAAATGATTATTTCAAAAGTAGGCTATAGAATTCTGAGGCTATTGTCATTTTCCAAGTTGAAAGACAGCAACAAGTGAACAAGCCACAAAAGATAGATAAGTTATTTTTCATGGTAAAAAAATATTAGGAAAGGACATTTTTTTTTTAAATTCTCTTTCACTGGGAATGTTTTTCTTTTTGATGAGGACAGAGGGTTATTCTGGGGGGAGAGAATCATCATCAAATGCCAAGTCTTAGGTGGAGCATAAGATTTGATAATGCAAGAAAATCAGCATATTAAAATATATCTGTTTTGTTGTCATATAAAAAATTAAGTGAAAAATTGATGGAAAGTTATTTAGAATCATAGAATCCTTAGAGTTGAAAGGGACCTTTGAAGGCCGCCAAATCCAACTGCTCTGCAATGAACAGGGAAACATATTTATATAGGAGTACAGAAATTAATCTGTGACAAAATTACGTACATCTTTCAATTCTTATTCTTCATCATTAATATTAGTTCCCCAAATCTACCTTTCATCCATTCATCTATTCATCTTTTCATCCATCCATCCATCCATCCATCCATCCATCCATCCATCCATCCATCCATTTCACTTCTGACATTGTTTGCACCACTTACACCTCTGATAATAATGTCAGAAAATGCAGTTAAAGAGTAAAGCAGATAAAGAGTGACACTGTCTCTTACAGTATTCTGGAGAAAATGGCAGCCCATGGCTTGGACAAGTGCACTCTTTCCTGGGTGAAGAACTGACTGGATGGCTGGTCCCAGAGAGTGCTGGTGAATGAAATAAAATCCTGCTGGTGACCAGTCATAGAATCACAGAATCATAGAATCATAAGGGTTGGAAGGGGCCTCGAGAGATCATTGAGTCCAACCCCCTGCCAAAGCAGGTTCCCTACACTAGGTCGCACAGGTAGGCGTCCAGGTGAGTCTTGAATATCTCCAGAGAAGGAGATTCCACAACCCCCCTGGGCAGCCTATGCCAGTGCACTGTCACCCTCACCATAAAGAAGTTCTTGCACACATTCGTGTGGAACCTCCTGTGCTGCAGTTTCTGTCCGTTTCCCCTTGTCCTGTCCCCACACACTTCTGAAGAGTCTGGCCTTGCCACTTGGTCCCCCAAACCTCAGATATTTATAAACCTGGATCAAGTCCCCTCTCAGTCTTCTTTTCTCAAGGTTAAAGAGACCCACTTAGCCTTTCTTGATGACTTGAAAGAGGGAATTCAGTGCAACCTCAGTAAGTTTGCAGACAACACCAGTCTGTTGATCTGCCTAATGGTAGGGAGACCCTGCAGAGGGACCTGGACAGGCTGGATCAATGGGCTGTGGCCAAATGAATTAGTTTCAACAAGACCAAGTGTCGGGTACTGCACTTTGGTCCCAACAACTAGAGTCACTGCTACAGTCTTGGGACAGATTGGCTGGGAAGCTGTGTGGAGGAAAAAGACCTAGGGGGTGTTCGTCAGTGCTCAGCTGAACATGAGCCAGCAGTGTGCCAAGGTGGCCAAGAAGGCCAATGGCATGCTGGCTTGTATAAAAAACATACAGAAGGATCAGGGAGGCGATTATCATCCTGTTTTTGGCTCTGACAAGGCTGCATCTCAAATATTGTGTTCATTTCTGGGCCTCTCACTACAAGAAAGACATTGAGGCCCTGGAGTGTATCCAGAGAAGGGCAATGGCACTGGCCATATGAGGAGTGGCTGATAGAGCTGGGGGTCAGTTCGTCAGTTAAAATGCCCTGACCAAAGAACGACTTTGGGATGGAACAAAGTATTCTGACAGACTTAATGGAAGTGATATTTGTGGCTACAGCAGCAAATATCTTGTTTTGTAGAGAGAACTGACCTTGGTAGCTTATCTTGTTTTTCAAGAACTTGTTTTTCAAGAACTTGTTTTGCAAGCAGGTATTCCACTTGGGCTCTGTATCACCAGCATGTAAGAGGAAAAAGCCCTGCAGACTTTGGGGAGAATAAAAGCAGGAAACTGTGGTGGAGAGAGCAGAAAAGTGCACTTTGAAGCAGGGGACCCCCTGCCGACACTATCTATCCAATTGACTTCTGGCATGTTCCTTCTCCTTCTCCTACTCAGCATTTTGCTGTCTCTCAAGGGTCAGTAGGTAATACTGTGGTCACTTGGGGAGCTTCTGCTTCCCACTTACAAGGGTTATCTAAGTGCGTGTGTGTTGAATAAACTCATAACTGTGCTGCTTTGAGTGTGTAGTATGTTTGCTTCTGTTCCTGAGATATCCTCTCATTCTGATCCAAATGTACCCTGAAACATTCAGTGTGGAGAAGAGGAAGCTCAGGGGAGACCTTTTCACTCTCTTAAAATGACCTGAAAGGAGGTTGTGGCAAGGGTGGGGGTCAACCTACTGAAAGGACGAGAAGCAATGGCCTCAAGTTGCACAAGGACAGGTTCAGGCTGGATATTAGGAAGAATTTTTTCTCAGAAAGTACTGAGGCATTGGAACAGGCTGCCCAGGGAGATGGTGGAGTCATCGTCTCTGTGGCTGTTCAAGAACTGAGTGGATATGGCACTGAGGGACACATTCAGTGGGCAATATTGATGACAAGTGGACTAGATGATGTTAGAGATCTTTTCCAACCTTGATGATTGAATGATTCTATGATTACCGATACTGATTTGTCCTTTCGGACTTTCAGAGCACTAAGAAAATTCAGAGGACTGAACTTGTTTGACATGCTTGTATATAATGGATTTAGGAATTGAATTGTTCAAGTTTGGAGACTGATGGGAGAGGTCCTGAAATTTAATTTCTGAAGCTTCCTTTCACAGATTGAGCAGGTACAGTAACCTCTTTTCCCAGACAAAACTCTGACATTCCTTGGATATGGCCTTGCCTAGCACAAACTGAAAAGATTCTGAAGGATCGAAACTACAAGATCATTTCATATCCACCAAAACCTCATTTTAATGACCTACATCTTGAAATAAATTTGAAATAAAAAGGGAAAATTCCTTCCTAAGCTAAGAAAAAAATCTTCAAAGTTTATGCCTTCTTTGGAAATATCGATTTTGATGAAATTCTGTGTTGTGTTAAGGAAATAGTTTTCCAGAAATTTGTAAACAATGGTGATAATATATATAAAATGTACAAAGACTTAAAAACACATGCAATAATGCTTACTTAAAGTTAAGCATTTGAACATTCAGTATTTTCAGAAGCAAGTAATTTCATGAAGAGAACATTTTTTTGGGACATTTGGACTTCTTCAGCATGGAGCAATTCATACTTCCTACGGTTCACTCTCTGATTCTTCATGAACCACTTGTCCATCCATTACTGTGATAGGCAAAAGGAAAGCCATAGATTTCCTTCTGGTGTGCACTGCTGTAGAAAGAACTATTTGACTGAAAAGAAGTGCGATGGGGAAATCGCACTCTGGGCTGAGTCCTTATATTGTGGTACTTACACTTCGGGTGCTGCAGGCACAGTGTCTGAACCATTAAGACTGTGGGGGATTACAGGCTGCTTAGTACAAGTACGGCCATCAGAAAACTACACCACAAACTAACAGGCAGGGATAAGTCTGGCTCTTTTCTTTCTCTCCATCCTTCTTCTTCTCAGCTGAATTTCAAGCATCTGTCTGAAAGCTTCTAAGTACTAGACTTTCTTAGCAAACATATTGTATATAATCTGGTCAACAAATCACGATAGCTGAAAGTTGAAAAATACTGCAGGATGAGGTAAGACATCTGCCTTTGAAGAGTTTTTTCCAGTCCAAATGGTTTATGCTAAACAAATCAATGGCATAGTTGTATTATCTTAAAATAAAGTTCTTTCAGAAACTTGGAACAAATTATTTATAGACATTCCTATCTGTTCTGCTTATAACAGCCACATCAGCTATATACTAGGAATTCCTTATCATAGGTGTGAATATTACTAGACATGTATGCACTTCTATGTATAGACTCGTCATATTTTGCAAGTTCGATGTTTTATGAAAGGAAAATAAATACATGCAACACAAGTAACCTTGGGTTAGCTCTCCTGCTGGTTTACTGGAATGCACTTGATAAAAAGTTCTGAAAATAACCAGCAACCATAAAGATTTGTCCCAAAAATGACAAGAAGAGGGAAAAAGTAAGGAGCAGAATCAATTTTTATGGCAGTGGGGAAGACAGTATAGTCCAAAAACAGAATGTGCAGGAATGTGAACCAGCCTTTTCCTACATTTCACTGTGTGTAATTACAGTATTCACTGCTGCCAAATTCATTTATTTAATCCTAAGAATAACAGGTATGTTTGGCATGTCCCAAAGAATGATGAACTATTTATTGATAGAGAAGGTTATTATGACATATACTTCTGATACCCTTTCTCACTCTCTGTGATCTACTGAAGTACAAACAATAATCATTAAAATAATATTTTATTCTGTTGTCTTAGTGTTGCATACATTTTTATGATGCTGCCATTGTTACTTCTTTTCTAGAGCTAGAACTTTTGTTGATTGCTGAGGTGAATTGTATTCACAGAATGATTCCATCCATCAGCTTTTCTGAGGGTAAATAACTTGATAGGAATTGCTATGCATTTATTATTTGGAGTATGGAGAGATCCATTAAGTTATTACAATGTTAGACTACTCGGGAAGCTTTTCTCTATCACTTAGAATTTATTTATTTAAAGTATTGTGTATGACAAGATACTTTTTAGCTAAGTTAAATGCATATCATGTGAAGTAAGCCCTATTTCAGGTTTTGTCACCTTTATTAGTCATTTGCATCTATGCCTGTTTCTCTTACATCTTCATTGCCTGTGCAACGTATCAAGAAGCACGAGATATTGAGTGCTACTGCTCAAGTGATAGAGATTTACCAACCCCAGCATAGTGACATCCTACACTGATTTTAGAGCATATAACTGGGCTTTTTTTCCCACGATTTTGGAAAATTTTGAGAGAGCATACAGTGGAAAAAAAAATGACATCTAGAGACAGAAAAACTTGTTTCTTCCCACTGACATTTAGTTAACATCACTAGTGCAGGTTCGTACTGATTCAGCACTTTTTAAAATGCATTAGGTGACTGCTAAAATTGCAGCTTTGACATCTATCATTCTTTTTGCTCACATTGAGGTTTTGATTAATTTTTTTTAATCAACAATTCAATTTATGGTCAATAATCTCACCTCTTCCCCTAGTGATTTCCCTCAACTAGATCTATTCCTGGCAGGATCAGTTAGAATTGTTTTGTTGCAACACGTCAGGAACATGTTAGGGTTTGTGGCAGAACTTTTTTCTAAATCACTGCTCCAGTAATCAGGTAGTGATGCATTGCAGTTTGGTGCTACTTCACACTAAGGTATGATATAATGTGTTAGATCTTATCCATCCCAATATGCTAGAGATCTTTTCACTGAGATTATAACTTTAATGTCACAAAATAACAGGGAAAATATGTAAGGATATCTGAAAACGTTTTCACTGCTCGATGACATATTCATCTAAGCATACAGGTAGGTTGCTCTAAAAGAAATGCATTCTATTTATTTCAGTGGAAACTACAACAGATATAAAAAGCACAATAACAATATTTGATAGAGAAAATTCTTGACTACAGGACCGTAGTTTTCATTGTAATCACAACCATTAACTATGCATTTCTGTGAGCAATGAACAAGAGCCAGAATGTCACACTTGTAATAATCTGTACCAGTGGAGGTGATTCACTGTGATTCGCTAAAACACACCACCCACCACCTCATTGTGTTCACATCCACTGTTTGATCTCCATCAACGTTCAGCAAGAATCAATGAATGTCAGCGAGTGCCATTTTTTCCACATGGAGGAATTCAATGTCATACCATTTCTTCCATGCACTTCCATGTCTGATGCCGTTGTGTCAGACTGTCATCTATCTCATGGCATCAAAATATAATGGAATATTGATGAAAAGGTTCAATCCCTACTGCCATGCCACCAACATCTGCTTCTGTTGTCATGGACCAACATCATAAAATAAAAGGCATTACCTTTGGAACAGCCCTCAAATATTTTTGTTTTAATAATGAATATACTAAATTACTTGAAAAGTATATATCATCTACAGAGGAACAGGGCAGACTGTTAATTTCTCACACTGCTTTACATAATTTCTAATTAATAAAATAATAAATTGTAGAATTGGTGGCACAAAAATCTAAAAAGTTGCACCACTATATGATTCTAAATCATGTCATAAATGTAATTCTTAAAATATATAGAAAGGTGGTGTCCCAAGGATGTAAAGTAGATCTATAATCAAATATTTTACATTAGTGATCAGGCTGTTAGTTTCTAATTTAAATGAACAGTATATGTTATTCCCTATGTGACTTGTGATTTGGAGCCTTAAACATGGTTTTCATTGTTGTTTCATAGAATCGTAGAATGTTTTGGGTTGGAAGGAACCTCACAGCTTATCCAGCCCCAACCCCTGCCATGGGCAAGGCTGCCCCCCCCTACCATCTCAGGCTGCCCAGGGGATCCCTCTAGGGATGGGGCACCACAGCTTCTCTGGACAGCCTGTGCCAGCATCTCACCACTCTCAGGAAAGAATTTCTTCCTAATGTCTAACGGAAACCTGTCTTCTTTAAGAATAAAACTATTATCCCTTTTTCCGCCACTACAGTCCCCGATAAAAATATCTTTCCCAGTCTTTCCTGTAGGCTCCCTTTAGGTCCTGAAAGGCCACAGTGAAGTCTTGTCAGAGCATTCTTATCTCCAAGCTGAACAATCCCATCTCCCTCAGCCTTTCTTCATAGGAAAGGTGTTCCAGTCTAGTGATCATCTTCTCACCCCTCCTCTGGACCCACTCCAACAGTTTCATGTACTTACATACTGAGGGCCCCAGAACTGAACACAGCACTGCATTCTCTACAGGAGCAGAGAGGGAGAATCACTTTCTTGCTCTGTTGGTCATGCTTCTTGATGCAACATAGAGTGCAATCGGCTTTCTGGGCCAACTGCAGAACTTGTGCCAATTCAGAGCAAATTATCAGTGTGATTCTGAAAATCATGCTGACCAAAATGTTCAGTCACATTTATTCAGAAAAGGTTACAAAAATGTGTGCATTTTACCAGCAAGTGAAAAATAAACAGACTCCAAGTTAAAATGCATGTTATTAATGGAATGCCGAGGTTTCTTTCACCACTGAAGTAATTGTTTAACTCCTCTTCCTATCAGTGGTCTTCCTACTTTATTTCTCAAACATAAGCTACAGATTTTCAACCATTAAAAACCCTGGAAAAAGTCTGCCTTTGTTACAACTCTTTTACATCTGTGCCCAGAAAAAAAATGTCCTGTAACTGAGGAGATACATTGAGTTCAACTCACAGAGTTAATAACTAAACAAGATATTTTTGCATTTTGGTAGTGGAAATAGAGAAGGTCATCACAGATTTCAAAAGCTAATTAAAGCCCATAAGTACATCTTTCAAACAGCCTCCTTTGAAAAGTGATCTAAACATTGTTCCTTGCTGCTAAACCTGTGGGATTTTCGTACTGGAATGGTAGATGAAGTATGTTATCAATCACACAAAGCTCTATTAATTTTATCACAATTCCAATGGTTGTTGACATTAAATGGCAAAAATTTGGCCATTGAAGTCCCTGAGGTAGTGCATCTTTACATTCTTTCAAATGCTAATTATACTTTTTTTACCCTAAAAAAAAAAAAGACATTTTTTCATCCTCACCAAACCTCTTTTCCCTCCCTTCTAATAACATAAACATTTTCACTAGGCCATTTCTCTGCCTACACTGTCTTGCTGGTGTGATTTTTCTCTTTTAATTTATTTTTCCACTTTTGCGTGTGTGTGTTTATATATATATAAAAAAAAACAAAAAACAAAAAAAACATCCTTACGAGATTTCAATAGCTATTCTACAGAAGGATTGCTACACAGTAGTGCTGACATTAGCTTTCACTGAGATGAAGAGAAGAGACTGCTTGATGATGAAGACATTTCAAGGACACCACAGGTATGGGATAGCTTTCTCTCTGGGTCAGTCAGTGTTTCAGATTGCTTAATTACTGCAAATTCACGCGGGTAGCTGTGATGAACACATGGAAAGCCATTAGGAGGTCTCATCTATTGTTTAACTTCAGAGAAAAAAAGAAGATAATTGCTGAAATGGTGAAAGAGTTCTGCTCAGGCATTTCATAGGATATCACTACCTGTCAATCACTGGAAACTGTCTAAAACAGTTTTTGTCATCCCTGTATTAATATTAGGTATATTATTATTCCACGAAATGGCTATGTCATATCTCTTTCAAGGTCAACTGAATTACAAGATCAGTCCTGTCTCTTTTAGCATAAAGTAGAATATTATTTGCTTTATTTGGTTTTACTTGCAGTCTTTATTACAATCCCTTTTCTGTAACGTTACCTCCTTCACTGTGGCTTTGCATTTAACTAGAAATTAAGCCACTTATAATATTTAACAAAAAAGAAAGCAGTACATTCTTTACTATTTAAGATGACAGGTGTTTATTGCACCCAAATATATCTTAGTGTTCATAAAAGAAAGTGTGAATATGTGGGACCTCTTTGACTCAAGTTTTCCCCCAGGATTTTTTTTTTTTTTTAATACAAAATTTAATAGCAGTCACTGATCTAAGAGCAGAATCCAGACTCTTCATATGAGAAAAGTAGCTGATTAGGTTGAGGCACTGGGATGGAAAACAACCTCCCCAAAAAATATGAGCATGTAGAAGATCAGAAGTCTTGATTAACAGGCTGGCTTTATTACATAGCTAGTATCTGGCTTGAGACTAGTAGTTAACATTCAGTTTCCCTGGCAGAAGCAGTCTAACCTCTAGACCAAGGGACCTTAGTTACATAAACTCTGGTTTTGTAACGTCTCATGAGGTGCAATATGACAAGGGGAATTTCATTCTCTCTCCTATGATATCATTAAATTACAGAGTGTTCATTTGTGTTTAAATGTTTCTAAAATACACTCAATTTCCAAAGACAAGTAATCATGCTCGAGATATTTCCTATCAAATGATATGCAGGTGGTTAGGTTAGATAACCATGATCTTCCCTTTTTGACATACATATATGAATTAATGTTTGAAATTCACACGGGTGGTTGAGTAGAATGAAAGCATTCATGCTCCTAAAGGGGCTCTCTGAAATTGCAATTGTATTCATCGCAGAAGTTCAATTTTGGCCATGATTTTAAGAATGATATCATTAAAAATGGATGTACTTTTTAATGAAAGTCATCTTTCACCAAAAACTGCTGAAGCAAGGATTTGTGACGATGGCATTATTTCTTCCATCAAACACACGGACTTTGAAACTATGATCACTGATGAGTAATAAACTTACTGTCTATATAGAGATTTTATATGTAAATTATATCCCATTATATGTGCATATATATGGATAAAATGTATATATGCGCACATATACATTTATCCACACTGTGTTTTAGAGATTTGATAAAAAGTTATGAAATATTCGCAAAACTTAAAGAGTGTTATTTTGAAACATATAATGATGATTGCTACAGATAGATGTAAATTTCAGCCTATTTTTTTCCAAGATTTCAACAGACCAGTAGCAGAGAAATATTCATAGTGAACAAAGCATTAGGATGATGTTCAAGAGAACTGACTTCCAGTCCCATTGGTGGTTTTGCTCTATTGATAAGCATTTGAGCCAATGACTACGTTTTCATCATCTACATAATAGTTATACTTCAATTATGAGCAATCAGGGATCTTCAAAGGTTAAAAAAAAAAAAAAAACCACAAAAAAACCACAACAACTTACAGGAACAGTAAATAGAATTCAATAGATACACTCATGTAACCAATGACATATTTGGCCCTTAAACTTCTATTTAAAAGGATCTGTTTCATTGAAGTACAAATGTTTATTACCCTGCTGTTATTGTTATAACACAGTGAGGTGAAAAACAGCCCTTACAGTAAACAGACTCCAATATGGAATAATGGTGAAAATAAAATAATTAAAAAAACAAATTAAAAAAAACAAAACACATCTATAATTGCACAATAAGAGTCAAAAAAGCACTTTTTTATTTCAGGAAATTTCTTTGTCTTTCTCTTAAGCATGTAGGAGACTGAGGACATCAATAGCCTAAAAAGATTCCCACTATATACTATTTATGGAAAATTATTGAGAGGAGATATGACAACATCATTGGCAGCCAATTGGCAAGTCTGATAGTTCACAGCAAGCTCACAATATCTTGATAACTGACCATGCTTGCTTTTCTTTTCAGCACTTCTTAAAGATTGTTTCTCCAGGTATTATACTGTAACATTTTCCTTGGAACAAAGATATTCCTTCAACACATTCCACAGATGCTCAGAATTCTTTATAATTCCCTTTGAATGGTACAGTTGTGCCTGTGAAACACTAAATAAACTTGGTATATTTATTTTTTCCAAGAATTCCAACACTGATTAGCCCATACTAGGAACTAATTGCTTGCCAAATTTCATTAATTTAATTCTAAACCAACAGCTGAATTATACAGAGGAAAACAACTAGTTAGAACAGATAAAATTGTAATCCATACACTCATGTAACTTTTAAAAAGCACCAAAAAAACCCCAAAACAATTTATTTTTCTTTAAATTGTCAACTTCTAGCCCCAAGCACATTTTTTATTGTGAGTGTACAATCCTATAAAAATAGAGCTTTATAAATGAAAACATTGACAGACCCTTAGCAGTAGTGGCACTACAGGGAATAGCTATAAACAACATTTTTATTCCTCAAGCATACCTTACCCTTGAAAGTTTACACTAATTACCTGTAGTTTTGTTAATGTTTTAAGCTGCCCTTCATCTCTCCCACCCAGACTCAGCTTCCTCAACAGATATATTCAACAGCTTCTGTTCACACCTGACATCAATTTCCTTTGATGTTCACAGTCTAAATGAGAATGCTACAGCAAGCTGTATTTGTGAAGTATACAGGATGCCTTTAAAATGATGGCAGGTATTTTCCTCATTAAAGCAGCCATAACAGATAGTTAGATATGATGCTGTCCCTCACCTTCCTGCTAATTAATGACTATGATTGCAACCCAAATAAGATCAGGCAATTAAATGTGATAACATTTCAGAAGTGAAGAAAATGTACAACAATCTTGAAATAGCTTCCTGCAGATAAATAAAGTTGATCTTAGAAAAATTAACATATAAATGTACTATTCCATCAAAAATTGCACAAACTAAAGAATGTAATTATTTTACTTTTATTTAAAATATGCACTACTGCTGAGATAGATAGAAAGTATAAACAAAAACAAGTCCCATATCTATTTTATCATTTATATTATGAACAGAACAGTGCAAATTCTTTGAAGAAAGAAAGATTTGTGAAATTATTCCTTTATGCTAAAATATGACAGTGAAATACTTCTGCATCAAATCTGGTAGCCTTCCTCTCAGCTCACAGTGAGCGTTCTGCAGCTCACTGTGACACAGCAGTACTAAAGACCTGAGTGGTTCCTGTGGCAGTGTCTGTCACAGATACAGCCAGGCACTTTGTGGGAGTACTAAAATGTATAGCAAAGGCATAGTTAATGTATCTAAAAAAGGGCTGTAAAACAGAATGAGACAGACTCTTTGGCAGGGTTTATTATGATAGGACAAGGCTAAATGGTTTAAAACGAAAAACAGATAGATTGGGTATAAGGAAGAAGGTTGTTACGATAAGGATTGTGAGGCATCAGAACAGGTTGCCCAGACAAATGGCAGATGCCCCATCCCTGGAGACACTCAAGGTCAGGCTGAATGGGGCTCTGAGCAACCTGTTCTATACTCTCATAGGGGCTTGCAATTGATTTATTTTTAAAGCTCAGGTGTTGTAGCACTTTAAAAGGTAGATTTACAATACAATTCTGAATTTGATATCTATCTGTCAGTTTTAGAATATTAAAGGGTCCTAAAAAAAAAAGGTGGATGGAAAAGTTGATCAATTTTTCATTTACTAAGGATTGTATCTTTATGAACGCCAAGTGCTGTGTGAAATGTTGGAATTTCATAGCTTTCACTTTTTTTTTCTTCTTTTTACCCTAACTGGAGACCCAGGGATTATATAACATATAAAATACTAAGCAGAGTCATAATAAGGACATAATAATGGAGATAATAAGTTTTTTGTGGTGTACTATTATAAATGAGATGTGCTCTGTAAGGATTTTGTGGTAAGCACTCAAATTGCTACAAATTGATTTTGTTCTTTGTCTCTTGGGTTTGTTTTGAGAAATGAGAATCAACAACTTTCATCATCTTATTAAGAGAGTGTTTCTACTGCTAAACTTTATCTATGGCCATTAATTTCTTCAGCTGCAGTATGTCATCTGCATCTTGCCTGTACCATACGTACAGCTCCTGCTCACTCACAGGGTTGTCCAACAATGATAACTCAGCCAATAGTCATATGCCTTGTCAGTAGAACAAGCCTCTGAGAGCAGCAAACTTTGACAGATGACTCCAACAAATGACTCCAAATTAAAGAGCAGTATCTTCAGCAAAACTGCTTGATATCATAGTATCATGATGAAAACACCCATATCAACACAAGTCTCAAAACACCCATATCAATACAAGCAGAGATATATGTCCATATCTTCAGCCTTTCGACAAGTACTGGCCAAAGCCCAGCTAGCCAGGAAATTATTTTATCCTATTTGAAGTATATGCTTCTTTAAGATGTGAGGCAAATAGGCAAATGAAAGCCATTTTCCTCTCCTGAACGGATTTTTGTGGAAATAGATAAAGTATTGGAGCAAAAATGAAATATCTAGAGGTCTTTAAAAACTGATGGATATTTTGAACAGAAAGGAAAAGGAGTACCTCTAGAAGTTGTGTTCTTTGTTGTTATTGCAGCACTGAAGCCTTTGGTTTACATCTTTGTTCCAGTTCCACATTAAACCTGAAGGTCAGGATCAAGGGGTTAATGCAGGATTTTCATGAAATATTAATTTGCTTCTAACTTCATATGCAGTAGTATAACATTCTATGTACAAGTTGGCTTAAGCAGTGGCTGGGGACATGTTTATGTGCAATTAAATGAAAAAGCAGTTTTCCTACCCTCTCTGACCTCCAAAGTGAAGAAAAGTGTAACTGTACAGCATGTTTCCTCACTTACACATTGATTCATGATCAAAGGTAAGAATGTTTTTGTGAACCAAATATGCATTGCTTCAGCAGAATCTTCAAGTGTTCTTTTTTTCCATTTCAAAAACTAAGTTTATTAAAAAAATATGTTAATGTGGTTTAGTTTTAATTATACTCTTCCCTTCCTCTTGGTCTGACAGTAATAAAAAGTAAGCAGGAAAAGATTTGACCAAATGACAAGAGAATGGACTTTCTAAAATTTATAGGATGTCAATTATAAGTGATATAGTAAGTCAAAATTGTGCTGCTATAGAACATGTAGAAAAGACTCAATGATGAAAGAACTTGCAGAGTAATACAGAATTGTCCAGAGTCTGAAAGAACTTTTCAAATTCCTGAAATCAAAAGGTCATCCTAAATCTAAAGAATAAGCTCAAAAACAATTTTGTCAAAATAAAAGATGGATGATTCCTGTGCTGGCTTATGGGGATTGTAGTATTATGAACATTTTTTTCCCTTGAAACTAGTGCCATTTTAAATACACACTTAAGATCAAAAAGATTTGTGGGGTTTTCATTTATTTATTTATTTTTCTGCTCTTCTTGGACAATATAGGCTTATCCTTTTCTCTTTGTTTAATCATCTAAAATTATCATCTTCCATAATGTTATTTTGAAAGCATTGCAAAGTATTGTTCCTAATCTTGGGATCTTTTGCCTTCAGACAGAGAAGAACATGTTTTTGGTTGCTGCTCTGAGCCTTTTACTTCCTCTTCTGGGACTCTAAGCTAGCAATGAACATATTCTCATGTTATGTTATTCCCAATGAACTATCTTCAATTTAAAGACCCTTCAGACTAATCTTTCTCACCTCACTTTTTGTCTAAGGACTTTTGGTGCAGAGTGTCAGACCTGTGCATGCTTCTCAAAGGAAACTATCTTTCAAAAGAGTTTACATTCAAATGCTTTTTCCCATTTCATCCCCCAAGCCACGGGAAAAAAAACAACAACCTGGCCTTAAATAATATATCCCCACAAGATTTACCTGCTTTCCAAGTGAGATTCCCAAAACAAAGAGAAATATACCATTAAATTGTGCATAGTTATTATGCCAATCAGCATACTTTCAACCTATCCTGCATTCCTTTAATCATATCCACTACTTGGCTCTAATAGTGTGCAAACTCATGGGTAAAATGCATAAGACTGAGTTCAGCAGCAGAATTCATAAAGCTTCAGGTGCCACTGGTTATTAATTTTTAATCCTCTGAAGAGACAATTGTGTTTTATTTACTTAGCTTATTATGTAGAATTTGTGAAAACGAGACAAAACAAAACAAAACCTGCTTTTGACCCTGGTTAAACTGTCATTATAAAGGTTTAGGATGAAAACAGAAATATAAAAATAAATAAATAAATAAATAAATAAATAAATATATAATTCTATAGTAGTGGTCATAAACTGGAGGAATCCAGATGCATAATAGTGACAGAAATTGAATGGCATTCAATTCTGATCTTATTTACTTCAAAGAGCAATTTGGAGTAATAATGAATTCAGAAAAAAATTTACTTCCATAAAATTTATCTTAGGTCACAGTCATACTCCAGAAGAGTAATGCCTGGCCACTGGAATTTTAACAAAGACAATCAACATTCTCTTTTTTTCCCAGACCCGAATCAGTCGTTTCTGAGAATTTTCTTGAGGTTTCCAAAATAAATTTTATCAACAAAGACCAATATATCTTAACATTACAATTTTCCATCCTGTTAATCATAACCAGTTGATTAATAACTTTATACTGGCTATTTCTTGCAGCCTAGATCTACAGACTAAGAGCTAAATTAATCAGAGAGATGACCCTAACTAATTCACCATACTTAAGTATGATGTTCATCTCTAGGTCTTTCATAAAGGAATACAATTGAACTCATATTCTTCCCTGTCTGCCAATTTTATACCAATCCTCAGCTTTTTCAGTTCATTAAAAAAAACCAAAAAAAACCAGATAATCCCTCTGATAACTTTATACCAGTAAATCAAGCTGTTTCCTATCTACAAAAGGGAAATTGTTACTAGCTACCCAGGATTAATCCCTTATGTTCAAAACATCTCAAAAGTTCAACAAAGTAACCTATCATAAACAAACCCAAAACACTGGTGCTAGATTGCAATCTAATTTTAAAGTTTCTAATATAATGCAAAACTATTTTTACAATTGCTTGTCTATCGTGATATTTTGCTTTCTCTCTTTTAAATTCTTTTGATGTTATTTCACAGGCAGATCATAATTAAGATGGATGAAACTGTAACTCGAAAAGTTTTGGTTCTGTATCCAAAGTATCCAAACTTTATGGAGTTCTGCCAAAATATTACTTTAAAATCAGGTGGTCCTCAACCTACACTGGCCCTGGGGCAAGAATCTTGTGCAACTCCATCGCTGTGGGCAATATTCTGCTTATGTCTCCAGGCTGACCTTGGCTTTAACTATATAATTTCCTGTGGCTGCATATAATGGAAGAGGATTTTGTAGACAGCCTGTCCCTGTCTTTCCTAAATAGCTACTTTTAAGTACTCACAAACTGGCATGTAAACATGACTGTGTTATAGTCATTGCTGGCCAAATCAGAAACAAAGAAAAAATAGTCACTTGTAATGTGTCATTTTTCCATTGTGGAGGTTATTCTACTAAGGAGGCAGACAGACATGAAAAATAGCTAATTTGAGAAAGTTAATCCAAATTTTTTTTAAAACCTCAGAAGGGTCTTCAAGTCAACAGCACTGTGAATGAAGGTTTAGGTTACAGTTCATTATATTCATCTTGACTTTAACCACAAAAAATTTGGTGATGGCCTATACTAAGATATGTTTATACCTCTTCTGGCAATGAAAACATGTGCATAGGGAATTTCTAGATCTTCCCTGAAGGCTAGGACTGTAAGCACCCTGTAAGCACCACACTGAGCCTGTCTCAGAAAAGGACATGTAGCTGGTTCTCATGGTCTTCTTGTTCTGTTACAAGTTTGTGTAATTTAGAGAGAGATCCACAAAATTCTCAAATATAATCAAGCATAAAAGCAACCACTTTGAAAGACTGTGTACTTTTTCATTTCAATTGGGCTGAGAGATACTTGGCTGAAATTTTTCCCCAAAGGAGTTCTCATTAGCACAGCAGCAAACTGATATTATTCAGAACTTTTTGTTTCTATACACTAGCAAGCTAAACAGAGTGCAATAACTAATATATAACTGAGACAGTGTATTTTAGTATTCAGAAATCAATTATCCTCTGTATTTTTACTTCTTTAATGAAACTTGAAATTCAGTCCTCCTAATATATACCTCTGAATATAATAAATATTCCTTCCTGAGCTTTAATTTTTTGAAAGAAATCCCTTCTGCTTCTGTGTATAAATACTTTCTGTAATACCATAATTTCATAATTTTGGATGGTTGAGCTTGAACTGCTGAATAGATGTTGCCACAAGATCTCTTGAAGAATACCATTTGCAATTCTACCTCTCATATACTTGTCTTTGTGTTTGACATATTGGCAATGTGCTTTTTTGTCCATCAGATAATTCCTGTTTGTGTCCTGTCATACGACCAGGTACTGATACCACCTCAACACAAAGAAAGATTACTCTGCAAGTTATAAAATATTGTCTTGACACCTGAACTGAAACGTGGTTCAAAATGCTTAACCAGGGCTGTTGCTTGTCTATGTGGTAGGTTCACAACCCAGCCCTGTTTCTGGGACCCATGGAAGAGAAAACATCATAGAAAAGATGGAAGAGAAAACATCATAGAAAAGATTCACTGAATATTTTGAGTGACTCCAGTTGGATTGGATTAATCTATCTGGAAGCTCAGCTGGGACTCTGGCCATCTCAGATGTGGAAATAATTTCTTCTTGACTGTTTTTCTCTTGGGGATGAAAAATACTATCTAATCTTCCTAAACTACATAACTTACTTTTTGGGTAGTGTTTACACTGTTTTATCTGATGAGCTTTTGACCATGATCCTGGTAAGATGTTCGTTTTTTCTAATATTTCAATGAAAGCTCTCAGCCTAACTATTTTGAAAACTAAACTCTTGGTCTTATGAAGCTCCTCTTTTAGCATACCTTAAGCTGAAAAAGAAATAAATATTTTACCATTATTTTTATTTTAGAAAGGAGGAGACTAAGACACAAAAATGGGCAAAGGTATGGTAATGATCAAACCTCTAGGCTTGAATATTTTTAAATGACTAATAATATTCACAAGATCCTCCTTACAGGTATTTATTGTCTTAAATAGCATAGCTCCCTCCCTCCTTCTCTCCGTCCCTCCCTCCCTTCCTCCCTCCCTCTCTCTCTCTCTCTCTCTCTCTCTCTTTCTTTCTTTTTAAATTGTTAAATGCCATCATCACTAGAATGCTATCTCAACTATGCCTACTGCCACAAAGAGTTTCAGAAAAAGGAAATGAGACTGGGAGTTGATTATCTGATTAAATTTGCCAAGCACATATCTAGCATAGAAAAGTATTCCATGCCTCAAGCAGTGTAGTACAAATGTCCCAATTAGATGCATGACTGATTTTGATTTGGCTCATTATTTATGCAGAACATTGGCTACTGGCTTATTGTCCTATTAAGTCTTGCAATATGACCCTTAATAGTGATTGTGTCTAATACTAGGATAACTATCATTATTCTTAAAGTTGTATATTACTATTATTATTATTATTAATTTATCACTTTCTTCCTTGATAGTGTCAGAGATCTAAAACAGAATAGAAATAATTTCGAAGTCTTGAAAATGTTTTCATGTGAGCAGTTTATATTATTTCACCTAACAGTGAAGTTTGAAAGTAGACGTAGAAGTCTAAGCAGACTATTTAGAATATGTTTTATAGTTACTGTTGGGAAAGACAGTCTTCTCAAATGTTTTTCAATACATCATATAGCTCATTTTCTAGAAGCAGTTACTTTGTTGCACTGATGACAAAGCTTACAGCATGGCCCAGAGTGAGATATTCGCATTCCAGTTGCTTTCATTCAAACTTTTGAAATCTACACCAAGAGACTCTAGGAAACTTGTTGCTTGCATGTTTAAGGAAGATCTTTTGAAGCAAACATTTTTGACTGTTTCCATGAAGTAGTACAGAGAAGGTGTTACTTGAAGAAAATGCTTTCAAGATCTTTTAAGCTGAACTAAAGCTTCAGAAAGCTATGTTTGTTCGTTGCAATTTTTCTTCGGATAATCAGTTTCTCTGAGTAACAGTTTCTTTGTTGCTACAGGGTCATGAAAGTTTTCACTTAAAGACTTTGTAACCTCTGTAGAATAACGCACACATACGCTCCTGCCTATTCCTGCATACCAGTCTCACAAATGTCTAGCATCAAACATCCCATAGTAACAAAGAGCCAGAGAATGTGAAAGAAGATAGAATTGTTTCAAGGAAGAATTTTTACTGAAAGAAAGGGAATTTTGTAAAGGAATTAAATGGGTAATTAATTCCCTGACTCATTAAGAACACATATGGTTAGCCACCTGAGTTGTTGGAGTTATAAGAGCTAGTGCTGGAGTGGAAAAAAACCTCAAAATAAAGTCTGATATAGCCAGTGTGACTATGGAGCAGCCAGATGGAGTTCATGACCCTTTTCAATTTTATTTTTCTAATGCTTTAATAAATGTACTATGTATAAAGAATATTTTTGAAAATAGCATTTTAAACTATCATGGAAGAACAGTCCAGAAAGGCAAAATAAGTAGGTTACTCCAAAAGTAATGCCTCCTACTTATTTCCATGGAAACTGCAACAGGGAATAATAGCACAATCTGATAGACAAATTCTTAGCTAAAACAAACAAACAAACAAACAAACAACAACAACAAAAACACTATTTTTCAATACAGACATTACCATTAGCGATGCATTTTTGCCAGCAACAAAAACAGCCTGCATGCTGCACTCATGAAGTTCTGCAGTAGCTGTGCATGACTGTACCAGTACAAGACTTGTTCTTCTCTTATACCACCTGCTGCCTCAGTGTGCTCTCATTTACTGTTTGGTTTCTATCAACATTCAGCAAGCGTCAATGACTGTCAATAGATGACTTTTTTTCTGCATGGAGGAATTTAATGTCACACCTTTGCTTCATATGCACTTCCATGTCAGATGCCATTTTGTCTGACCAACCCTCTGCTGCCATCTGTCATAGGGTGCAAGATTAAACGAAATATTTTCAAGAGAGTTCAACCTCTACTGCCAACATCTGCTTCTGTGTTCTTGGGGCAGCATAATCAAATAGGAGGCAGCCCTCGGATTACTATTTTCAGCTGTGGTTTCAAAACCGTAGATTCAACTGCAGCTAGCATATCTTCAGTTTTTAATTCCAGCCTTTTAGAATTCACTCTCTTGACCAGTCTAAGCAGTACACATTAATTAGCAAATTGATCTGGTGTGTGTTTTCAAGTAAGGAACATATCAAAGAAAATTATGAGCTGCTGACATGCAGTTCATGGATATAGAAAAATGATCTGTCACAATGGGTTTTCTGCCATCTAGGTAAGAAACATTTAAATATTATGGAATCACTAATAAAAAAGAAGTAACTTTTCTGCATTAAGAAGCCCAGACAACGTTTATCTCCCATTAGTTTTAGTGAGTAGTGTTTTCTCTTGAGTCTTATTAATTTTCAGAAATACTAATAGTGAGAAATAATTTGAAACGTTAAGAAATCATAAGAATTAAGGAAATTCAAAATAATCATATAGTATATTTGCATAACAATGTAAGTAGAAGAGGTAACAAATACTAGCCTCCACATGCCAAAGGTCTATGAGTCCAGAAGTATGGACTCATACTTTTATTAGGTGAGTGCTTTCACTCTGTGATTTCTATGTAGAATGTACTGCAGTACTTGCTGGCATGGCCTCTCTAGCGTCTAATAAAGGCTAATCTTGAGATTCAGTCTCCTTCTCAATGAGAGCACAAACAAAGGGAATTCACTGCAACTCATCTGTCAAATGTGGTTAAAATTAGCCAGCATATCCAAAAAGTGTTAAGAGACAGATGCATACATATGCAGCTAGTTTTCAGTGATACTGCAAAAGTCTTCCTGGGAGTTGACCAACAGGTGTATATCTAG
Organism: Callipepla californica brunnescens; assembly: GCA_023055505.1. NCBI lineage: Eukaryota > Metazoa > Chordata > Aves > Galliformes > Odontophoridae > Callipepla > Callipepla californica. Next base: position 79,210,946 of record JALIRH010000001.1, on the reverse strand, counting down.
TCCTAAGAGTTCTTTTAAAAATTGGTGTAGCTTCTCTGTTTCAAAATAAATAAGTAAACAAACAAACATACTTTTGGATCTCTGGAGCTACCATTGTATTTATCTTTGTTTTTGGGAACTTGGTACTCACAAAAAAAAAAAAAAAAATTAAAAAACCTCTTAGATTTCAGTTACAGTAAGTACAGCAATCATTTCATAATAAGGGAAGTTTTTAAAATACCTTTTATTCTGTACTTTTCATTTTCTCATCATCATCCATAATGTAAGATTATCTTCTCAGAGACAAACTAAAATGAATGTTCTTTTTAGGAACAGTTCTAAAGTAGCAGGTGCTTTTTAAAAAATGAATATATATATATATATATATATATGCTAATGGCTCAGAATTTCACATGGTACATGGAGTTTGCCTTACTCATCTTCTGCTTTTTTGATGAGAAATAATGATAAATGTGTGATAAATATCAGCTCTCTAGGAAAATCAGGAATACCTTGTCTTATATCTTCTACCTTATTATCAAAAATACCTAAGTGAACTGGGTGTCTTTAGCCTTTAGAAAAGAAGACTGAGAGGGGACCTGATCCAGGTTTATAAATATCTGAGGTGTGGGGGACAAAGTGGCGAGGCCAGACTCTTTTCAGAAGTGTGTGAAGACAGGACAAGGGGAAACAGACAGAACTGCAGCACAGGAGGTTCTACACGAATGTGCACAAGAACTTATTTATGGTGAGGGTGATGGAGCACTGGCACAGGCTGCCCAGGGGGACTGTGGAATCTCCTTCTCTGGAGATATTCAAGACTCACCTGGACGCCTACCTGTGCAACCTGGTGTAGGGAACCTGCTTTGGCAGGGGGGTTGGACTCAATGATCTCTTGAGGTCCCTTCCAACCCCTATGATTCTATGATTCTATGATTCTATGATTATCAGAGGTTCCTTCTGGAATGCTTTTTCTGTCTAGTCCTCCATATACCATACTAAGCTGAAGTGCATAGATTACATTTATTCATTCTTCAGTAGAAACCACTAACGAGAGTAAGGAAAAATGCCTTCAAATCAGATCTGCTTTTATGTATGTAAATTTCTGGATGAAATAATCAGTTTTGTGCCATTATTTAATAAGAACTGCAGCAGGTCTCCCTCATAACTTTAGATATAAAATTATTAAGATAATTCTTTGTAAGTTTTCATTAGGGAATATGAAATTTAACAGAAATCCAGTAAAGTTCAAAGGAACTTCTGGTGCTCCTCACTTTTGTTGTCTGGGCTGTATACTTACCTGAGATTCTTTAGTGAGTACCAAATGTACTGTGGCATCTTTTTGTACTCTCACAAAGATGAACAATGATTTGATCAATAAAAACAAGGTTTAAAATACAGATTTGCTATAAAAATTCTTCCTGCTACTATCAGAGATTTTTAAATTAGTCTAACTCCAATCCACTAGCCTTCTCTAATTTCTTTGGAATATACTAGCAAATATCCTAGAGGTTTCTTAATGAAATAGATATTTTGAATATTTGTTTGCTTGCTTTTGAATGTTAGAACTTTACTCTTGAAAGGGCAACGCTGCAACAGCAAATAGAAATATTAATCAGGCAACACAGCACTGGCTGCCAAAACTGCTTTATTGGTTTCTTGGCTTTTCTCTTTCCAGTTACTCTCCCTTTTTCCCTTTCAATTTTTCCCTTTCAATTTTTCCCTTTCCCTTTTTTACTTTTACCCTTTCCCCTTAAATTTTTCCCTTCCCTTCCCTTCCCTTCCCTTCCCTTCCCTTCCCTTCCCTTCCCTTCCCTTCCCTTCCCTTCCCTTCCCTTCCCTTCCCTTCCCTTCCCTTCCCTTCCCTTCCCTTCCCTTCCCTTCCCTTCCCTTCCCTTCCCTTTCCTTCCCTTCCCTTCCCATCAAGATCAGAGCTGAGGAGCACAGTTCTACATTACTGTTAATATACTTTAATTTATGTACCTTGGATTTTGTCAGTCTTAAATTTTATTAATTTTTTTTAAAGCATGTTTTTTTCAGTCAAGATGTATGGCATGGAACCTTAATCTACTGACCCGTTATGTGAACTACTGTGAGATGACAATTTCTCAAGCAGTAGTACTGGTTGTTAATGGTCACATAAAGCAAAAATTGAAGCATTCAGTTTATTACATATTATATGGGATGAACTGAGTGATATAGTAGATGATGGTGAACTGTGAGAAAATTTATTTATTCTTTTTCATTAGAATTTGATATGTACTCATAACTCACAGCAGGCAGAATGAAGTTTTCTAGTTTACAATAGAACATCCTCCGTATCTCATATTTTTAAATAAAAGAGTAGTTACTGCAAACAAAACATTTCATTTGATATCTCCCAAGTAATATTTGGGTCAAAAAGACAAACAAGATAGTTAATCAAGTCTAATTATTCTTTTGATGCACACATTGACTTATGCTAAATACAGCAATTTTACCAGTTATATTTGATATTTAATAGTCATCTATGCTGTTCTATATTTTATCCACAGATAAAAATAAACATTCATTTCAGTTTTCCTTACAGAACACATTTGGAATACCTATCAACAGTATTTTATTCATTATTGTAGATATATGTAAGAAAATACTCACCATGACATCTGAAGATATATCTAGTCATAATTATAAAAATAGTAACTCTAAGAAATGGCGTGTTTTTGCTTGTCTGAATCTCCAGTAGAAAAGCTAACTGTTCTGATATTTTCACCCCCTAAAAAACAGCAACATAATGGACGAAAAAAAAAAAGTTGCTGAAGATGAATGAATAAATATGGGAAATATTTTCAATCAGAAATGCTTTTAGGGCTGTAAGTGGGAGTAGTTGGAGTTCCAACTAACCCTCAGTGGCTTCTGCAGTGAACAGCCTTTCACAGTTTTTTCTAGTGCTTTAAAAAAAAAAAAAAACCAGAAACAATTGCAACAAAACAGAACCCTGCAGAAATATAACTGTTAAGAAAAGTTGAATAAGCATTTGGTTTTACACATTTATATGTATATATATATGCTTTAAAACCATATATATATAGATATATATACACATACGTATGTATTTAAGGAAAACAGAACAAAATAGTGAAAAGTAACTAAGGAAAGTAAAAAAAAAAAAAGTTTTACCATGACCCCTCTCTCCCCAAGCAGACAGTTTTCACAGGTATTTTTCTACTGGTACACTAATGGTGTATCACTTATGAGCATTGCTGGAGACAGAATATCTATGTCAGACTTTTGGCCTGACCCAATGCAGTCAGTCTTCTGAACAAGTTACAGTGGAAAAATTCAAAACCTAAACCAGAACAACAACAAAACAAAGAAAAAAAGAAAAGAAAAACAAAGATTAAAAAAAAAAAAGATCTGAAGTAAACAAAGACAGAAGAAAAACAACATCAACAAACAACCAAACAACTTGCTACAACCTTGCTATCAAAACTAGCTGTCATGTATAAAAGATGTGGTCAGAGGATAGTAGATTCTTCTTGCAGGAAGAAAACTTTAAAAAATATGAGTCAAAAAACCAAAAGAAAAAACAATGTTGTTTTTCTAAAAGATTTTTCTCCCCAGTTTTGTTTTGAAAGTCATTTTGTACACACTTTGACTTTATAGGTTCTAATTCCCTCTCTCTGGAAGTATTCAAGGCCAAGCTGAAGGGGGGTTTTGTGTAACCTGATTTTAGTGTAAAGTACCCATACCCATGTCAGGGTGGTTGGAACTGGATGGTCTTTAAAGTCAGTTCCAACCCATACCATTCTGTGATTCCATGATTCTAACTGATTTTACTTTCTCTTTGTATGCATCAACATGTTACAGCTTTGGAACAGAATATTTTTTTTTCTGACACTACAAGTGGCATTTTTCATTATATAAATCATACTGACAGAAAAGAAAAACAGTTCTAGTAAGCATTTCTACATGATCAGATGCAGATCCAGATGCATCCACACACATTCACCCACTCTCAAACAGAATACAAAATCTCCTCGGCTATTTTCCTTCATCATTAAGGTCATGTCTCAAAATTCTCTGCAAATGTAATGACAACAATCCATTATGAGATAATTTTTAAATAGCCATCCTAATCTTTATAAATATGAAATGAAACTGGTTGAGTTATTATTTTGATGATATATTTAGCAGGTGATCATCATGAATGAGGCTGTTTTATCTCCTTTTAGTCTGCTTCTACCTGCAGGCCACACAAAATATTTTTCCTCATACAGGGACACCCACAGAAAGCTTGCACACTTTGTAAGCTTAATGTAAATGTGTTTTCATGCTTAAGTAATGAACAGGCTTTTCATAAGCTTAGTGAACAGAAGTGATATTCAGTTTTTCCAAATGTGAGTGTCTGTAGAATAGAAATACTCATTTGCAGTGCAGCCTACGATCCTTCTCGAAATAATATACAGTTACACACTGCAAACGAGATGTATTATCATTATGCTGATGAGAAGATCAAATATTTCTTTTTCTTCCATAGTCAAAATATTGTTAATGGATGATTTTCTGCCTGGAAGGACATTTTATTGAAATTATGTGCTGAGCCCACCACTCGTTGACTGAGTAAGATGAAAACAAATGAAAAAAGAAACCTGTATGAGAATATTTCATGAAAAAAAAAAAAAGAGAGAACTGAGAAATGGGGATGTTCATTCTTGCTGTGTATTACACCTCTTTTGTCTTTCCTTTTCAATCTCGTCTTGTTCGATTGTGTGTTCTTCAAAGCAGTAAGTTTTTCTAGCTCTTTGAGTTAAGTCTTGACAACAATAGAGTATATTACTTCTTGTTTCTTAGGCATTGTTACAATACCAAAGAGAAAAAAATACACAGGGATGGTTCCATTAAAATACTTATCCATACAGTCTCAAATTTTCAGGGCTACCATTAAATTTCACTGAGATTTTGGTGACTTTATATTCTTATTTGTTGTGACTTTGAGTTCTGTTTGTTTCTTTTTTTGATGTATTGATTTGATGTATTTGATCTATTGATGAATTTGTTATTTTTTCAGTTATCACAGCCAGTTTATACCAGTTAGATTAAATAAAGTTATCACTCAGGAGATTATTTTTTACAATTTTAAATATAAGATACATCAATCATTCTGTCAGTTAAAAGGCAGTGCCATGTTCTGCTTAGCTGAAGTGGTAGTTCTTATGGTGATAACAAGCTATTAAATTTGCTTAGGCAGTGATGGAAGAAGGAGCTTAAGAATTATAATGGAAGGAAACATCTTTACTGTACCTACTTATGGGTATTTCTGCCAATTAAGGGGAAATAGGTAGAAGATGAGACAGCTGCATTAACTTTTGTGTACCTTCAGAGTATAGACCACTTTCACACTGATGCTGCAAGTTCTTCCCCACTCTCCAGCATGACTCCTAATTCTGTCCTAGTACCACATTCACACTGTGCCAGTCAGAACCGCCCCCGCCCCCCAGGTCACTGGGGAAAGCATTAACAACTCTTGGGCTATTTTTCACTTTCAGTTGCTGTTATGGATTGTTTGAAAACTTGATGAATATCGGAGTGCATTTTAACATAATACTCAGGAGCTGAATAAAACATAGAGATACAGAAGACCGATTGATATGAATGACATATCTCTGCTATCCATTAGAAAGACTGCATACACAATAGATTTTTTGGTTGGAAAAAAGAACAGGATGACTTTACTAGAGCCATTTGCCAGCTGCTCAGTGAATAGGTCAGAGGCATAAGGAAGATAGCTTTCCTGTTAAAAGAGTTAGTTGCATCGCTCATTTATCATTCACGTTCATTGTGTCCTGGCTCTCTGTATTCCAGCAACAGAGGAAACAGCTCCATCTTGATTTCCTGCAACTTTGGCTTTTGAGTGAAATCATAATGCTCTTTTGATGATGTCATAACTTCACAATTGCCATGATTACTTCAGTACAGGATTAAAAAATTACTGTAATCATCATTTTGATGAAACATATGACAGGATACACATTCAGTTCTGTTACCTTATGTCTTGCATACATATTTCTTTGAACATACATTCCTCTGAAAAATATATTATCAAATGTCATGTATAGAATTTCTACTGAGTGCATAAGCACAGAGAAATAGCTGTAAGCCAACTTTCCTGGCTGCTTGGAGAGATGGTAGGGAACAGCTAAACACCCTGCCTGTTGCCTCAGAGGAAGAAGTCAAAACAGCTCCTATCGGATACGTGCCTTCCAAAAAAAGCCACGTGCAGCTCTTGAAGCACAAGTTGCGTATCAGTGATTTAGTCAGTTCTTCCATCTGCAAAGAGCCCAAAATGGTTTACAGAGTTTACAAGAAGCATCTCATCCACTGCTGAAGTGCAGTCGCCTAGGGAATGAAACTTGGCAGCTGTTTAACAGAACACAAAAATCCTACACAATAGTATAGGGGAGAATTTTTAAAGAGTGGTGCAGATGGGAGTGCAGGGAGGTAGAATATAGTTACATAAACTGGCAGGAGATGCAGGTTGTCCAAAACAAGCAAAATTTTACATTTCTCATATTACAATGTGTTTCAGGCATTTTGGTAGTTTCCAGAGAAAGTTCCTTTGTAAATGCTTAAAGAGTACTTTTTTTTAATCCCCTCAATGGATCTATTTTAATCATTATATCCATCTGCACATTAATTGAAGTCATGGGAGTGCTCAGAGACACCCACCAGTACCACTACCCAGGAAGTAAAGCACTTTGTGCAAATACAGAAATGTTACCACATCAAATATAAAACATCCCTAGCATTTCCAAAGTTGGAAACAAAGGCTGTAACACTCACACACAGATGTGAATTCTTGATTTTCAGTAGAATATAGTTAAAAGTTTTCCCTTGTCAGGACTATATTTTTAAAGACTTTTAAAGGAACAGGAACAGGAACAGGAACAGGAACAGGAACAGGAACAGGAACAGGAACAGGAACAGGAACAGGAAAAGGAAAAGGAAAAGGAAAAGGAAAAGGAAAAGGAAAAGGAAAAGGAAAAGGAAAAGGAAAAGGAAAAGGAAAAGGAAAAGGAAAAGGAAAGGGAAAAAAATGAAAGGAAAAAAAGAAGAGCCAAAAAAAAAAAAAAAGGAAAATGAAAAAGAAAGAAAAAAGCAGAGGAAAAGGATGAAGATAAGAAAAAGAAAAAAGAGAAGGAAAAAAAAAGGAAAAGAGAAGAAAAAGAAAAACTTTGAATGTTCTTAATTTTTGTTAGTTTCTTTAGGAAGCCCTCTAGGAATTATGTATGCTAGAAAGCACCAGCACTGGATCTATGCTGCTAAATTAAACAACCTCAGACTGTCCTCTGACACTGAGCCCATGCAGAGTCCCATATTGTACATGAATTCCCTCGGGCAATACTAGTTGGCCTGAGTCAAAACAGGAGTCATTCAAGAAATGTAATACTATAAATTATTTAATTCCAAGGTCTATGAATGTTTTCTGGCACTGTTTATCTTACTAGTGTAGGTGTAGCCTGGAAGTACTACAAGCAATTAGTATCAGCAGCTTAAAAATAAAACACATTTACAGCATGTTGAGAGAAACACTGCCTAAGAAAAGCTGAACTGAAATTGTTTTTCTCACTCACTGTAAAGACTGTTAAATACAGGTCTATGAATAGACTTAAACAATACAACGTTCAAAACTTGACTACCATTTTTTAGAGTTCTATTAGAAAAAAATGGATCAGTTTATGTGTTTTGGAGGAAAAAAGAAAAAAAGCGCTAAAAATTCTGTTAGAAACACAGTGAGCAGTGTTACATATTAACAAAATGTGCCTCTCTCCTTCTCATCACATTTTATCTCTCCTTTCCCTTCTACTGAAAAACACATCCAAATGTAGTCCATCTCCTCTGCCATTTGTATTGTCTGTAAAGCACCAAAGTTTGCTTTTTAAATGAGGGAGCGTCTGGATGTTGGACTGGGTTCAAACCATTAAACAGGTAGGAGCTGTGTAAAGCACCAACAGTAAATTTTCATGTGGTTTGGGATTTTAACCATCCCCAAAGTTCTATTTAAATACATGGTGATGACTCACATCTATCTGTAAATGAAATATATGCAGCAAAAATATCTAAATGCTTCAGAAATAGAAATCAATTATTATTACTTTAGGTTTCCCTCATGAGAACATTTGTTAGTTTTCCATAGCACTAAGGAGACAGTAAAATATATGTGTGTGTGTGGACTCTAAACAGCTTTGCTGGCTTAAACCTTGCTGGAAATTATTCAAATAGGAAGAGCTGGGAATTTATGGGATTTCAAGTTACCCATTCACTTTGGGGTACGATAAATTAAACCCATTAAAATAGTTAAAAGCAAAAACGACAAGATCATTTAAAATATCTTTTAAAATGCATGGGAGATAAGTAAAATTCATGTCAGTAAACTATGTTAAAAGAATTAAGTACAACTGCACAAATGTCTAACAAATATTGTACATGGTAACGTTTTATATAGCAAAAAAAGAAAAAAATTACACTTAAGTGTGTTATTTGCCATGTATTTTAAACTTCTTCAATATACTGCTCAATTATTGTGTGCCCTTAAGCAGCAAGAGTGCTAGATAGCAAAATAGGTGGAAGAAGAATATTTTGACTTTTTGTTTTTTTTCAGGATCCCATTTCTCTTTTTTTAATATTAAGTACTGTATTATAATAATGTATGGTAATTATATATTTTCTCTTCAAATTGATTGTAAATACCCAAAAGCTATCTTTCTCCTGTGCACTAATGATGATGTATGGCACTTTTGTTTATTATAATTCATTTTTTCTCATCATGGCAAGTGACACATGAGATGAATCTCAAACTTTTAAACTGATAATGCAAATAGGTAAATTTGCTTTCTTAAAAATTCACATCTTCAAAAATCCTGTTGGTATTTGCTGGTGTCTTGTCATCAAGTCTTGAACTGTAAAGCTCATAAAAATAGTAGTGTATCTGCTTGGTACATCAGCCAAAACAATCACATATTTTGCCAAAAGGACAGGTGCTAACAAGTTTTGTTTTACTTAAACAGAGCAGATAAAGCTCAGTGAATACATGACCTCTGCTTTAAAGTTTTTATTGACCATATAACATTTGATGATGTTGGTGGAGATTTAGCAGAGCTGCTTGAAAAAAAAGCAGAAAGACTTCAATTTAAAAACAACGATGCAAAGAAGATGCCCTCACCTTCAACACTTACTGGTGTTAAACGTTAAACTGCTGTGCTTTCCTTGCCACTGAGAGGATTCAGATGCTCTGCTCACAGGTAGCAAGGCATGAGTGCATAGCCGTCCTTCCAAAAAGGAGGCTCTGGCATGGCCGGCATGCAGCTGAGCACCAGGGAAGCTGTGAGCAGCCTGTCGTTCTGATTACATGGCCTGTTGAGAACAAGGGATTTAAAACAAATGGAGCCAACATAAGCTGATGGTTTAAGGAGAAAAGGTTGGTTATTGCCAGAATTTACAGTACAAAAGAACAATCTTTGCCAGAATTGCAGATAGGATGATCCTTGCCAAAAAGTGCCGTTGGCCCACAGCATATTTTCTCAATACTGTTTGTAGGAAAAGCACTTTTTAGGGAGAGACTGGACAGACGGTAAACAGTGTAATTACTGTGGAGGACAAAAGTGTTAAATCCTTCATTCTAAAGAAAGCTGACTGAGTGGCTGCTATCTATTCTCATCCCCTCTGACTTGCAAAACCAGAGTTCAGATCCCATACCACTCAGAATACTGAGCCTCTCACGAGCTCTTCACATGACACAGAAAACACAAAATTCTCTACAGTGTCACTCACAAAGCCATGACTGGAATCCACTGGTGTAGACTCAAGTATACTTTAGGGTGGTCTTTTTATATTTCTCCTCTAAATTACTCTGCCCTTTTCACCAGTAATACACATTCCTTCAAAGAAAACAAGGAGGACACAAAGAAACTGTAATGACTCGGAAGAGTTCAAAGAAAGCTTCATCTAGTTCACTGTGAAAAACAGTAACGTTAAAAAGGGGTGTCTGACCCCTTATATAGCTTGATTTCAAAATGACTCCTTCAAAATAAATTTCTCCGGAAGTTAAATTGTCAGTGGGGCTAAATAAATGCTTTCTGATCTTAGTTAAACTAATCTGCTAGCTCCCAACCTATCCAGTTTTGTGTGTGATAGGGAATTCTTCCATTAGAGGTCTGCCCAGAGGCTTTAGAGGCATGGGATGTTGAGCAAGCAGACCATTCTGTGGAACAGGTCATCAGATGTTTTATATAATATTTAGCCTGTATGAGAATGTTTATGTACACAGCAACATTTTAAGGCTGAAGTTTTGTCCATGTAAGACAAAAAATACCACTGAATGCTCTGACCTTTGAGTTGTGAGCTTATATGCAATGGGCACATAAGCAGGTCAGTTGCCTTCTGTAGCCTTCTGTAGGAAGCTGCTAGCTAACATGTGAAAGAGGACAATGAGAAGTTTCCCAGCTCACCTTGGCTGCCACTGGCTGAGAACTTCCTGCCTGTTCCAAGCACTGCCCAAGCAGCTGCCTGCCTGCACCTTCATGCTGACTCAAATCCACCTAAACTGAAGTTGCATAGTAGGGGCAGCCTAAGAAACAGGTCTCCTTGGTGTCATGGTGGGGACAAGGGCCACACGGGTCCACAGATTTGTTTGGTTGGGCTACCACTCAGACCGTGGTTATAATTGAGACTATAGACACTTGCCTATATACGTACAATCTTCCTCTCTTGTCTTGCAGTCATCCATAGCAGTATCCATAGCAGGATAAATCAGCAACTGGGAAAATTAGGATAAAGAGACCATTCGAGAAGTTACAGCCAAGGAGCTGGAAGGTGAGGCTAGGATGAACATTTTTTGGAAAGCCACATTGTTGGCAGATTCTTATACTAAATGCTTGACCCAATATTCACCACCACCCCCATATCCTTCTTCCTTCTCAGTTGGCAGGAGGCACTGCTCGACCAGGCAGCCATTGTTTTTGAGCTGGAGCCAAAATGCATCAGTCATCCAATAAGTGAGCATTGCAAACACAATCTACTGGTCTAACTCTAGGACATATATTTTCAAAGTTCATATTTATAGTTTGCAAACTCTGTCTTTCAAATAGCAAGTCCTAGTAGCACCAGAAGCTGTTGAATATTCCAATCAAACACAAAATTAGAACAGAATTCTGTGCCACAAATAAAAAGTAAAGCCATCTGCCAAATTTCTAAAATACCTCACCTAGAGATCTGGTAATTTTTGTTGTAACATGAGCATAATATACAGATTGCCCCTAAAGAAGCAGCCTCTACTCCTTATAGCAGATTCCATAGTAAATCAGTGAAGACTATATTCATGCTTATGGGCTGTTTTAAAGATGACAGCTGATCCAAAGTTTCCAGAGAAAGGACAACATTTTTCAATCAGTTATTAGTTCAATTTAGGTCACTGGAGAACTTCCAAAGGCGTCTTCCTTTTCTGTCTTATAAACCCTAAGAGTTAAGTAAGTATTCTCAAATAAGCACAATTTACAGTATGTCAGCTTAAAATAAAATCATAACACATTTCTAAATTGATAGAAATTGCATGGCACCAAATGAGAAATAGGGATTTTTATCCTCTCATTTATACATGCTTGTCTCTCTGTCTATAAACATATGTTTGCACATACTGTGTATTGATAGATTAACATATAAAATTACAACATTGCATTTGCAACACTGTACTTAAAGTTGTGTCTGCATTTTTACTTCAGGGGTTTATATCTCAGCTATAAAAATCTCTCTCTAGGCTGAATCTTGGCAAAGATTGTCAGGCTACAAATTATTGTTTTCTTTTTAGAAAAATTAAAAGGAAATGTCAAGACAATAATCCCTTTCTCTTTGTAGTGTCGAAAGGAGCTGCGGATTGATCCAGACCTCATGTTAGCTGGTAACTCAATCAGTGACAAGAAAAAAACTGCATGATTGTGCTCTTGGCCCTTCGTGTTGTGGGAGTGAAATTCTGAACCCCCTTAGCCACTAAAGTGTATTGCATTCTTGGTCTGTTTCTAGCAAGTTATAAGTCATTTCCTTAAACCATTTGTCAGTCATCTGTAAATGTTCATGATTAACAATCCTATTCTGTGTTCTGGTGAAAACTAGCAGAACTGATTCAGTTTCTAAAGCAGTCTAGGATTTGTGTAGGAGCTGGCTAAAGACACAAATGTAGAGAAGGCTGCACACTACAAGATCTAATGGGATAGCAACCTCACTGTAGCCAACAGTTGGAGCTGATTTTAGAAGGACTTCATAGAAAATTCTGTCTCTGTAAGAGATATTTGGAATAATCTGCAAAGAAACAGTCCTCCAGCATTTTCTGTGAGTGGATCCATTTTTCCCGTTCTGTCCTCCCTACGTGTTATTTATAGTCCCTGTCACTGTGGCAAAGGGATAGGATTTGTCCTCTGATGTATCTACACAAACTGCCATAGTCAATGAAATCTAATGATTTGCTAACTTTTATGTAAAGATTTCTGTCGCCAGAGTTTAATTAATTCAAAGGAAGCAGTATGGGATGTTGGATGAAAAGTTGATCATCATCCTAAAGAACAAAATTAAAATTTACTCTAGAGAGTGCAGAAAAGCCTGTTAAGGATTAAGTAGAAATTGTGTGCCTCATGGGAATACTGTGTGCCAAAATATGTCACCCTTTGACAGAACTCCTGCAAACAGCCTGTCTGGGTTGCTATAACTGCACTTCAACAAGACTGAGGAGCAAATAAAATAATATGTGCATCCTATAGGATAAATTGTAATTCAGGTAATGAATATCTAAGGTGGAGAAGGCTTCTTTCCATAAATGTCCAATGATAATCTTTCCAATCTGCTGAAAGATGTGAGATAATTATATAACAGGCCTCATCATCCTTCACCGGTTGGAAAAGAGCTGGGGTCCACTTTTTCGCTATTTTAGAGGCACCTGGAGTGAAGAAGGCAAAGTGACTTGCAGATATTCAACTCTTGCTCCTGTCAATTTAAACTAAGAAAAAAATGGTGGAAGTTTATTTTCCTAGCATAGCATCAGGATGGACAACTGTAGGTAGTAACATCTAAAGCTGCCCCACATTAGGGGTTGAGCTAAAGACTGAGATATCCTCAAGGCAGATGACCTCAAGTTTCACATTTGCTATTCAGAAGTAAAGATCATGATCCTACCACAGAATATCCTGCATCACTTTTCATAAAAAGATCTGTTTGTTATTGTTGTTGTTGTTGCTGTTTTTGTCTTTTGTTTTGCAAAATGAGGGGTAAGTCACAGTCAAGATCAGTAAATTACTAACCATAACTGAGTAAAAACAGGGCATGTTTCTGTAGATGAGCCCAAGTATTGATGGAACAGAATTACTTATTTGAGTAAATGTGTTTAATCGCCTCCCATAAAACATTGCATTCATCTTCATTTATCATCAAACCCTCAAATAAATCTTTGTATCTAATGTATTTTAATTAAGCAAAGGACAGGTGAAGAGTTTTTCATTCACTATCTCTGGTTGCACTCTGCTGCTCTATTCAATGAAACTGTAACTGTAAAATCACGCCTTCATTATTAACACTAATTTTTACTTTATTTTCATTTTTACTCTCAGAACATGGATTATGGCATGATATATATGAGATGGCATGCCATGAGAAGGGAGCAAACTTACCAATTATAAGAGGTGGAAGAGCTCTGCTCACTGACGGTTTTGTTTTCTGGTACCTAACGTTTCTGATAAAAATTGTAGGAAACTTCTTAAGGTATAGATGTCTCCTAGAATTCTCCTTCCTTCACTTCTTGTTTGCTACTATGTGCTTTTCTCTGCAAATGATGCCAGTTACTTCCACAGAAGAGATGTACCAGAAGTGCATGATTACAGAAGAGAATGAGCAGCTTAATTTCAGACATACCTTTGCTGATCATCAGTACTCATTGGGAGCACTGCAGTTTCGGTGAAATACTGATTTTTATCTCCAGTACTTTAAAAATAGAGGTTTCAGTACCGAACTCTGACCTACATGTGATAAAGATAAGGCTTGTACTGTGTTATTAACCTCAGTGCAGTTTTGTATACTGACACAAAATATTTGCTTTTCCACATCAGCTTGCAGTATCATGGTCTTTAGGAAACTTTGAAATAGAGTAAAAACAACACCACTGAAATGCAATCATTTCTGATGTGAAGTATAGCATAGCATGCTTTTTAGAGTGGTCACGATGATTACATGGCAGCTTTGGAATGAAGACTGCTTTTCCAGTTGAAACTTAAAATCCATTTAAGACCCTTGGAGGTGGAATTCTGGCTCACCCTCACTTAGCTTAAAATGTATACATATATATATACCTCTGGCACTTTTTCCTAAGTGATCATAAAATCTTCACATATCATTCTAAGACAGCCCCTCTAAAAGTGGAGTACTCCCATGACACTATTCTGGCACACCAGTTCACAGAAATAATGCCCAATAAAATTAGATCACTAAGGTTGTTTCCTGTATATAGCACTTGAATTCTCCCTGAAGCTCTGATCCAAGAACTGACCCAGGCTGATCCTACTTAGCTTTGAGATCAGAACACACAGAGTAGGTAGCCTTCAAACTGGTGCTCAGGAAGTAATTTCTTTCTTTACATGCTTTCTGCACCCTCAGTAAGAATGAAAAGAAAATAAAAGCACTACATTTTGCCTTGCAAGATTACAGATAAATATATTTAACATTTACACACTACTTATTTCACATACTTTTTCTACATACATATTATGCATACTTGTTTACATATATACATTTAATGTTTCTTGTATCTCATTGTTTAGAGCAATTATTTCAAGTCTGATTTCCATAAGGCATCTGATCATGATAACTTATGACAGTAACAGTATAAGATTAAAAGTAAAAAATCAGTTCACGCAGCAAATACAATAAATATACTAGTAGTATTTCTTCCTATGAAACTACTTAAACTTTTTTTCCTGAAAAAAAACCCCACATTTTCCTTCATCTTAGTGAATCAACACATTGGTGTATAGGTGCAAAGTTCTCCAGCATCTACAAGCTACAAATTAAAACATGACTATGTGCATTTTTGACTCTGCTTTTGATTTACATCTTTTTTCTGCCAAGTCTTTTTTATTTTATTTTTATTTTTATTTTTTACATTCTATGCTGTAACTCATAAAAATCAGATACAAAATTTCCACAAAAAAAATCATCC
The DNA here is from genome assembly GCA_023055505.1 of Callipepla californica brunnescens. Lineage (NCBI taxonomy): Eukaryota > Metazoa > Chordata > Aves > Galliformes > Odontophoridae > Callipepla > Callipepla californica. Next base: position 79,195,738 of record JALIRH010000001.1, on the reverse strand, counting down.
TCAGATCTGCCACATAGATATTCTCAGTAAACTTTACCTACCTGCTTGTGCCCATGCTAGAAAGGTGTAAGTTGTTCAAGAGTGATGCTGGTTGACTCCATAAATCATCCTCAGAAATATCTCCATTATGTCTTCTCACCAGGATAGGCTCATCTGCAAGTGATTGACAACAACTCAGCATTCTTTCTTTTTTTAATTTATTCGAATACATTTATTTTTGCTCACACACCACAAAGATGTGTATTAAAAATAGATGATACATAGCTAATCCTAGCAGTTCCATAAAATTGTAAATTATTATGTGCTAACTTTGCTGCAGTGAATAGTCACATAATGCATTCATTGTGAGTTTCCGAATAACTATGGGAAGATAGTTCAAAGTCCACCTCATGTGTGTGTTTGAATATGGTAAAGACAGGACTAAATGCAGGTGAGAGCAGTATTTGTAATGGAACAGGGTTATCATATCATCTCACTGCTAGCCTGCAAAATCAATCCATCAATCAATCAATCATTTAAGAATTGCCCTTAGAAACTACCACTAAGCCCAAGTTATTTAGCTCTTTACACTCATTTAAAGCACCATTATGACCTTGTTGTTAGATTCAGTTATGCAAAGCATAGATACTGTATTTTGTATGCAAATAACAAAGGCAGAAATTTAATAATGCTATTTATAAACTAAAACAACCCAAATGTTAAGTAAATGGCTTTCAACCATGGTTCAGCCAGGTAATGAAACGTGTGCCTGGATTGAAGCGCATGAATCACTCCACTGATTCAAAAACACTCTGCATGCGCCTGAAGTTCAGCATGTACTTGAATTCTCTAATGAATCAAGGCTCCCAGTGGTTGTGAATGTATAAAAGACAGGTGCTTGTGAGGTAAATTTTAAGACTGTGTGTATACCTGGAATATACACAATATTTACCAAAAATAAAGGTCTGTCTCGAGAAAGAAGACGCTAGGAATAGTGTGACAAGGGAGCTCTGTCTTGCTCCTGGAAGGGCCAGTGGTGTTGCTCTGTGGCTTGGATTTCAGAGTGCTGATCCATTAAGGACAGGCTAGAGAGATGGAAGGTCGCTTTGTTTCCCCTTCCCCATGGATTTCGTGTCAGATACACTGAGCTGTTTACTGGACCAATAAGGATAATTCCTTTTAGTAGCTTCTTTCTAAAAAGTTGCATGATTAGAATGACTTGGGTTGGAAGAGATCCCAAGGATCATCATTGTAACTTCACAAACCACTGTATCGGCAAGCCCCATGGGGACAACGAGGCACACATATATGAGAGTGTCCAGAGGAGGGCTGCAGAGAGTGTGGAGATTATGAAGGAGAAGACGTATGGGGAGAGACTGAGGCCCCTTGGCTTGATCAGCTCAGTGCAGAGAGCTGAGGGAAGGCCTGATGGCAGCTGCAGCTCCTTACAGGGAGCAGAGGGGCAGTGCTGAGCTCTGCTCTCTGTTCCAGTGACAGGGCCCATGGGCATCTTGGTGTAAAGTTGCAGCTTCCAATTAGAACCTAAAGGGAAGAGCTTCCTGCAATTTACTTGCTCCATACAAACCGTAACACTGAATATGTGCATGCATGGCATCATAAAAATTGATAAGTTTCTAAAGTGCCCAATGTAATACAGAGGATCCTCATCTAAAATTGCTTTTGTAAAAGGGCACTTAGCAATTTTTACTGGGAACAAAAAATGTTTAATTTATAAGTGGGTTAAATTATAAGTTCCCAGAACATATGCAGCACAGAACATTTTGGACACTAGCAACCAAGACTTGTTGCAATTGAGAATATGGTGAAGCACCCATGGATTGCTGTGGAGGCAAAAAGGAATAGTGTAGGACTTAACACAGGCATGAGCAAACACAAAACAATGGAGTATACAGATGACACTGGTGAGTAAGAAAACTAAAGAAGCAAAATGTGTTTTAATTTGATATTTGTAGGTAAAAGAAAAGGGGGATATGGGATTTAACTTTATATAAGCATTTAAAGCAGGAGATGAAGAAGGTAGATGAATAGACAGGAGCTATCTGAGGTCTGCTTTAAGTAGGCTGGAATAAAAGTAATGGAAGCAAAAGAGAAGGGGCTGAGAAAAGTGGTGAAAGCAAGGGTAAACTTACATTTCTGGTCTATGCAGGGCATGGGGCAGAGGACTGACTCATTTCTTTCTGATGCACAGGACAACCATGAAATGTCTAATAAATTCTTCAAATGAGGTACTTATCTCCTGCAACCAATATTTCCACAGCTCTATGAACTTATCTCACACTCCTTTGTCTTCCAGAATACTCTTCTGGCCATTTGAGAACTGTATGTGCTGAACTTCTCAGACAATTCCTCTGACCTGAGAAATGTATGGCACATTGGTTATCACTGTGTGCTACTATCCTGGGCAGGAGTTCAACTACTTCTAGTTTAGGCAGTGTGATTTCCCAGTCTTCATTCCCTGGCCTCAAACACTATGCTAACAAGATTTCCAGTTTTCCACCCTGTGCTAGCACTGTTGTCTGTGAAAAAACTGTGACTGTAGAAGAGAAGAAATCAAGCAAAGTTTAGGTAGACCTCTGAAAAAAGCAAGGCACTACAGTAGATGATGGGTGTGCCAACATCTTCATTATTTTGTCTAAAAGACCCCAAGCAAGCAGCACTGGCTTCTCGTGTTAGATGAAGTCTTCTGTTAAAGAAAGAGGAATGTTATTTTGCTGAACAGCACAACCAGCACACCAGTAGTGTTTACAAATAACTTCAGATGCTTTACAATAAATCTGGATGTGCTTAAAAATCCCATAAGAGTTTTAAAAAAAATCTGAATGTGTTTTCTCAACTCTTTAAAGCATATTAGAGTTTATTTAATTGCATTGGGATTTTTCAAAGCATATCAGGGCAAAACAGTAGAGTATAGGCCCCAATATGCTAATTAATAGCTAGCTAGACCCCTGAAATAAACCTGCTACACTTCATTAATCAGACAGTAATTGAATTGGCACAGTACTTCTGTGCAAGCTATATGTAGATTAAATACCAGTCCTGCCAATGGAGAGGGTAACTTTCTCCACACAAAGTGTGTTTTTGGACAATACATTAGCTTTTTTTCTTTTTTCCAGTGGCCAGTTGGCCTTTATAATTCATTCTTTTCTGCATGGAAAATCTCATATTACGGACCTTAGTGAATTATTGCTCATGCTTAGACAGTCTTTTAAGTAAGTACTTTTCAATGACCACAGGTTCAGCTCAGTGGAAAAGAACAAATCAGAACTGATATGCTCTGCTTTGTCATCTAAAGACATCTGCCGATTAATGTTATTAAGAGTGTTAGAAGAGTGTTGGACAGATGTTTCATTTCCAACATTTACTCTTGACTGTATGAGAGCTAACTACCTGGGGATTCAACTGGCAAATAGAAACAACTCTGCTTACAGAAAATGAAACAAGAAATTTTCATAGAATCATAGAATCACAGAATGGTTTGTGCTGGAGGAGATCTCAGAGCCGACCCAGTTCCAACCCCCCTGCCATTGGAGGACTGCCCCCCCCAGCTCAGACTGCCCAGGGCCCCATACAACCTGACCTTGTGCATCTCCAGGGATGGGGTGTGCACAACCTCTCTGGGCAACCTGTTCCAGCATCTCGCCAGTCTGAATTTTCCATCAGAACTGATGAAGTGAAGTTTTGAATACTCATTGTCCATAGTCAGAGCTGAAAACTAGTTGAATAGATCAAAATGAAAAAGAAAATAAACAAACAATCTCAAACATATTTCAAGTTTATCACACTTTCTTTATTGAATAGTTATTCATTTAAGTTTGAAAAAAAAACACGTTTTTAGTGGAATCTTGGACCACTTCCAACCAAGGTGTATTTTGTGGTACCAGAAGCTTGTCTGAAGAGGTATCTCCTGCAGCACTGAGAAGATCAGCTGAAGCTTAAAGCCACGGGAGTCAGACATCCCAGCCTGAAAATTCTGAAAATTCAGGGGTCTGTATCTGTGGATTCTTGAACAGCATTACAGACCTGAACTTTTGCTATTGCTTGCTTGTCTTCTGTGCAACAGACTTCTGGGGGACTGCCCACAGGCTTCAAGTCAGATATCCATTCAAGCATTTTCCTGAACTGGATCATTAGTACTTGCCAGTTTTGAAGTGTCAGGATCATCTGCTAGAGTGATGATATTACTTTGAACAAGTTACTACATATACATATATATATTTTAATACACTAACTTGTGTATGTTCATCTGTGTGCACTTGTGTGTGACTTCTTAGCTATTCACTTGGAGTAAACAGTTTTACTGGATGGAGAAAAAAAGTACTTCCTGATTGCAAGCAGCACATCAAGTGTGAGATCTTATGTAAGGCTTAGAGAAATGTAAAAGCAACCAAATATGACCTTGGATTATGAAAACATTTGAACATTCTTAATTAACTGTAAGCATTGAAATGCACACCAGCTATAATGTACTTATAAGTGTGTGCATGTGCACACATGCACATGGCATATATCTCACAGTGCCAAAACACTGAATTCTTGTGGCAAGATGCAACTAATAAACAGCAGAGAGGATGGGATAATTTTTAACATATAGTTGCATCTGTATATGCCCATCAAGACAACAATAAGGAATTAACGTTATGTTACAGGAGAGAAGCAGCTGTGATAGTCACATCATTTATCAGAGGAAGCCATGGATCTTTGATCTAAGAAAAACAAAGAAAATTACCTACTGTTATTTTCAACAAACTGTTTAAACCGATTAGATATTTTGAACTTCCATGCCTATTGAGGGAAACGCTATCCTTACAGTTGGCTTGTTAACAAAAAACAGTGTAACACTTTGGGGAATATATTCTCCAGCTATCTTATTTCTTCTAATCATTGTCCCCCTTTCACTGGAGAATTTCCCATTATTCAGCAACATATGGACCAAACATTTCTTCAGTAATCATGTCTGAACAAAGTAATCATTCCCTCATTAACCAATTATTTCTCAGAATCAAATGAAACAGACATATTTGCTAAGACAATTTCCTGTAATAAACCCTATGGAGCTGCATGTAGCACATAGCCCATTCACATGGTTTAATTCAAAGATCACAGTGCAGATGACAAAGAGGGATTCTTGTTTCACACTGACAGTAAGTGATCTCAGGAGCAAGGGTAGGGATGGAATTAATACCAGAGTAAAGAAAAAGGCAATGTTAAAATAGCAGTAATTACTGTTAATAGAAATAAAAATAATAATAAAAAGTAAACAAACAGAACTTTTTGTATTTTCTGCTCTCCCTTTTCTGTATGGTTAAAATTCAGAGTGCAGTTTGGTTCATTTTAAAGGATTGTGAAATATAGGTGAAAAAGTACAAGCTCTGAAGTGGCCACCACAATGCGCAATACTCTATCTAATCCATAAGTTAGCAGAAAAAAAATAGAGATAAGGCCAAAGGAAAGTATTGCAATACTGCCTTCTTCCATATGTGGCAACTCAAAAAATCACACTGACAAACTACCTGGTGAGTGTTTAAAACCTCTGGCTGTATGGATTTCTAAGTAGGCTGATAAAAATCTGATCTTGAGAGCTAAAAGTAAAGCTTATCAAGCAGGTATGTGTTTACTTGTTGTATACAGTACTTTCATTACCTCTTACTCAGATACAATTCAGTTCATTCTTTCACAGTTTAGAAACTTCATTATAACCCCAGAAAACCAACAATGTAATTTTATCCTAGCTTCTTTCTTTTTAGTACTGAAACAGATAGTTGCAAAATGAACAATGAACTCTCTTTTTAAGAAGTAGCTAGAGTTTCAGCATCCTTTGTTTCTTCTTGCTATTTTTAGACAAAAAATACAACCTGAGTGCATTGAAGGGATAGTGAGAGGAAAAGCCAAATTCTTCAGCTTTCACTTAGCTAAAACTCTCACTGACTGGAGATTGTGACCCATATATTTTGAGAATTTTGAAAATTTTAAGCTCTTGTGAACTATTACTACCACCAGATGTTTCTGATATTCATTGCTGTATTGGAGAAAAAAAAGAGCAGACAATGGTGTTCTTTCACCAGTATCTTCCAGCATAATAATACTACCCTCAAATCCTCTATGAACTGCATTACTTCTTGCATTTCTGTTGCTCACAGCAATGCCTGTCATTTCTGCTAAATCTGCTGTTAAATTTTATCCTCCACATGCTAACCGTGTATACATGAGAGCATCTGTGCTTCTGTATCCTCTAACTTGGTGGCAACACAAACCTCAATCTAGCTCATTGGACACCAGTAGCAGCCCATCTAGGATAACATAGAAGTCAATACATGCTGGAAAATCTGAGCTAGAGGATGGGTAAAGTACTTTGTAAGCCTGTGCTCTCCTTGGTGAAAACCTGGTTTCTTTGTGATTCAAGAGTTCTGAGTTATGCTGTTATTAATCACGGAATCATAGAATCATGGAATCACAGATTTGTAGGGTTTGGAAGGGACCTCTAGCAATCATTGAGTTCAACCCCCCCTGCCAAAGCAGCACCCTAGCCCAGATTGCACAGGCAGGTGTCCAGGCGGGTCTTGAACATCTCCAGAGAAGGAGACTCCATCACCTCCCTGTGCAGCTCCAGTGCTCCATCACTGCACTGTGAAGAAGTTCCCATGCACATTTGTATGAAACTTCCTATGCATCAGTTTGTGGCCATTTCCTCTTGTCCTATTGCCACACACTGCTGAGAAGAATCCAGCCTCGTCACTTTGCCTCCCACTCCTTAGGTATTTATAGACGTGGATCAGATCCCCTCTGAGTCTTTTTCCAAGGCTGAACAGACCCAAGACTCTCAGCCTTTCCTCATGAGGGAGGTGTTCCATGGCCTTTATCATCTTTATAGCCCTCTACTGGACTCTTTCAAGGAGATCCCTGTCTTTCTTGTACAGGGGAGCATGTTAATTCACTTGCTGAAGCAAACTGTTTTGGACTGTATGGCAGATTATGCATTCAGATGACATTACTTACAATAGAGAAGTATGCTGATTATAATTAACCCATGATTACATCCTTATTTGGACTAAAACTCTGATCTGAGTTGAGACAGATATGCCAAGAATACCTTCAAAATTGTCATCCATGAACTGAAATGATCTATCTGGTAGTGGAAGGGTGCTGTTTTCAAAATTCTTACATTAATATTATTTCCCTGTCTATAAATCAGAAATCTCAACTAGTTAGTCATTCAGGAGTGCCACTGAGATGGTGAGATCTTCATGAACTAATGGTGACAGCTGTCATTCTGTTGGGAAATACTTTCTATAAGTTTTGTTTTCTACTTCTTGAGCTGAGTATCTGGACCTGAGACAGGGCTGTGGTTTTCAGTCTGTAATTTTCTGGATATCAACATCAAATAACAGGCCAGCTGATGCACAGCTATCATGCCTAGGGGATTTTGAGGTGTCACTATATGTGAACAGCCTATACATTTAAAAAAATAAACAAACCAAAACAAAACATCTGCTTTCATGTCCAGATTTAATCTCAAGGTAACAAATACAACATTCAGTTCTCCGTGCTTTATAGAAGTATCCTATTAGCTTTATTATAGTGTTGTCTACCAGAGTGGAAATGGTTCAGTTTCAGTCATCATTTCCATGATAAACAAATAGCTAGCCTTTAAGAATCTACTGAAGGTTGAAATCTGGCAAACATGGCATCTACATAAATACAAATTGTCTTCTTTAAAGAAAAAGAACACAGTTACATGCTTTTATTTTGCTTCAGTGGCTTTTAAAACAGAGAGCAACTTTAAAAAAACTTTGGGGGATTGATAGCTCTCTTTCTATACAATTTCTATTATTTAATATATTATGCAGGTACTAACACCTCTGTGTCTCTCTGACAAAACTTGAAATCATATAGAATCCTAATTCACATCCATTACTTCATTTTGTAAAGGTAGTAGGAAATAAGAAGCTTTAGCACACTAGCTAAATATGTTACTTATTTAAATCTGAGATCACTTTTAAAATGTAGTGCTTTCTCTTTTCCATAGCAATTGATCCTGTAAACAAAAAATTTGAGTAGCTTATTTCCATACAAAGAAGGCAGCACGTTCACTAAAAAAACCCACAAGCATAGCAAAACAAAGCAAAACCTCAACTGGTATATATTGCCTATGAAGCATCTCTGTTACAGATATTTATTCATAAGTTATGCATCTTTTGTTACATACACACAAATGTTCTTTCATACTTATATCTCCAGAATTGTTATGGTAAACCATGGTATCTGATCTACACATTAATAGTATACTTATATATGATAGTTTTAAGTGGTTCAGAGTACATTTCTAGAAATTAGTATATTGATATCCTGGAGTTTTAAGGCTTCCAGGATTCCTACATGTAGAACATGCTGTCCCAGCTCCAGAAACATTAAAATCTTTCTGAAGAAACAACTGTATGTAAAGAACATCAGAAGTAAACCTTCACAATTCTCTGGGCACTTACTGGCATGTTCCAGCTTTTAATTTTGCTTCGCTGTCCTATACTGCCTTATTTCAGATATTCTTCTGCTTGTCTCAGTAACTCTACAAATGTTATTTTACAATGCCTGTTGGCATTTGTACGTGTGGCACTTGAACAAGTAATGCCTACTGGTATTCATTTTTTTTTCTCTCTTCTCCACGTAACAGTTAGCCTGCATACTATTACACTCTCAGTCACTGTTCTTTCTAGTTATCTTCCTAAATTCTCTTTTTGTCCAGATTTTATTAATTTGTTTTCTTTTTCACTCGGACCAAATGCAGCTGCAATTTTTTTTTTTTTTTTTTTGTAATACCTTGAAAATGTAAGCATTTGTTGAACTCAACAGTATCAACATGGTCATCCTATGAAGCAACAGTGACCAGGGATCTCTAACTCTCAGGTCACATGCATCTGCTGGAAATACAGGGGAACGTGTCAAAACCTGAGAGGTGAGCAGTGAGTGGGAGCATGTTTGCAGATTCAACGGGTGAAAAGCATTGCCAGATCTCTCACTTGGGCCCAGAAGCAATATGCTTGAAGAAGAAGGACAATATAACAGAGCTGCAAAGCCCTCTCTCATTGCAAGGCTAATTAACTTAAGTGGTTTGCCAAGTAAATGCAATATTACTGCTTTTGGAGCTAGCTCAGTTAGATACTATTTTTGGAGGCCTCTCCACGTTAATTAAACATGTTTCACTGCATGTTGTGAACATGCCATTAGTTTCCCTTCTATTCCTAATTAGTGGAGAACCTTGACCATAGCTGTGCATCATTACATTAAAACTTAATCTTTTGTCCTATAAATGGAAATGTTACAGAAATTAAATAAACAGAGCAATACGTAGGAATTTATCAGACATTTCTCTTGTAAGAGATAAGTCTCCATAACTAGAGGGAGAAAACAAAAATGAAACAAACAACAAGAAACAACTCCTGGAGTCCTCTGCCCAGCAATCAGAGTAATCTTTCTATTTCTTTAAGGAAATCTGAACCCAGCTGCTGAACTAGTCCAAATATCTAATGAGAATTCAGAGTAGGGTGCTTTAAGGAAGAACTTATTTCAGCTTGTTTCAGGTCACTGATTTCAGGTGATAGCATAATAACCTGTGCAGGAGATGCTGCCAGGGGCTTCTTATGGATACAAGCAGTATATTGCTGACACTTTTCCAAATAGATTTTGAATGCTTCAGCATTGGAGCAGAGTTCAGCTACATAATCCACTTTTTGATAATCATATCTAGTAAGGTGTCTCTGCCTGGATTATACTTACTAACAGGCTGATGGCCAAGGTCAGCACATGGTGCACCTTTGCTATTTTTGCTATTTTTGTCATAAACAGGGACTCAACTGCAGGTCTACACTGATGAAATCCAGCCTGTTCCCTTTGTACTGATGTATCCCTATCAAAATATCACACAAAATTATGTTGCAGATTGTTACTTTAAATTAAAGGCACTGAAGCAAATAAGACCTCAAATTTCAGAATATTTATCACTTCACTGAAGAATAAAACTGCTCCAGAAGAGAAGAAACATGCTTCCTCCACTTCAAATTGTGTCCAAGTGCATAAGAGAAAATTAGCAGCAAAGGTAGGCAGGCATGTGCAAATGTATATATTTGATTTCTGTACCTTCGCTAATACTTCTCTTATATAGGATACAAAATTTGTGGATAGCTGGGACAAAGTATTGCATTCAGATAATTCTTTTCTTTGCCTATGAACATTTTACTCAAGAAACAGTGTGTTTGCTACCAGGAAGTTTCCATAAATATTAGCTTTTGCTTGGACAGGCTAATTTATTAGAACATTGTTCATAGCAGTTCTTTATTTAGGTTTTTCCTATAAGCATTTTCAGCATAGTTTGTCTCCTCTTTATTGATCTGAAATGCCTTTTAATATTTGACCTAGTAATAAGAAACTTTGGTATGAGAGACATTCTGTCATGAAAATCTGTCTAGGAGGTATTTATTAAAAGAGCACACAGGATCATAATGTATATGGATAATATTTCCATTGCATTGAATAAAAATGTTGTATCCAAAAAATACCGGTTTTTCTTCACTGCACTTGTTGAAAATCTGTAAAGGAGGCTGACAGAATATGATTAAGAAAGAACTGAGAGATCCAGAATTTCCAAGAGAATATCTTAATAAAAAATCAGATGATTTGTAAAAATAATTATTTCAGCCAGTCAAAACATTTAGCTTTGTTTCCAACATGTGACTGATTCGGATAATGTAAGGAAAGTATATTTCTATGTGGGAAGTAATTTTAGAGTTTAGAAATATGAAGCTTTCCATTCTTAATATTTTAAAACTAGAAGTTTCAGACCGAGTGAAAATGCTTTATGGTGATTAAATAATATATTTTAAAAATATATATATAGAAAAACAGACATGCAACTAAATGAGCAAATGTGCTGCTAGAAAGAAAATTCCAAACCTAGTGACTGCACATTTGCATGTAGTTTTATCCTAGCTATCTGGTTGTTGTCAGGTCCTTATATGATTTGTTTAGATTGAGTTTTTTATTCACTACCCTTGAATGTCCTCAGACACTACAGCTTGATACCTGTTCATTGGAATCAAATTTCAATCAATGGGAGATTCGTAAAACATTATCATAGAAGAGGTATAAGCTCCACAACACATTCCTAAAACTAAAGTGAATATGCATCTCTGTCTTTGCAGTACTTATTCAACTCCATAAAATATTCACTATTCATAAATAAAACAAAGCACCTTACAGCTACAAATATATTAACTAAGTTTAGTTTCTGTCACTGGGGCTACCTTTAGATCTATGTAAAAACAATTCAAATGTTTTTACAAAAAATTGTCTTGAAGATTCCCATTTTGTTACTGGCAATTCAGTACCTTCAGAACTAACTTTTCTTCTCACTGTGTTTATAGGTTCAAATTTCTCGTAATATGAAATCAAAGCAATCAAGATATCTCTTTTCCTGACTTTCTGCTGGGTACTTAAGGGGAGGAAGGAAAACAGGACTGGAAGAAACCCTTTTAGGTTTTGCTTCCCCATGCTCAAGTTCTTTCTCCTAAGCCCAATCCAGTGAATGTGACTGTGAAGTCCTGACCCATGTGACAAAAAAATAAAAAATAAAAAATTAATGAATTCCCAAATGAAAGTGATGCAACGCTGGCATCAGGATTCTGACCATTAGCATTGAATGGAAACATTTTGCTTAAGTCAATCCACATAAATAATAAAATATAGAAATAAGCATTAGGGGTTTTGCTGGTGGGCTAATTATAGAGCTTTGTGGAAATGAAAGAGTCAAGGGAAAATGTAAAAAAACAAAAAAAAAAAAAAAAAGAGTTTTAGGTCACAAGCAGAAGATTCACCTTCCTCTAGCATTAGCAGCACGAGTGACCAAAAAAAGAATACAAGATTCTTCCTAGTGCACACATGACACTATATGCACAAAATATTATGTTAGGACTGCTCTGCCATTGGATTCCCAGAGTATGGGTATATATCTGATCCTCACAAGTTATGGAATCCCAAAGACCTACGAGTCAGTACGATGACTCATTAAATGTGCTACCAAAAATTGTTAAATTCACACAGGAGTCTTCTTTTACAGAACTTCTAACTTGATCCTCCACCGTCTCATGTCTCACTGCTCACAGCTGAAGTGTTACACTAACTAACTTGCAGGCTTGCACAGTTAGTCTCTGCACTGAAAATGCCAGAAGGAAGACATACACTGTACCCCATAAATCATATGCATTGGTGTTGGTCCAAATGGTCTCTCGTTTTTTGTGAATCCTCAGTCTGAAGTAACTATGGATATGGTGATTTTTTCTGTATTATTTTTTTTTTCTACACAACTGTGAGAGAAAGCAACACATATCCGTCTTGTAGCTAGCATCCACAGGTTATACGTAAGTATATGCAGTGAATAGATTAGGGAATAAAAAGTCTACTCTGAATTACATGCAATGAGATCACAGCTAAATCAGTGAGAACAAAAAAATAAGAATATGAAAATATTTGGATAGTTCTCTAAACTGGAAAATTTTGGCGTAAGTCTCTTGTAATAACAATATTGAGTTAACTGGCTTTATTGAGGGCAAAGAAACCTGGCAGATTTTCACCAGCTGAGAATCTATGCCAAAGTTTCTGACTTTTTGCTCTGGAATGAACCTGTTTTCCTTTGGTATTTGTCTGTTCCTAGCATATGTCCCTCATTCCTTTTATGAACAGTAAAACAAAGAAAAAAGTTTAATTCTTCTGAAGTGTCTACCTTCAATAAATTACCCTTCTATTCTCTTAGAGGCACTGCTGTCTCCTTCACTGACCTCCCATTTCTGAGCCTCTTGAAAAGTGCCTCAATATGTATCTAAAATTTTCTGTGATCTTCATTTCATTGTTCACCTTTGCTTTCCTCATAATTTTTGGTTCCATTCATTCCATAATGCTTCCAGATCTCATTCATACCTGTGTGTTTTATACCTCACATATGCTTGTGTCTCAACCCTGAATTACTTTTTTCACATCTATATTTACCCACACTGACCTTTTTAACTTTCTAGAGTATATATTGCTGGATAGGACACATAACCCTTGGACATATGCTAATTTATCATTTCACATTTTCTATTTCCCTCCTATGGCCTTTGTACAAAACTCTATTACTTTTTTTCATTGGATTTCACCCAACACTTACCATATGTTTTCAAATTTTAGTCTGAATTTCTGCATCTTATCACCATCCATTTAGCTCTGTCTTTATTATTAATTATACTATCTGTGTTCCAGAAGTGTAACTGGTTACACATACTCAGATGTATACAAGTTATACTTCCAAGGGTCCATACTGTACAGGAATCGGACAGCACGGTGGGTGGAACTTTACCCCTGTTCAGACACACATATAGCTCTCACTCACTGGAGAACTGAGGTCATGCTGCAGTCTGCTTTTTCACCAAGTTTTCCCTTGGCATATTCTGGAATTTGATGAACACATAGGGCTTATTCATAAGTAAATAGTATGCTTAATTAATTTCACTTCCTATTCTGTTCAGGAAAATAGTATTTTTTTATTAGTTACCTCCTTTTACCTTTATGAAATATATGCACTGTCTCCTCAAACAGAGCCAAACATTTTATGTCTTTGGATTTCTGTTTAAGTTGTGGAGTTGAACACTGAGCAGTCATAAGCAGGCTGGCACCACTTCTGTGTTGCTGTTGGATGGATGTGGCCCCTGTGATTGGGCTTCCTAATATAAGCACTCAGCAGCAGCTGATTTTAAAGGTCTTTTTCCACAAACTGTGAAGCCAGTGAGACTAAATCAGAATCACAGAGTTCAAGCATAAGGAGGATGCAAATTTAGTCGAATGAATTACTATGAAAATGTAAATGAACAATTACACACAAGTATTTGTAGCAAGGGTTTTCAAATACTACTGATAGTGATCAAAGAATTGATAATTTATGGCATCTCTTGTGCAAACTGATAATTCAGAAGCTGAAAGACAGGTACTATCATTCCCATGTGCAGTAACGTTATGAGTAGCAGCTATATATGCTGCTTGAGTTATTCATGCTGAAACAGGCCATCTTGTGTGGGAGCTGTAGAACCCATTATGTGGCAGAAAACTCTGTGAGCCGTATTGAGTGTTATTGTTGCCCACATTTGAGACAAAATCAATTGAAAAACAGTTAAGCAATTCTGAAAATCAGCCTTCAGAGGCTTGAGAGAGAGCATTCCAAAAGCACAGTGCAAGGACACAGAACTTATTTTAGATGGTTTGCATAGCCATTGTTTACCCCCAGTCACAGAAATCAGTATGTTTACCTGTGGTAGCCTTTGTCTTTGCTGATCAATTTCTTAATTCTCTCAACCTGTTGCTTCATCTCAACTCACACTATCTATCTCCAACATCTGTAATATTTGGTTCAATAGGAAGCCCTCTGTAAGTGGGGCTTTCACAGGATACTCTCATGCAGAGAAATAATACGGATTAAATTATATGCGTAAAAACAAGCAGAACTTTTGAAGAGTTCGGCAGCGGTAGGGCTTATGCAGAGGCAGAGGAAGTTGCAACACCCATGTAAAATGTGACACTTCCAGAGGCTTTGGCTTGGCTCTGCTCCGCGTATCTGCCACACAGATACAAATGCACAGCACATGCTTCTCTGTAGAGCTGTTAGCCACCGTCTTGCTACAATAGATGAAGACAGTTATTGGGCAGAAAGCATCACATTGTAAGACTTATTCATCAGTTACAAGGAAACAATCTCATCATATGGACTAACTCTCATCTATACACCTATGATAAATGCATTGAACGTGCTAAGAAACAGACATGGTCTGAAAAATCTATGATCTGTAGATTCTGAAACAGTTTCAAGTAGGATCCTATTTGTGCATTTCAGTGCTTGTTAATCATATTCATTCACATTACTAGCAGGCATATGGGGAGAGTCTATACAGAAGCCAGCCAAGAGGAAGAAACAACTAAAATAAACAGATGGGTGGACAGGGAGGAAATAATATTAAGCAGTTAAACACATAATATAGGATCTGGAGAAAAATAAAAGGGCTAAGGGAAAAAAAAATCAAGAAAGAACTCTTCTATCCTTCCTTACAGTGCACACAGAGAAAGTGATAAGGTCTTCTTGGGAATATTGTAAAATGTCTGTAAATAAATACAAGGATTGTAAAGATGAATATAAGGGACCTAGAACCACATGCAGAGGGGTCAGACTCCATTTTCTGTTGCCCTGGAATAAATAAAAATAACTTTACTAGCTTTCAGTGAGGTTCTTTTAGATTTACACTAACATAATTGAAAGCAGAATCTGGCCCAGAAAGCGGATTCTTGAATTTAACCAAAACATTATGATGAAGTGAAAAATCAGCGGAGGCTAAAATAGTGATGGATATAAACTCCAGCTGGTCAAATAATGAAAGACAGATTCATGAAGATACGATTCAAATCTGATTACTATTTATTTATTTATTTTTGCTACCAGTAGAGTCATACTCTTCATTCTTCCTGTAGTCTTCT
This sequence comes from Callipepla californica brunnescens, assembly GCA_023055505.1. Lineage (NCBI taxonomy): Eukaryota > Metazoa > Chordata > Aves > Galliformes > Odontophoridae > Callipepla > Callipepla californica. The sequence continues at coordinate 79,180,201 of JALIRH010000001.1, read as the reverse complement.
ATTTAAAAGTTTAGTCATCCAGTCTTGAAAAGAAACAATGCCATGTGAAAACTAAATGTCATAAACAGTTCACCAAATGAACCATCTGAACTATGCTATGCAGGGAAAAAAAAAAAAAAAGAATTTGTTATCAGTAATCAGTGGTATGCTGGGGAACTAACTCATAAGGGGAGAAAAAATTCATTGCTTCTTTAATTCCTCTATCACTATTCAGCCAGCTCTAGTGTGAACATACTCTCAGTAGATGCAGGGCTTTACAAGCGACAAGAAAAATCTTTAACTCAAGGATTTAAAATCTGCTTTCTACAGAGTACATAGAAAAATACCATAATTTGTATGTCGGTCACTTACACCAATGGTGGCAAGAAAGAAAGGATGTTTGGTGTAGTGTTGAATTCATTTCTAATCTAAAAAACTCCCTTTCTGGGCTACTAGTGCAAAGCTAGCAGTAACATTAGCCAGAGGGTAAGGAAGAACTTTGAAGCAGTGGTAACCACAGGACAGAAGCATAAAAAATCTAGTATCTGGACTGGATCCAACCTGCTTGGTATAATTTGAATTTACAGAATTTCACATTATGTTTTAAATACTTGTCTTTAGTCTATGTGGCTACAAATAAAATGAGATGATGCCTTACTGAAAACCACTAAGTACTGACTTCATGTATGTCAAAAAGAGGGAAAAATAAGGACATAAAGAAAACATGAAGAGAAAAGAATAGTCATGTCTTGAATAATATACACTGTCAGTGAAAAATACACACTCTACCACTCACATAGAGCCTTTTAAGTATGTTTGTGTAAAGTACACAGGTCTCAAAAGAGGGTGGTATAAGCTGCTTGGCTGTAATATAGGAAAGAACAATTATGTCATTCTGCTATCTACTGAATCCAAATGGGGCAGATTTTCTGGGCTCTTGGGATCAGGATATCAAAAAATTCTGCGAGCATGTGGTTCTTCTCTTTTCGTCTCTGCTGCCTTCTCTCCCATCCCTAAGAAAGAGAAAGCACTTTTGGATGATGTGAAAGTTTTAGATGCCAGTGATTCAGTGAATATCATCTTCAACTTTCAGGATTTGGAGAAGACTAGGAAGATATCAGAACTTAAAAGATCAGAAGTAAAGTCTGCCTTCCTAGAACTGATGAGCATAATTGAGTACATACATTTTCTCAGTGAAGCCGTCTCTTCTTCCTCCGTCTCTTACTCCAAAAAATGTAGAGAATCTACCCATTCACCTAAATGTTGCTATGCCTATCTCACAGCTTTTGATATTAGATTTATTTTAAAATAAATAAATAAGTATAAAAAGAAGTAGAAAGGAATTGGAGGAACAGAGGGGCTTAATTATTTTTTATCAGATGTGCAGGGAAGACAAAAAGACACGTTTATAGAAAGGCAATTATTCTGTTTTGCTGTAGTTTCAGATGAGAATGGAGAAAGAAGTATACAGAAGAAAATAATGCAGAAAAACATGGGTGGTTAGAGGCTGCTTGGATGAGAATTAACTTGTGTTGTTTCTAGGAGCAAGGAAAAGATCTCCAAGGGAGAAGAAAATTGCAATATTAAGCCACAGGGTCTAGTAAAGAAGGAAAACAGTGCAATGAAACACAGAGTATTCTGTGCTCCTCAGACAGAGCTGTGCTAGTGTTATGCTAACTCACTGACATTCTCAAGCCATGAGCTAGAAATTGGGTTCAATCTTCATGGAGACTTTGGAAAGAGGTATTTCTTTCTTAAAAGGCTAATATAACCCCAGTGAGGCTGCACTTCTCTTTGTTATTTGCTCAATGTTACTGAAGTCTCCAAAAATTAAAATAATTCCACATTAAAGTAGGTCAAAATTTAAATGGCAGGATAGAGGTTGTATTTCCAATTCATAAGAAACACTTCCATATTTTAAACATTTACTATAAGTTAGCTTCACCTTGCCACAAAAGACAGTGACATTTTTTTATGTTCAGATTTTGTTAATATCTCTGTATTTCTTCCAAAAAAGAACCTTTTGTAGACTTACAGGCTTACAACATTACAAGCTGCAAATCATATTATTTTCCACAATCCATTCAGCACTGTATCTGAGTGTATGAGAGGTATACCCATGGTTTTACACTGTCTGCATTATCCTTCAGAAGGTGAGCCTAAGTTCACAATAAATTCAGGGGTAGATATAGAAATGATAATTTTTATTATTCTTTGTATCATATGGTAGATTTCTTCCTGCATTGAAAGCATGTATATGAAAGTCCCTGAATTGTAGATCCCTCCAGGAGTTGCTATATCATGCCGTGCTCTCCATTTCTGGATGAGATATTGACATATTCATGTGGTTCACATGAACCAACTGTTTTGGAGTGAATGGGTCTTTTACCTCAAAATGCGTGGAATGGTTGTGAAAAAGGTCTTTCAACAATTTTTACTTGTTGATCTGAAAAGTTTAGTCTATATTTTTCAGAAAAGAGCAGGGTTATCCTCTACTGAGAAGTTTCCCATACTCTATACTGATGTTTAACTGCCACTTGTAAGAATTATCACAAACACATCAGTAGGAAAAATGCAGTTCTTCCATTGTGTTCAGAAAACGTGGCAATAGCTTTTCTTTACTATTATTGGTCTGAAAAACATTAGTATTGACTTACAGATGGTCACCTATGTTGGAAGCTTATGAAAGAATCTTAAATTGTGGAAAGATTATTCTAAATTTAGGGAAGCATCAGCTCCCTAATGTTAAAGGTGGAGTCATGCTGCTAAACATATTAGTATTTCTTAATTCAAACACCTGTTCTGCCTGAAAGATACATAAAAAAGCTCTTATTTATTGCTTGCATCTCCATTTCAGATTTAATCTCACTATAAATTCATCTCATGTTAATTTATGTGCAAACAAAGACACACACATTTTAAATATCCAAAATGATGGAAATAAACTTATTTTTAATTTTGTGCTTGTTTTCCATTTGTCAACCAGCAAATGAAAGGACTGAATAAATCATGCACTAATTGCCAGCGGTGCTAAATTTAGTGTGAGATCTGGAATCCTTTTGATCAAAACCGCTGAATATGAAATCGTCCTCAGCTCTCTAGGCAACTTTATCCGCCTTTCTATTCTCCATCTGTCAGTCACCTGGGAATTTGTGAACTATTCCATATGTCAGGCTTGTCAATCACAATGGAATGTGGGAACTATCTGCCTACTGCATAGGAATTCTTGTTAAAAATTAATCTGCATTAAACTAGATGTTCTATATTTTGAATACCATATTGTTTAGTGTTGCTAAACATTTTTACCTATATAAGGTTAATGAGAAATTATATTTGACATGGTTATTTGGATATGTTTCTTAAAAGTTTATATATATATATATATACACACCTTATTTCACTAGTTCTGGGGGACTTGGGAAATGTTGATTTTATCACCTATTTCGTTTGTTCTTAGTCTTCTCAAACAATTCTTCAAGATCTGGAATTTTTGACTCCTTATCTCAGCCAAAATGTGATATTTATTTCTAAAGAGAAAGTGAGCAGGTTTGTTGCAGCCACGTTTGACTGGATGAACTTGGGTTAAAAAATACATATATATTATCTCCAGTCTTCTGTTCCCTGCAATGTGTTGCATTAGAACTTGTTGAACAATTGAACTGAGACATTTTAAAAATGTCTTGTCTCATCATCTACACTGCTGAGGACAAAGCAAGGATATAAATACTTCAGCAAATGAAAAATTGAAGTTTATATTTTGACTTAAAAAATCTAATTAAAAAATTCTGGTTTCCCTGAATTTTTACAGGAATCAATTTAGATACAGCTTCTGATACAAATGGGTGAACTAGGAACATATTTATTGAATCTTTTGATATAAATAATCGCTGTTGGAATACTTCTTCAGTTAAAGCTGAATTCAGATCATTTTAAGAGAAGTTATATCCAATAAAGTGCAATTTTCTGAAAAAAAAACCAAACAACAAAACACCAAAAACAAAAAAAAGCCATGTAATGGCATCAAATAGCCTTTCCAAGAAACACTCCAGTAATTCAGATTCATCCTCATACTATTGCATTACATGATGTTGAGTTCAGTGGGGAAGGAACTCCTCACTGGACAGCTCCAATGAAGCATTCAGTGAATTGTTCTGTTATTCAAACCCACTCCCTTATTGCTTTCCTTTTTGCTGGCACATTTTCCAAATAGAGTCACCAGCTTCCATTGTCTGGCTCTGTTTTTTGACAGCTGAGGTTTAACTCCCCTGAAGTTCACCTGGCTTTTCTTGCATACGAAGGGGACATCCATTGAATATGCATTTTCAGTGGTGGCTCACACAGTCCACTCAGGTCCAATGTAACACATATCTGCTTTTAGTCACTGCACTGCCGCACCAGAAGTTAGTGAGCCTCTTAACCAGAATATGCTAGTTTTCACAGACAGAAAACTTTAGTACTCTTTGCCTTTTCTACTTCTGTAGCAGTAACATCACACAAACATGTCATTTTTACTTTTAATGTTCTCATTAAAAGAAAATGTAAAGCTTACACATGTTTAAACCATGGAATAAATACACTATATTAATAAATAAAGTATTTCTGCATGACATTTAAAGGCAAGAAAATATCAAAATCAAGTTTCTCCTTTATTTTTGATCTATGAAGGGAATGCTTGAAGATGATTTAAAAGATATTTGCAAGCATAACTTATATCAATTTTTAAGAAGTTGTTTATCATATGACAAAGGCCAATATGCAACAGCAAATGGAGTTCCTCAGGCTATTAGTATATTTCTTGATATTTCTAAGCTGGGAGCCAAAAATGTTATTTTACTACAATAAATACACATACTTTTTTTTCTTTTATTCTCTTCTATCTCAGTATCGTTTGCTAATGCACATAAATAATAAACTTTTTAAAAAAATTCATTGTGACTTTGTTATCATGAAGATCTGTATTTTGCTACTTCAGACTTGAAGGTCTTATATATTTAGATGTTTGTTTCTTGCAAACCTACCAGCTAGTCTAACAAAAACTATTATATACCTTTGCAAACCTTTCACAAATGCTATTGGAAAGCTTCACTCATGACCTGAGTATAGTTTTAAAATATCTTATACACAAATTTCTTCTTTTTTCTTATATTTTAATTTTGGTCTTTAAAATTTTGAATATTTGGACAAAGATCTCAGTTTTAGTCATCTTCTGAACTTCTGAACCTCCTGAAATGTAGGAACTGCAAAGATATTTCTGAGTAATTTTTAGTACTTTGTGATCATGTCAGCAATTTGACTACATTCTTCCTTAATGCTCTTTATAGCATGTCATTCTGAGTAAGTGCACAGTATTTGAGTAAAACAGCACATGTTATATGCATATTACTTTAACTGTGTGCAGCACTATCTGAAGGCCACATAGTACAGACTGTACTCAGGAAAACTCAGTGCTTAGGAGCAAGGTTTGGTTACGCTCTATTCATTTTTTAAAATTCATGAAAGAACTGTCACTAATCCCATGAAGTTTATATCATATGTTTTACACCCTCCTAGTTAGAACTCAGGGCTTTCTGAAGGAACACGGCAGTGCTTAGTATTTTAATAGAGTAACTCCTCAAAGAGGGATACTTAATTGGAGGGTTACTGTTTTCCCTTTCAAAGGCTAAGAATTTTTGTATCCATCAAATGGAAGTCATCTCAACATCTTGCAATTTCACATGCTCATTACCTTCATAGATTATTTTTGTTAATTTAAACCGAGGCTTGATGTCTTTCTGGATGCCTCAGCCAGCTACTTGTCCAGCTACTCTTTAAGGAGCAATTAGCAGGAACAATTGGGCCTTGTATTGACCATTTCTGGATGGGCAAAACAAGAAGAATCTACCCACACCTCCAAAGGCCATTTTAGGCAGAACTAGGGCAATTATAGCTGTATGTCACAAGTGCATACAGGTGACAAAACATTGTGACTAGGTGACTGAAGAGTTGGCCTAAATTTATATCTGCTCTGAACCTGTTGGATGGTTAATGTAAGCACCATCTATCTCTGTCTCCAGACCTCAATTGCAATTGTAGATTAGTCTTCAGGACATTTGAAAGAGTCTGGAGACCGGGCTCATTAACAGGTCAGCCGCATTGCTTGGCCAAATGTATTTTAAAGCATAAATATTTTTAACATAAAGATTGCTCACATTTCTTTTCCCTGCTTTTTTTTTTTTTCAATAGAAAAGTAAAAACTTCAAATGCTTTCAAAAGTCTGCTTTCAATTGCTAAACATTTTTAACTCCTCAAGTAGTACTTTGAGTTGAGGGCTGTTGCCCCAAGATTCTCAGATGACACTGGGCCAAGCAAATGAGGGACACGATCTTCAATTTCACCTATTCTGTCAGCAACTATATCCTCCCTACAGGCTGCTGTGACATGATTGTCCTTCCCTGATATCTTTTGCTTCCTCTGATATCGCTGTTCTGTCTGAGTAGACTTAGCTTATGAACAAGGCAGAGCAGGAGAGCAGGAGGTCAGTCAATGAATTTATTTAGTGATTCATATTTAAACATATATGAAAAGTAAACAGATAGAAATTAAGAGAAGTATTCTCCACTTTTTAGCTTCAGAGATGTCAACTTGAAACATGTATCTATATGTATATATGGTTATAAGTATTTATAATTTGTATATATAGGTAAATATACAGATGTGCACGCACATACACACACGTGTCTTTTCTATCTCAGTTGTAAAGTATGAGTTATGGTAATATTGTCTCCATTTATAATTCAGAACTCAATAAAACATGCCTCGAATTAATGCATTACAATGAGTATGAGGATAAGTATGCTGGAAAATTGATCTACGTAAAGCTGAGAAGAGGAAGGTAAACATGAATGCTCTGTAGTTCCTTGACAATGCCAAAAAAGTCCAGCAGAATAGCATGAGCTGCAGAGGAATTAAAGAACAGAGCAACCAGTTGCAGCAAATTCTTCCTTCATTCTGCTGCACCTGAACCTAAGCATAGCACAATTTCATCTTGACACTTACTGTAAGAACATGGTTTGTTTGAGAGAAGATTTTAATGGTGAGAAAGGAATACTCTTTACTGTCTCCAGAGATGCCACAATTTCAAAATCTTCTATTTGTTAAAGAGAAGGGGAAAAAAGAGATGCTTAAATGTGCTATCTGTGTTTAAGGAAATTATTGTTACTTCTGTTCCTTACAGTTGAACATCTATGATGGATGTATTGCTATGTTTGTATGCTTTGGGTATAGCAAATTATCCACGAAATTATTGACTTACTACAAGTTAAGAGAAAACCAGATCTATGACATTTCAGCACTTATATTTTCCCTTGATAGAGATTAAATAAGGCAAGTTTTGCTCTAAGAAAGGAAGACTAAAATATCTACCTACAACAACAAAAAAGAAAAATATCTGAAATAGAAATAGATCATACATCTTACAAAGTTCACATCCAGAAATACAATATCCTACATGTGAATTTTTTCTCCTGCTCATTCAGAATAAATATTCTTACTGCATTTTGAAATTGCATGTTATCTATATTAGAGCCACAAATGTTATCCAGCTATTTTGAAAGGACATTGAGGTGCTAAAGGAAACAGCTGACAATTCATATAATGCTACATGATCTTTTTTTCTTCCCCACTTATTTTCTTTCCTTCTTCCTCTTCCTTTTTTGTCTGTGTGTTTCTGTATGTATGTGATTTTTGTTTTTTTGTCCTTGCTTATTAGGACAACTGAAAATATAATAATAACCTGCTCTCAAGCATGAAATATCACTAATTAACTATATTCCTTCCTGATTTGCAATCCCACTGTTTACTCTTTTTATACTTTATACTGTAATCACAAGTGAAATACAACATTAAACAAACAGCCATCACATTTCTTCTTGATTTTTATCTGTGACACATATACTCACAGCAAATAGTTAATCTAAAACCTAGTTATTCCCAAACAGTGCAGTGCTGACCATGAGAACATAACACCTGAACATAAGGGAAATTCATCATTAGTGTTGTTCTAATTTTGGTGAATACATCAGCATTACATTTTTAAACAATCCTTTTCCCCACTTGTTTGGTGTCTAAAGATGGCTTAAGCCCTATGCCTAGCATAAATCTTTTCCAGCTTCTTTCCATGATTTCCAGCAGTGTTACTTCAGCTTCACACTGAGCAAAACTGAATGGCACCCAGGACAGAAGGGTCTTTCCTGGAGGTCACATAAAGACACACTTCAGTGTAAATGCTAAGCAATGATACTGAGCTTCCTTGCAATGAGACATCTTCAACTAAAAATGACTAGACTGTTAGTCCGCTTCCTTCACTGCTCTTGCCTTATGCTTGAAAATGGGGATTGTGCCCTCACTGCTGCGGACATTTTCAGATGACAATGACTAATGTTAATCCTTAGCCCAATGACAGAGGCAGTCCTTGCTGACCAAACAAAATATTTGGCTAAAGAAAAAGGCTTGAGCAGCTCTTTCTTTCTCTAGTTGTAAGGGATGGACTCTGGCTCATATTATGATATTTGCAGGATTCAGCTTTCCAATTCCAAACAAACTCTGAACACAGGGCTTTGCTGTCAGTGAAATAAGTACACTCAAATATGGCTTATAGATGCTGTTATTTATTTATTTATTTGTCTACTGGGGGGAAAGGTAGGTTATCTTGTATTTTTAAAAAGTACTGAAAGAACGCCAAAGCAGCAGTTTGAAAAATGTTACAGTGCATAAATAGCACCACTGAGAGTGGAACACAGGCTTTGTTGTGTTATCACACTGCAGATCCAACAATATACTACAGATCCATATTGTCAACTGAAATGGAAAAGAAAAGCAGTTCAACAAGAATGCTTCTTAGGAAAACTACCCAATTTGCTTGTGTGTGTCTCAAGGCCAAAGCATCTTATCTTTGCACAAATCATTCTTCTGAAGTGAGTAACAGCAATACTTTTTCAAGTGATTTTCTGTTGTGTGTCATAACAGGCTTTCTATTGATGCTGCCAAAAGAGCCTCTGCTATGATTTTAAACTAGAAAGAGGTATATATATATATATATATATATATATATTATTCTACAGGGGAGGGTGGGGGGGAAAGTGTTTTACCAGGTATAGTATCAGTAATAAGCTGTTAGAACCTGAGCAAATACACGCTCTTTATATTAGTAAAAATGTTTTTTATTCTTTTGCTGTAGACTACAAGGAAAACCCTTTACTGTCCTGTGTTTTTTGGGGACTTTTGAAGTTACTTTTTTTGAGACCAAATCTTGCCACCTCATCATAAGAAAATTATTCAACTAACAACAATTACTTTTTATTGTTGAACTACTTCTTGATTACTCTAGCCAGTGTGCAGACATTCTCTCAAGTATACAAGACCAATTAAAACAAGAATTCTGTCAAGAAAACATAATAATACTTCCTTCAATATATTAGTTACGGTAAATGGCTTACAACAAACCAAAAAGCCACTAACAAATTCTGGGATGGACACTGTTTCTGTACTGTAGATAATTAAGTGTTTTGGTGGGAATTTGTTCATAGGACTGATATACAATTAGACAAATTTGTTCACATATCATGTTTCATTGAAGTCTGTATGAGTCTTCTGTGCTTGGCAATGGGTCCTGATCCTAGATGCTTTTATGCCTGATTAATTGTCAATATTAGGCAGGAGTTTGCTCATTAGCTCCTAGCAGGGCACATCTCAAATTGCAGTGAGCTCCATTTAGAGATGATATGCTAACTGTTAATAAACTGCATGTTTTTTGTTTCGTTTTGTTTTGGTGTGTGTATGTGAATCTGAGCTAGCTGACTATATACATATGCACACGTGCACATATATTATGCATATATATTTATATACACATACACTTACATACACACACATACATACATTTACACGCACATCACTGACAGAATGGAATAAATACAAATTATACCCATGTATGTAAGTTGTGTCTGCTTGTGTTGCTAACTTATTCAGGGCTCCCTAGTGAATAAAAACGTCCCAACGTAAATTTACTGTGTATTATTCATGCTACATTTTAAGTTTTCAATCTGTCATGTCAACTGCTTTAAATCATATCTAAACCGATGTGCTAAACAGACGTCACTTTTAAACAAAAGGAAGTAAATTAAAAGAACATCTTGCTGTACTACAGACATTTGTTTTATGTATTTGTTTCCAAGGTCTTCATTTCTTGATCAAGAGAGATAGAAGGTTGACAGAAAAGCAATTGATAATGCAGACTATTTCCTTTCAGATCAATTTTGCTTCCTAACCAGTAATAATACAGTGCTCAACAATTCAGCCTCAGTGATAAAATCCTCCTGTTCCCAGATCATGAAGTACTTATTGTACCTGAAAGTTATATATGCTTTACTGGCGTAATTGTTTCTGCTCCTTGATTTTGAAACCTCTCCTGATAGGTGAAGATTAAGTTTGTGTTATGTTTTAATAAATGTCTTTGGACAACAAACTCATAGAAATCAACAGCAGGTTACAGAATTGAATCAGCAGTTTTCTCACCATAAAAGATTTAATGTGTACTGGGCACTGAAGGAATTGCGTAAGTAAACAATACAAAACAAAACAAACAGTATCTATTTCAGACACTTATGTGAGTGACATACAGGTATCATAGTGGCAGTATGGACTGTTCTTCAAGAAAAGAGCAGTAAACTAAAACAATGATGTATCTGCTTTCATTCTTCAATGGGACAATGCTGCCTCCACATTCTCTGATGCTGTAACTACATTTCAGAGAAGACAAGAAGACTTGTATCATGAGATTTCCTCTAGCAATAAGAATGAAGAAACATGAGAAGGGATTTTTTGTGTGTTTTTTTAATTTTTAATTTTTTATTCTTTATTTTTTTTATGGATTCCATTCAGAACCAAAGGTTATGAAGTAGAACCAATAAAATGCTTAGCCCTTGGATTAACCAGCAAGGAATTTGGAGATATGAATATAAATAGCTATTCAAATCTCCATTGGGAAGTGTGGGAATGTCAACTGATGTCTTTCATTAATACAAACAATAGGGTATTATCTCTCATTTCAGTAGCTTGAGTTAGAAGAACTATCTTGATTATGGTATAAGCAGTTAACTGCACATCTCAATGTATATAAATGTTCTTCACCTATTAGCACAAGATCAAGCATGATTAGAAAGAGGGCACTGATGTGCTACTCAGATATAATCCTAAACAAGCAATTGTGGACTGACTCAGGTTGGGCTTGTCTAAAAGACATCTGTGTTTCTTAATTCATTACTATTTGTTTATTCTAGTCTTAAACTTATACTTAGGCAGCTCCTACCACACTGCCTGTAATATCGAAAGATCAGTTTGCAGTTTTAATTTTGCAGACCAATTTTTTTTTACACTTCTTCACAACAGTATAGGAAGAAAGACATTTTGTTGACAATCAGAGAAAATGTGCCTGGCTGGGAGACACCCAACAGGTCTTCACTGGCTTGTTCTTTCAATCCTTTCATACTAAGAACTGACAGTCAGGGTATTAATTTGATACAAATAGCAAGATGACAGTTCACATCTTTGGAGGAGCAAGCTACAGAGTGATGAAAGTTCAATAAAATAATATCTTTAAAGACCATGAAGATCTGGAAGAGATTGCTAAAACCTCAGTTGAGGTTTAATGGAAGAATCAAGCAAAAGCTGTGACTAACACTTTTGGGACTAGTGGAATTTGCTCAATTATTTACGTTTAGGCATATTCTCAACATTATCAATTTTACTTTAAGTCCAAATACTACAGTATTAGGAATTGTTCTCCTCTGAGCAAATTCTTTGTGAAGGAAATGGACAAATTATTGCAAAATGGTTCATGGGAATTGATTCTGTAATCTCTGAAGTCTTTTCTTTCACAAAATCAAAACAGGGTTCCCATGTTCAACTACAATGTGAGAAGTGAGTTTAGAAATCATGGAGAAGACTTCCACTTCCCAGTCACTAATATATTTTCACAATCTATGGTTTACTATAAAGCATTAAATGAGCCATCTCCAGCAACACTCAAAGTAAAATATTTATTCACTGTGCTTAGCCCTGTCTCAGAACAAAAACATTTTTTTTGTAATGACATACCTGTACTTATTTTCCTGGTTCTGGGGCTATAAGTCTGGGCCACATATGCCAATGTAGCTGTTATATTACAGTCATTACAACACAAGTGAAAAGACAGAAATATTCACACAATTTCTTCAGACAAAGAATAAAGTCTTGAGAAAGACAAAACATTAACCCTAAATCTGAGGCTGCTTCAAAGAGCCTTTGGAGAAAAGAGGGATAAGTTCAAAAAGAGGATGAGTTCTCTCCATCTTGGCTGGTGGTAAAATAAGCGTCAACGCAACTCTTTGCATGATCAACACTGAAGGACACTTAAAAAAAAAAAGAAGTGGCAAGGGTCAAGACCAGCTGGGTCTTTCATCTTCATCCCTGTTCTTTGCCATTGATTTGTCAACTTGAAATACATACTGCAGGATAATGACTGGTCCCCTAGAGGCATAAATGGTTTTAAGATGTGAAGGCTGCTGCTTCTCACCTTTCTCTTTCAAAAAAAAAAAAAGTGAAAGGTTCTAGAATCAGATAACCTGTTGACAGCAGATTAGTATTTGGATTACAAGTATATCAGAGAGACACATAGGTGAGTGTTACTTTAAGAAATGGGGGAGAAAAATAAGTGGAAGGAAATATTTCCACAGAACATCGGCATTTATAGAGTGAAGTACATAGTGTTGTTTGAAACAGTTTGATAGTTTTTAGTAAACATCAACAACTAGTCACTAAATGCAACACATGCTCTGATACCGACAGCTGTACATACTCAGCTACTGCGCAAGCTTTTGAACAGGAAAAATTTCTCATTTAAAGTGTATCTATGAATCAAATGTGACCCCCAGAAGAGAGAAAGAAACAGAAACTGAAAAAGAGATAAAATAAAAAACCAGATGCATCAAGCATAAGTTTCTTCACCTGTCCAATGAAAGACTCTTTTCTGATCTGACTCAGTGCCAAGAGAATAGGCGAGTGTCCATGCCAATAGGAAACTCTATTGGCCATGTAGAGGACTGGAAGATCCTGTTGTAAGATCATTGCTGAGGAGTGCCTTTGCATGATGAAACATTATTATTGTTGAATGTTCCTAAAGAACCATGTTTCAAGAATACTTGATTACTGCACAAACAGCAGATCATCTCCAAGATTACTAAAATTTAAGTAAACTCTATTACAGTATTATTTAATACCAGCCTCTTCTGTCCATCTAAGTGATTGAAAAGGATTAGCTGCTATTAATAGAAGTCCATGACAAGAAATAGTGATCTTTCTTCAAACTGCAGGGTACCAGAAAAGAATGAATAATAAGAAAAATAATTGAAGTTAATTCTATGATCAAACTTATCAAGATACTCAGCCAGTTATGACAAAATTCAGTCCATACTCAGGACTCCAAATACTGTGTTTCATGTCAAGAGGGATCTACTTAGAACAATCTCATAAAACCTTTGACTTGTTTGGAAGTGAGAGATAATTGACAATTACATATGTTTTTTTTTTTTTTTTTTTTCTGGCCTTGTTAGCTTCAACAATTTTCACAACTGATAGATTTTTTTTTTTTTTTACTGTAGAAAAAAGGTCAACAATGGTTAGATTGAGAATGATCAGAAAGAGACTGATGTAACTTAGGCTGTACAAACAGTTAAAAAAATTATATTGTAAATGGAAATGGAAACAAAAATCAAACTAAAAAATACTGGTAAGAGGGGAATGAATATAAACTATTTCAGATCAGAAAAATACTCCTTGTAAAATTTCACATACAGCATCATTAGAGGCATAGATGGCAACATACTCGTGATTTATGAACACTCACATGGCAATGGCTGCTCATTCAAATATAGTTTGCGTAATCAAAACAACTGCATCACATTTTGACACCAAAACTCACTTGTTTCTTGAGTACTGTTCCTCTTTCCACTTCTTGAATTCTGTGTATAAATAAGCAGCATAAATCTACACTGTTTCCTCATAAGGTTTTGTATCAGGAATGCCTTCAATTCTGAGAAGAAGTTTAATGACTGAGAAAAGAGAGAGAACTCAGTCAAAAAGAGAACTAAAATGGAAACATAATTCCACAATCCTAACTCCATCTAAAGTGCTTAGGGATTATATTTTCTTTACGTTTCTATCAGTGTTAACTTTCAGCTGGAAAGTTTATTTTAAGTCCTAACAGAGAAACAAAATTGCCAGAAAAATAATAAAATCAGAACAAGGAAGACGTAGAAATCTAGTAAAAAGTCAAGGTTTTATGTAGTATTGACAAGTCAACAGTTCCTATTAAATTTATGTAATTGCTCATAAGCATTCATTCATGTAAACAGTCTTTCTCCAGTGCAAATTACAAAATGCAGCATACAAGCTTGTATGAACTCGAAGTATGTTATACATGAACTCCAAACACACAAACAATCCTTTGACTTCTCTGGAGTTTTTCTGATTTTGCTCTAGACTGAGCTGAGGCAGAATATAATTTTTCCTTTTTTTCTCTCTCTTTTTCTCTCTCTTTTTCTTTTTCTTTTTCTTTTTCTTTTTCTTTTTCTTTTTCTTTTTCTTTTTCTTTTTCTTTTTCTTTTTCTTTTTCTTTTTCTTTTTCTTTTTCTTTTTCTTTTTCTTTTTCTTCTTTTTCTTTTTCTTTTTCTTTCTTTTTCTTCAATTTTTACCATTCTTTTACTTTTACAGTCATTGCGTATTTTGACTAGAAAAAGAGTGCCTCTCAATGAAGCATTCTCCTTTGTTTTTTTTCTTCCATTGTTCAACTATGTAAAATGTTATTTTTCTAAAAAGTTTGCACACTTACCCTTGATGTAGTTGAACAGACTAAACATATATGCATCAACTGAGAATATTTATTTCTATGGTACAGAAGGTATTGTCTTTTTTTTTTTTTTTGGCAAGGAAAGCGAATGTACTTTCTTTGGTTTTATTTTGAATGTATAAAATCAAGAGATATGTAATCAGATACTTAAAAAATAGGGAGGGACAAAAATGAACTACTGTGCATTAGTTCATGACTTGTCCTTTGCTTTAAGCTTTTCTAGAGAGCGGCAAAAAAAAATGTCTATGCATTTTAAGAATTTCCTGATGCAGAATGAATATAGAAAAATCTCAGATATCTTTAGCAGTGTGGAGAATTCTGGAAGTAAATTCCAGAAACTGATTTAAATTCAACATATTCCTTTTATTTTCTTCTGAAATGTTATGTATCCTCATTCCTACAGCTTCTATCACAATGAAACTTTCATTAATTTCTTCATGTGAAAAATGTCACTTGAGGTGAATTGTCCATGAGCAACAAATTCTACCCTGGGGTAAATGAAGTATTCCTTTAGGGAGACCACTGGAAGGACCCCAGTTCTGCAGGTGACACCAGGGACAATCTTGGTCTCTCCTCTTGCTGTACTGGGCTTATTGAAGAGGTAGGCTGACATCCTGGTGAGGGAACAATTTGTTGCTTTCACGTGGTTTTCTGCTGTGCAACTCAGACGTGATGGGAATTGCATGGAAGCTGCTGCCCCAGCTGCAGAAGTTGTGGCTAAACAAGCACTTATAAGTAAGTTACTCAGTCATTTGATCATGCTGACTAGCAGAAGGGGCAAACAATAGCCTGACCTCCAAGGAATAGCTGTCAAAATAAAGAGATCAAAAATATGTTTTGGCACGTTGATACAAAAGGTGTCAAGTTGTGCATGTAGTGGACTGTGTCCTTAAGTTCTTCCAGTGTACAGACCACATGTTGATACCACTGGCAGTATCTTATCTCAGTCCTAGCTACCTCACCTCCCTCAGGGAGTTTAATAGTTTTCATGAAGAATGTTTCAGAAAGGTATTTAATCTGCTCAACTTTCCAATTAGCAGGTTTTTATTTGGGAAGTAAACACAAGTAAGAAAACCTGTATGCCAATTTGCATGGAAAACAATACATGTTCCATGGAACAGAAGAACTCTACTAACGCCCAGGAGCTACAAAGCAACGCGGCAACATGTTTCAGGATTTGATGAGAAGATGTGCAATCATTCATTACCCTCTATCAGTTTAATTCATATTTGTATTAATCATCTATCACTACCACAAACTGTGTGACTTACTTGTGCAAGGACATTTGGCTCAGCACTCCAACCTTGCTGTGGAGTCTGAATGGTGGGAAAACCTACAAAGACCACAGGTTTGGCTTTTCAAAGTCATAATTCTGTCCCATCAACTAGGAATGGTATGACACAATATACACGTTTGACTTCTAAAGGACTTTGATGATAAGGCATTCTGTTTTTTAGTTGTTGCTTTTTTTTTCTTTCTTTTTTTCTTTGAGATTTCTTTACATTATTAAGAGAATGTAAAGATCTAGTCTGAGGAATAAGTTAATGGCAGCATAAAGCAGAAACAAATAATGAACAGTCTTCAAATCTCCTCACTTCTCCAAACCTTTTTGTTTTTTTCTTTAAACATAAATATATATACACACACTGGAGGAGAAAGGAAGCTATCAGAACTTTAAGGAACTTTGGGTATTTATCTTCAACCTAAAGAAGAACAATGTTTGTATTTTTTTCTTTTTTTCTTTTTTTCTTTTTTTTTCTTTAATTATCTGAGCCTCAGATACAGTGGAAAATCAGTAGCTGTATAGTTTGTGGAGCTCTCTTCCTTAAAAATACCAAAAAGTTCCACGATGCCAAGAAGTTCCACAATAACCACTGCACTTGTTTGTTTTAGTTTAGTTTTTTAAAGATTAGAAATGTAATTTTGAAAGAGATTCCTTTTTCATTCTCAAGATGAATTTCCCGGAATGTTTTTTTTAATATCATATGATTAAGGAAAGAGATAATCTACTGGGATATCACAAGTTATGCATCAGGAGACAAGGTGACACGAAGCTTCACTATTTTCTCTGTACCAAATAAACACAATTATTGCATTTAATTGATCTTGGGACCCTTTTAATGATTGGTCAATATAGCCTTTTAGGATTTCTAAAGAGTTTTTTCAGAACCTATACATTAGGGTGTGGTTTGCTTTTTTTTTAATCTAACTTGTTTTTCAACTCCGTTATTCTATGTCTGTCACTGTTCAAACATCTTATTTAGAGAGCTGAAGAAATAATATTTTATCATGTAGTTAGCCCTGCGTGTCATTTTGTTTTCCTGCTATGGATTATTTCATTGTGTACCTCATCTACTTCCAGGCAAATTTTGCTACAGTTCACACAGTGCTAACTTCAGATTTCTGCAAAGGCGTTTTTGATACTTCTTTACACAAATGGATAAGAATTAATTTCACGCTCCTTTTTGGAATTTAATGATGTTACTCTTGCATATCAGTTTTAATTTAGAATTTACCTTATGCATATATAAAAAATATTTTGTGTGCTTGAACTAAATTCTATCCTTATCTGTAAAAATGGAAAAATGTTAAAGAAAACAAAACGGTTCTCAGTGACAAAGAAATTCTGAAATAAGGCTGCAGCTTTGTATATTGACTCTTAGTTGTGAACAATAGTAAGTGTAAGATAATTCACCCTTTACAACCAGTACAGAAAGCTGAATCTGTCTCATTTTCAGCATTAGGCAATACATGAAACCCACTTGGGGATCCTGGGAAAGCCCATTCAACACTCAATCTCAACTTCGTTTTGTTTTTCTCCTCCCACTGCCCAGCCTACATGAACCCTGAAGGACATACAATCCTTCCCATTTTCCCACCTGTAATGAAGTATACCAGAGCAAAAGCCCTGTTACAAGAATCCAGTTCCTAACATTCTCTTAACCCATTACAGCTCCAACAGACACATAAATTGGCTGCATGCTCCATGCTTCTTTGCTGTAAACAAGCTCTACTTTTGGAGGTTACTTTTAAAGCTGCATTCTGTTGCCATCAGCACACCAGGTCGAACAGATCTAGCTAAACACAAAGTAGGCAAAAATAAAATGTGTGAGCCCATGCCTTGAGAAAAAAGACACCCTGTCTTTTGCAAGGATTCCACAGAATGAGCATTTTTGACAATATTTATATATGCTGGGATTTCAACTCTACCTTAGACCTCCAGCGTACAACGATTCTACACATACACACCCACACTGTGCACACATTGGCATATGGTATTTACAGTACACCTTCCATATTATCATATAACTTTCTTATTTCTCAGTACGAAACATGAAGAAAATTTATGCTGTGTTGCATACAGTATGCCGTGTACAAGTGAACTTTACTAAATGCAAAGTTTCAGGAGCAGGTCTGTGCGAATCATTAACTTTTCAAAAGGCACCAGTTCCCTTCTGTCACTAATGACATGTGTAACAGTTTAATGTAATGCTACTTTTAATTATCAGAGCCCTTTCTTTTAAATATCAAATTTCCCTCTCTAAATTGTCCTGAGTTCTCTTTACAGTCTCATCTGTCACTGTAAATGTCATCACTTTATTCCTCCTTTGGATGCAGTGACAGGCCCACTCTTATCCCCAGCTTTATCTCTTTTTCCATCCTTTATTGTACTACAAAGATCCCTCTTTCATAGTTTACAGCTGTATCCGCTTTCCACACGTGGCAAATGATTGCCTCAGTAAAGGTATTTTCTGTTTCAATCTTGCATTTTCCCAAGGGAGAACAAAAGGGACAAGCTTTCTGGAGTTGGTTTCACTGAGAAAATTGTTTAGAATTGCCTCATTCCTCAACAGATTAACGAATGCATACAATCCCAGCTTAAGTGCTATTGTACAGCACAATTTGTCCATTATACTTTGTCCTTTCCATTTAGAAAACCCCCTCACCAATTAAAGTAATACAGCCTTCCAATACCTGCTCCCAATTAAATCTGAGCTGTATTACCTGCCTTCATGCAGCTGGTCACAGATTCCTACCACTTACTAGCATTCATTAGCCCTATTCATTATAAAGGGTTTGGTGGCAGGAATTCAAGCTACTGGCTTTATTCAGGGGCCATCAAAATTATCAGCTTTCAGCACAAGGTCTCAATAAGTACAGGATTAAGTGAAGGGAGAGGGAATTCATACAGTAGCGAAATGTCATTGTTTCTTCTTTGCTCATGTCTCTTCTAGCCCAGTGCATCAGGAGCATCCGGTGGGTGTACAATGAAGACAGCTAAGCACAATGGGAAAAAAGCCTTTTCCTCATTTGCTTTCAGCATAGCTCCTAATTTTGTTTTCTTGTGCCTTTTGCCTCCCAGGCTTCTTGCCCCAAAAGGTAGGCTATTGTCTAAACTGAAGCCTATTTTCAGACGTGATCATTAATCACTCAAGATCTGCTGCTGCAGACTGGCTCAGTGTGATTTAAAGAAACGTTCACTTCCTGTGATGAGAAAAACTGATTTTTCTGACAGTGCAGAAAATCACCATATCACTGAGGTTTCACCACCTACTGCAACATACAGGGTCATCCAGGCATGCAGTGGTGTCATGATTCTCTGCTAGGTGATAGTATGCAACATACCCTGTTGCGTAGCACAGAATCACAGAGGCTGGAAAAGACTTTCAAGATCATCAGATCCAACCATCAGCATGACCTACCGAGTCTCATCAGGAAACCACATCCCTTTGTGCCATGATCATACATCTGTCAACAACCTCTAGAGATGTGGACACCACCACTTTACCTGGCAGCCATTCCAATGCCCATTCTACACTTTCCATGAAAAAGTTCTTTATACGCAGCTAAGTAAACCCTAGTGCAACATGATATTGTTAAATAACCAGCTACTTTGAAGCATTCTGAGTGTTGAGGCCAGTTCTGCTAATTAGGGCTTCCAGAGTCTACTGTATAGTGGTGGTGGTAAGACAGGCAGTCACAGTTTTGGGGCTGTGACTCAGAAATAGCACAGAACTGCCAGAATGTTGTTGGTCCCCAACTCTATCCACTCCCAAGAAGCCTCTGGTCATGTTGTGGCACGCAGCTGGAGGTTTTTGCAAATGCTGCAGGCAAGAAGATTAAAAGGCCACCAGAGGAAACATTGTTTCTTGTGAGTATGATGAATGTAGAGGCTTGCAAAGCTCAATCTAGTCAATTTTGGGATCAGTTTTAAACTAATTCTTTATTGCAAATGTTCATTTCTTATAAAGGATCAGCAACATAAGCCTATCCATAGCATTTTTTTTTTTAAGGTGATGGAGGATGTATATTAGTGTTTTCCTCTCAATTAACTTCTCGGCAATTTTCCCAGCTAAATACATAACATCTTTGGCAACATGCCAACCAAAACCTTAAGACCCAGTGTTATATTCTGTTCTTATACAGGCAGCTTAGATTTTCACGCAGTGAACTGGAAGAATGCCAGTAACTCCCATCATAAACCTAGCAGTAGGAACACTATATATTTTTTTTATCAAGAAACTCTACTTCACTTTTCCAAGATCACTTGAAAACTGCATTATTTTTTATATTTCTTTAGCACAAAATAAAAGAAAGATTTAACCTGCTATTAAATTAACCCAATTAGCCATTTATTTCATATAACCTTACACTTCTGATGGCATTAAATCAAACACACTGACATGTGGATTTTTTTTTTATTTTATTGTAAGTTATGTTAATTACACACTGCATGCTAGACAATAAATTTCTTGCTAGCCTTTTGCCCTGCTCTTTCTCTCTGGAAGAAGATTATTAGTACAGAAAGGTTTCAAGACCCCTCATAGTATATCTTCTATAATGCTGTATTGGAACAAGAAAGAATATTTATATACTTAAGGAAAAAAAAAAGAGAGAGAGAAAAATGGAAAAAAATAAAAAATAAAAAAGAAAATGAAATGGAGAAAAGGAAGTAAAAGAGGAAAAGAGGTAAAAGTGTTCCAAAGGACAGACTTCGAGGCATGAAAAGCTGAAGTGCTGGTGAGACTAAGCTCTATTTACTATCTTGATCACTTGATACAGATCATATAGTAGAGGAGGTCACTTTTTTGCTGGATTTTTGCTGGATTCTATTTTTAAAATATAATTTTATTTCATTTTATTTTAGGGTTTGGAAATGTAATTCTGAATTAAAATCCCCAGATCCAGCTCTGATTCATCAATGAACAGGGAGGTCACAAAGCAGAGGTCTGTATGAAGTGAATTCCCAAAGTAGTGTTTTCTTGGTACTCCAGCTCTCCTTTCCTCTCCAGGAAATGCCTTTTTTAGCTGGGCTGCCTCTCTCACTGCACTGTGCCTTCCAGCAGTGCTTTGTGTTTGGTGATGTCATTTTCAGACATGCATTGGAGTGTGTTTAACCCAAAACAGAGGAATGAAGGTGATCTGGGACAGCAGTAAATCCATCCCATCCCATCCCATCCCATCCCATCCCATCCCATCCCATCCCATCCCATCCCATCCCATCCCACCCCATCCCACTCCACCCCACCCCATCCCATCCTATCCCAGGGAGCTCCACTGGCACTAGCCCATGTGTCATGTGTGAAGGAGCAGCAACAACTCCTGCATTGCTGAGCATCAGCCCCACTGCTCACTGTGCCAATGCGTGGCCCTGGCACAACATTGTCAGTAGCATATTGCATATCCTCGTGAATTGGAGACAGTGCCCTTCTTAATTCTGTTTAGATATCTTCCACAGGGCTTACTTTCAAGGATGGCTCTAACTTCTGACCTTGCTGCAGATGGTGTAACTGTTGCCTTGGCAGGCTGCCATTCACTTCCGGTTTTGAGTCTCACATTCTTTTCCCTTTACAGCATGGATAACCCTGCTCCCTGCTTGTAATTGTCTTTTTTTTTTTTTTTTTTCTTTTCTGTTCTTGCTTCCTGGCATGCACATCTCTTTGGCTCCAGAAGCTTGTTAGGTATTTGTCACTGAAAATTTTATTCTTCCTTCCATTAAGTTCACTCTGATGATGAAACAAATAGAGCATTCTGAGAAGCACTATGATATTTCTAATGGCAGCCAAAAGAATGGCTGCATGTATTCTTCTTCTTTTCATTTATTCACTTATTTATTTATTTATTTATTTTTGTTGGCTGTCAATTTTTTAAATTTCCCTGTTAACTTCACTCATAAATCTACTACAATCTTTTGAATCTTAGGAAAGTTTCTAAAAATGAAGGCTTCCTTATCTTCACAGGCTTTTAAAAGATAGATTGATAAACTGTAAGTAGTACAAATTTGATATGGTGGTTTGAGTTGATATATCTAAAAGATGTTCAGAAATAAATTACTTCCAAGCCATTATCTATTATTAACTCTTCAGGAATCAAAGAATATTCAGCAATGTAAAATTTGAAGAATTCATCCAAAATTACATCTCCATTACTGTTTAATTCAAATTCAGCACTAGAGAAGTTCACTACAATACTTTTTGTTTTATTTCTGTATATTTTGTCTCTCTGTAATGGAAGTTCTGCACCTTGATTACTTTGTTGGCCTTTCTAAAATTCTGTCCTTTCCAAAACAAGCTCTCTTCAGTTCCATATTTACATCTTTTCATATTCATAATGAAAGCTATACAAAATTTTGACAGATAATACTTCTGATAAGATCATGTTTTTGATACAAAATTGCCCTGTTTGCTATAAAGTCCCTCAGTTTTTGAACTGTCAAGAGTTAGGCTAAGATTCCATTTTCCTTATTTCATGGAAGAGTGTGAAGAAGGGAATGAGAAAGCCCCAGACTTGCACACCACTGGATGATAGATAATGGAAAAAAACGGAGTAGTTGATATGCTAGAAGGAAAGAATGCCATTCAGAGAGACTTTGGAAGGCTTAAGGAGTTGGCCCATGTGAACCTCATGAAGTACAAGAAGACCAGGTGCAAGGTCACACATCTAGGTTGGGAAAGTCCTTAATATAAATGCAAGAGTGGTGATGAAAGGATTGAGAGTAGTTTTGCAGAGTAGGAATTTAGGATTCTGTAGAATGAAAAATTAGATGTGAGCTGTCAGTCTGCACTTGCAGACCAGAAAGCAAGCCATAATATGGACTGCATCAAAAGAAGTGTGACCAGCAGGTCAAGGAAGGTGATTTTCTCCTGCTACTTTGCTCTCACAAGCCTCTAACTGCAGTACCGAGTTCAGATGTCAGTTCACCAGCTTGAGAAACGCATGGACCTGATGCAGAGAGTCCAGAAAAGGCCATGATCAGAGAAGTGGAGCAGCTCTCCTGTGATGAAAGGGTGAGTGACTTGGAATTGTTCAACCTGGAGAAGAGAATGCTCTTGAGAGTCCTTATTGCAATTTTTCAATATGTAAGGGGACTTATTATAAGAATGGGAAAAGACTTTTACTAGGGCCAGTAGTGACAGAACAAAGGGCAATATTTTTAAACTGAAATATGTCAGATTTAGTTTGAGTCTAAAGAAAATATTTTTTGTGGTAAGGCTGGTGAGGCACAGGGACAGATTACCAAAAGAAGTTGTGAATACCCCATCATGGATCAAAGTCATACTGGACATAGGGGCAACTAAGAACTAGGGGCAACCCAATCTAGTGAAAAATGTCTCTACACACAGCAGGGGCAGATTTTCAAAGCTCCCTTCCAACTCAAATCTTCTGATTCTATGAATTCATAGAGAGCCCTGAGAAAAATATCTCAGTATCTGAACCCCAAATTTGGTACAACCAGGCTAAAAAAAGAATTTGCTTTGTGTCTCAAAGAAGCAGTTCCGATAATGCTATTTCCAGGCTTCTTTGGTTCCTCATTAAATCATATAAAAACAGGGCCTAGAGTAGTCCAGGGAAGCTTATTCTTGAGCAGAAAAGAAATGTCAGAATATCTTCGAAGGACAATAAAAAACAACTCAGAGTGGGATAATAATAATCCTCTCCCAAATTCCTACTGTGCAAGGCATTTGATGCTGCTATGTAGCCTGATTTTCTAGTGTCTAATTGTTTCCAAGTAAGTAAAATCTTTTTCATCTTTTAGAAAAACCAACTTCTTATTTATTTACTCCCTCTGATAAATCTTTTTCAAGCACTGCTTTCTGGTGAAGAAGACAGTGCCAAATATACACCATTATTATTATTGCTTCTCTTTAGACTTCTTCCAGCTCCACAAAACACTGTTTAACTAATGAGAATTTCCCTCTCCACCTTGTTTATTTACAACGTATAGCTCATTTGAGTACAGAAACAGACAGGCAGAAATACCTACAATAACAAAAACATTCAAGGCACTTTTTTTTAAGGAACTATTACAATGTCATCACTGTCTTCTCTACTAAAAAGAAGTGTATAAGGTAATCTTATCAATCTTTCTTGATAGCAGATTCTGCAATCCTTGTGCTTGTAGTTACACAGCAGCTTCTTCTAACATTTATTCTGTCTACTTTATGGAACATATTTTATCTCCAGCATATACGACAGTTGTCTTTAGAGGATTTTTGGATAACGGTCAGTTTTCTCACGTTATTGTAGGAACTTGGAGGTGGCACTTTTTGTCAAACTGCAGTCCCTTGTGTCACTGTGGTCTTAGACAAAAGGTGTGTACTTGCTGTTCATGTTCCAACCGCCAAACCAATAACTATTTGAACTTCACATTGGTATATCAGAACGCTCCCCAGAAATTTTCAGTGATACGCAGATGTTATGTTAGAGTGATTTTTTAATCTTTTTTATTTAAGAAAGTGTCTGTGCATAGCAATTGAACATAGCAAGAGACTATTCTGAAGATATTCCTGATGCAAATGTTCTGTTCTTCAGTCTGTGCTCAAATGAGACTTCAGTCTCTAGAAGTAACAAAAATGTTAACTATCCATCTCCAACTATTCATCTTCAAATTGTATATCTGCTTTATGATCACGTACAGATGCTGCTGTGGTGCAGAAGCTAAAGCTCTGTCTAGAGATCCTTTCTAAGGTTCAGTATTGTGGTATATGTCTTGCTATTGTACTGGATTTTATTTCCAGGAGTATGAATCCATCTAAACATTTGCCATCTGTAATATCCTATAGCAAAGAGAAGAGAGAATTGAAAATTGTGTCCCAGTGTCAGCTGTAAATGACAGTGATATTTCTTCCAGAAATACTATCTATTAGCTTCCAGAATGTTTGTATGAAGGTATTTATGCTTGCTTCATCATTTGCCTTCTCCTTATTCTGTTTTGTAACCAAACAGTGTCATTGTTGCTAAAACTCTCTCCATGTAGGTGTTCTCCAACTGTATTACTCCCACTGCTTCAGTGTTTGCCTATGTGATGTACTCAAACATAATGCCTAATGTAATTATCTCCTTCAGGCATGGGTGTTTCTTTTCCTTTGCATGGTGCTATCCACTACTATTGCAAATGTGCATCAATGGGTTTCTGTCACTTTCTTCTGTAGAAATAATACACAGAAATAGGATTCTTGTCTTCACTATTAACCCCCTTTTTCGTGGAAGTATGAATTTTTTCACACTCTGCCATTTACATATAAGTAACGTCAAATCCTCTTTAGATAGGTCAAGTTTTAACTGTCCTTTTGAATTGTTTTTCTAATGCTTGTAAGTTTTTGAATTTTCTTTCAACTTATTTGGGCCTGGATCCTTTATACGACAGTAAGTATTTTAATATATATGTTTTTAAATTAAGGTAGAAAAATGTTTCAACTTTCATTTTTCAATAAAACCAGCCTCACTTTCTCAGTTTTCACCCTCTGCTTCAATAAACTTGCAACTAGCAATTCATGCTCTGTAGATAGCACTGCCATTTTGCATGGTATATAATAGCAAATGAATAGCTATTTAGATTTGCAAATTACTTATTAAGAAGATATGATAAAGATATCATTTAATTCTTTCTATCTTTAGTCCTATCTTCTGATTAGTTTCAGTGAGCCACACTTTACTTCTAACACCATGAATCACTTTTATTTAAATTGTTTGCATAAATATGAAATAAAAAAATGCAAAGTAAAAAAATAAATAAAAGACAAATTACAAGAACAAAAAGCAAAGAAACAACAAAACATTGTACAGGACTTTCATGGTTTACTCAAGTGTTATCACACAGGAGACAGGATTGCCTTACATGTAACAGATGAAGTGGTGAAAGCAATTTTAGTGATCTTTGGGAACCTGCAACAGAAGAAAAATGGATTGAGAATAGTCTCTTGAGGAATGTACATATATGTGTGTATGTATTGCACACTTGTATACATGCATACAGAGACAGCATGGATGAATTGTTACAACTTCTCATTAGCCCATATAAGCAGAGATTTTGGAGACAACTGAAAGAGCCAAGTCTTCTCTTCATGCAAGGACTTATATCACTTCCCTTGTGAGCTATACAGTTTAATCATTTTAACATACATGTGCAGCCATTTTGATTCCCATATTTTTTACAACTTTGGCTCACTCTTCCTTTCTCTCATTCTCCATTTTAACAATTATTGTGTTTTGCTGCTAAGCAGCTCACGCATACAGGATCATATTTTCTCTCATGACAATCAGCTCACAAATACTTTTAACTGCATTATCTCCCACATGCGATATTTTTTCTCTGTAGAGAAAACAGTAAAAGGATTGGATTTAACTGGAATAATTAAAATAAATATTAATACTTGTAATAAAAAAGTAAAAATAAAAAAAACCAAACATTTTTTAGGACATAACTTCTTGCCATTGTCCCTTTTCACCCAGTTCTTAAAGTTCCTTTTAAATCAATGAAATCAAAACTATTCAGTGCCATAGGTAGATTTGGTTAAAGATGTTTTGATTTTTTACATAAACAGCAAATAATCAGGAGTGCAATTTTGTATTCTTGGAAATCTTGATTTCACTGACCATCCATCAGAGCACAACATCTGAGACTGTAGTTGCAGAGATCTGTGCATCAACATGTTTGGGTTCAGGGCTGCTGCTGCTGGAGATGATCCTGATATGTGCTTGAGATATAAAATGCACGTTCTGATCTCTGCTACAGGAACTGCAGGAAATCAGATTTAACTAGGCATATAATAGGTCAAAGTGATCAAAAGGGTGGAAGAAGAGTTAACTAACAAAAGATTGTGACCCACTGCTCAAGGCAGGTAGCACTACATGTCAAAGCTGCATGGAAGACAGGTGTTAAAAGGCATCAGTTCCCTGACGTACATAGGTTTGATCTTTCACAGGTGTAATGATTTAAATCTCTGTAGGATGCCCATTCATCATCATCATTTCATTCATCACCACTGAAGATCAATGGCCACATCAATTTAGGGCCAAACACAGCATATGCAGTAATATATTGAACAAAATTGCATATGAGGGAGGCAGAAGAGAAGAAGAAGGGGGTATTCATGCTGATTAGTATTCAGTGTTTAACTTAGAAACCAATTTTCCTAATCACTCAGTACAGAAAGACAGGTTACCCTGGGGCAAAAGACCTTACAGAGGTGTCTAGAACAAAGCCTCCTGGTGCTGCAGAAGGACAGAACCTGACAAAATACTCTAACCTCTTGCTGCTGCTATCTTTCCCTCACCCCATGGTAGGAGCAAGAAGAGGGAATAGAGAATAGTGCATGCTTAGTTTCAGATGTTCAGGTTCACAGCTGCAATAAATAAATAAATAAAAAGTAACAAGCACACACACAGCATTAAGAAAAAGGAGACTCCAAGGCCCCTTCCTTAATCTCTCACTGTAAATCCTGTTGCATATATTTTATTTGGCAGAAAACTATTTCAAAATATAACACTGACATTTTTCTAACAAGTCAGCCCTGAAATGCCAAGAAGGACAATGGTACCTTCACCTTAATTCTTTACTCTGATTAGCCTCTATGATAAAAGGAAGTTTCTATTTTTGTTCTTATTTTTAATGATTCTGCAAGTGAAATAGACATTCAGCTTCATATTCAGAGTCACAAAATCTGTTAGGCACTTGCTGATATAAAATCAATGATTAATGAAACCTTTTGCACACTGGTGATGCTTTTAGTAATTATTTCACAAGTCTGGACCCAGGTGCCATGATAATTACAACCAATAATGGCTTTAATATCTTTTGAATTGATTATCATGGATCTGTTCATACTTGCCAAGACAGAAATAAACTGAAGACTGCTGCAGATAGTCTGATTTGTGCCTGGAAGTTTTTCAGACTTCAGAAAGCCTCTGTAAATTAGGAGGAAGCCTAATATTCTTCAATTTTAACTAATCTTTCTTAAGCAGACAAGAATAGGTTGGTACATGTTACAAAGAATTTTTACAAAAGATAAAAAATAATTTACAATTTTCCATGATGAATGGTAGATGGAATAATATGCTGTGGAAAGCAACAATTGGACTAAAAACAAGACAAAATTCAGGCATTTAAAGAAGTTCTGAAAGGTAGAAAGTACCTTTTCTCCTTATAAGCCAGGTCAGGGTTTGTTACTTTGGGTTCGTGCTTGTAAATAAGTATGGTGCATACAGAGCAGTAGATTCTGAAAGTGTTATGCAATTTCAGTAGTGTCACATTTGCTATTACAGAACTGAGTAACAAGATCCTTTGCCATACAACTGCCTTCACTCATTTGCTCCTTAAGAATGTTTTTGCAGATTAGTGGTTTTTGAATGATATTTCAGGATTTAATATTAAACAAAGAACTAATGTGTGTGATGCCCTCACCCACAGTAATATTTGAATTTACCAATCAAGAAACAAAAAAAAGTGTTATGTGCACTATATACCATATATACATATATACATGGCTTGCAATATGCAACTGAAATAATTATATTACCGTAGTGCAGACATTCGCATTCCTGATAGAAATAAGAATATCTGAACACTTAAATTCTGCTCCATATCTTGACTTCTGTAAACTGAATGCTGACAAGACTGCAACAAAAATATATCTATGTAATCTTTATTTATCACTGCAATAAGGAAACCAGTGCTTACTTTTATCACATCTTACTTCAGAATCTGTTTTGGGGCATCTAATTTCCAAATCATAAATACCTGGTGTCACTGCAAAGTCAATGAAGAGAAGAAAAGAGGAAGAGAGATGGAGATGCTCAGGACAGTTCTGTCCTAAAGGAGGAAGGAAAGTTACATTTAGATTCCTTTCATTCTATGAGGAGAAACCATGAAATTGTCTAGAATTTGACAATTTTCATGTTTTTACCCAGAACTTCAAATTTACAGTGATGCATATGGGTAGCCAGTGGTCTGGTTTGCTGCTTAACTAAGCAGTTCAGCATGCCTAAGTATGTTGTTTGGGAAAAGAAAGTAAAGCAGGGGGCTTTGGAGCTGCTAGGAAAATGAAAATCTCAGGCCTCATTCCCAGTTGCTAGCCGTGTAATTAACAGACTACTGAAATCAACACAGTTCAAGTATTATAATTATAACTCTAATACTCTCAGGATATTAGCATAGTGCAAAGGCACAGGTCTCATGATTCATTCAGTTTCTCCAGATATCAATGAACCACAGAGAAGATGCCACCAGAACCTGCATGCAAACAGTCACTACCTCCTGTGTCATTGTTTTGAGGTGAAGACCTTCAGCAAAGGCTTATCTCAGAATAGATGCATTACTGGTTTCAACATAGATGGGATCTGATTGCCTAAAAATAACTATAAAGTGTAATATGAGATAACCCTTCTGTCCTGCCTGGCCATTGCTGCTGTTCTATGGGTCACCGTGAGCATCACTAGGTTAGGGTCTCCCACAGGTCCTGTATACCATCTGTCTGCCCCATGAGAATAACTCTGAAATCTCAAAACAGCAATGGATGCATGTCAGTTTTCTGCAATCCAACAGAATTATTGAACAAAAAAATCATTACCTTCTGATAGCAGAAGTGTTAGAATCTGATACATATATTTTCTTCTTGCACCCCTTGGGATGAAAATGTGCCAAATACATTTAAAATGCTGCCTATGGACTTTATTCTCTTATCTTGAATTAAAATAAATAAATAAATAAATAGCTTTACTATTTATCTGAAAGGAGAAACAGGATAGATGTGATCTAATTTACATTTAAAATATACCAAGATTTGTGGTTAAAGATGTAAAACAATACACATTAAGGGAAATGTCAAAGCCATTCATAAACTAAAATCTGTTTGTAGGTGGCAATATAAGCAGAGACTGCATGAAGTTGTTTTCTTCTTTTCCTGCATTATGTTTATTGCAAATTTTATAAATTCTCATTTCATATTAATATTCAGTATTTGTATTGTATGTGGACACTATGTAAACATGAATGTTCACATTGTCATTTTGTTATGACAATTTGGTTCATTTTTTATAACTTCCATAAATTATCTATGAAACTGCAAACTAGCTTTATCACTGGCATCATCATTTTCAGTAGCATGTTAAATATTTTGTGAAAAGTGTATCAACACAAAAGAACAAAGGGAATAGCTCATCATATTTGATTATTTTATGATATATTTATATAAATACTTAGTATGGCATGTTTGATGACTGCAATCAGGCACCTGGGACATGCTCACAACAAAAAGCTTTAGAAGAATGTCTGTTCAATAATGAATTTAAATCTCTGAGAATTTGCAAGTGAAAATAACAAGATTATTATATCTATGTAATTTCTGAGTTCTCTGCAAGTGCACTGAGACTGACACCTGCACACTTTGAACTGCTGTGGTGACCTGGTAGACCTTTCCCCTTGTAGATTCATTTTAGTGATCTGATGTCTCTGGATAGATACACCCTTACAAGTCAAGGGTTGAGCAAATTCATTCAAGCTCATGCCTGTAAGCCCCTGAGATTACAAACATGTGAAGAAGAGTCTATGACGTTGCATTGGATTTTAACAGCAGGGACATCATCACCTTTCTGGCAGTTTCTCTTCAAAGACAGACAAATATAAAGCATTTGCTTTAGTCTTACATGAAAAGCTTAAAACTGCTACAGAAAAGTGGGCAAGACAGCAAAGCTCCTCTGTAATTGAATGGCAACCTCTCTGCACAGCTGATGTTTCAAAGTAACCAAGCATATCTGTTGCTTGCCAGCTGGTAGGAAAGCATGAAACCATATGAATAACCTAGCCAATGGGTTGAATGAGATTTCATTACTGTAAGAAACTGTTTTGCATGGGTCTTTACCTCTTCAAAACCACGTTTCATTTTAGAATTTACGTTTTATTTTGTTATAGGCAGGTTCTGCTTGCTTAGAGAATGAAAATGCTTCCAGGCTAATTGGCCAGAACCAGTTCATATTGCCTAATTATTAGCTGATGATACAATAAACCACTTCTTTTAAGGTCTCTCTTATTTCTATTTGAAAAATTCTAATGCAGCAAGAAATACAAGCATTCCTTTTTAAGGCATTGCCACATAATAGGCGAGAGAGTGAAGTCTAACATAAGTTTCAAGTTTTTTGCTGATAATAGGATACCAGAATTCCTTCTCCACACATTAGGCAGAAAAGTTACCAATAAATGCCTTTTGTTTCTGCAGAACAAATGATTGAAGCCTTGAGAGTTTTTGGCAGGTTGACATGCTTGTTTAAATATCATCAATTTTCATTTTATAGGAATCTCCATTGTTATTGCAATTTATTAGGCAAAAATCTTAATCTGAAATCAGCAGGAAATTGCACTGAATGTTACTGAATGAAAGGTGAGAGCCTGCCTTGGTTTATACTACAGAAACAAGTTAGTTCCAGCTGGAAGTCAAACAAATCCCGTTAGCATAAACAAATCAGCGTTTACTTTGCTGGAAAACTTCTGACACTCTTTTGCCAACCTGCTCTTTCCACTGGTCTGTTGCTAGTCCAAGAGATTAGACAATACGTGCGGTGTTAATGCATGAAATCATTTAAAACCTCTGAAGGATTATGTAGATTTACATGTATGCTCTTTCTAATTCTACTCTGTTAACAGCTTCATATTTTCCAGCACAAAATGAGAGTATTTTCAAGATGCTGTTGCATGTCTAGGACACCAGAAATAATAGAATACAATTCAATAAATGCATCAGTCATGGGCAAGTATTATAACCACTCTGAAATACATGGAAGCCACCAGGACAGTGCAGTTACCAAAATGCCCCATGGAGGTACACAGCCAGTAGCAAAGCATTGCTGTCACCCAAAGTGCTGTAAAAAGTTTTGTCACTTTGTCACTATTTATTAAATAAGGTTTTTTTTTGTTTGCTTGTTTGTTTTTTTTCCCCCACTTGAATAATGCAAATTCTTTCAATCATGGCAGAGTAAAGTTTAAAGTAATAGTAGGAAAAAAAAAAGAGATAATGAGGAAATACTAGCATTCTAAAAAAGAATATAACATCTCTATAGAAATCTGTGGAAATTTTAATTCAAAACTTTTAACCAAATGATGGTCTATTATGGAAGGTCCTTATGGAAATCCTTACCAGTTTACTCTATGAATTGCAATTACTCATAACACAAAAGACTTTCTCAATGTGAATAATTATGTATATGAAAAATGAACTTCTTCAGTGAGGGTGATGGAGCACTGGCACAGGCTGCACAGAGAGGTGGTGGAATCTCCTACTCAGGAGACATTCAAGACCCGCCTGGACGCCTACATGTGCAACCTGGGCTATGGAGCTGCTTTGGCAGGGGGGTTAGACTCTATGATCTCTTGAGGTCCCTTCCAACCCCTACAATTCTGTGATTCTATGACTTTTCAGCAGTGTCTGTTGTGATAGAATAAGAGGAAATGGTTTCAAAATAAAAAGGAGAAGTTTATACTGTATATAAGAAAAATGTTTTTTTATAGTAAGAGTAGTAAGGCACTGGCAAATGTTGCCCAGGAATGTGGTGGCTGCCCCATCCCTGGAGATATTCAAGGCCAGGCTGAATGTGGCTCTGAGCAGCTTGTTGTAGGTGTAGGTGTCCCTGTTCATCACAAGGGAGTTTGACTAGATGACCTTTAAGGTTTCTTTCGAACTCAAACGTGCCTTTAGCAGTAGAGGTTATTGGTGTATGAATCCGGTGCATGACTCTTTCTGAAAACAGGAAAAAACAAGTTCTTATTCTGCAGCTTTGCAACCAGCATAGCTGCACAGTCCCAACGTTCCAGAAGATCCCCTGTTTGTTCTGCAGTTATTTCTGAAACACAAAATCTGTTGTTCTGGGCTAGACTCAAGTCAGGTTTCCTGCTGTGCAGGAAAGAGCCTGAAGTCCCTGGGACTCTGGACTGTAACCACAGCTTGATTCCTAGCATCTCAGCCAAGGTTTCCAGAGCTCCTAAGTTTCCTGTTTTGAAGCAATGTTTCAGAGCAAAGAAATCTCACTTGCAGTGTTCTGAACCCATGGGACTGCCCACACAGCAAGGGTGCTGGAAGCCTGGGAGACCTTCCAGGTAGGAAAAATAATATGCCTGTAAAATACCCAATGGTGATTGAATAAAATGTCAATATGTGAGGAGTTCTGGGGCACTGACCTTTTTTCTTGTTGTCTGAAAACCCCAATGATTTGAAGTTTGTACATCAATTTACCTTCAAATTTTTAGAGCTTTAAAGGGTTAGGTCTAAAAATAAATACACAGATCATGCAGAAGCCAAATGTATAAATCATGCAAAGCAGGGAAGCCCTGATTTTTTGGCCAGCTCTAATTAACACGTTTCTACTGTTATTATTATTATTATTTTTTCCCTGTGAGGAATGCAATTCATTATTTTGTTAAATTTAGTTTCCCAGCTCAGTGCTCATCTATATTTTCCTTTGCTTTATTGTGTTACAACTACTACTACCCACCCCAAGTAAATAATTTCATTATGGGCTCTGTTAATAATGATAGAATCAGTTTTGCTTTGTACCAGGCTGGGAGTACTGGGAACGTATTGGTTTTTATTAATGAACAATGCCAGAATTCCTTTGCAAACTCTGGAGAATTTGTTAGCATTATTAGAAACTCATTCACAACCACATATGAATCATTATATTTTTTCTATGCAAGAACATTTCACTCTGAGTAGAGTATTATGCTTAATAATTGTGCCATTAGCAAACACCACCCTGCTCTCTTTTGGAGAAATTCAGCCAACTAAGAGTTTGCATTCAATGTAGATAATGTCCATTATCCAGAATGCTATCAGTCCCTTTTCAGATATCAGGGGAAATCAATGAAAGACACCTGTGGGATATCTGTTCCTCAAAGACGTTTGAGAAGAGGAGATATGTTCCTAAAAAGTCTTGTTGAGAAGCGTCCTCATGAGCTGAAGCAGAGTATCCTTTCTTATCCAATAGCAACATAAACAAGCAAAACAAGAGCAACTATGCAAACTATTCCAGGTTCATCCATGAGATTAAGTTAGAAATATAGCCTTTAGCTCTTGTTACTGATAGAAAACTGAGAAAATAGAAGAAAAAGGAAATCTGAAGATTACTCATAGGCAGACTGTATGATTGTTTTTTTTTGTCTTCTACTCCCTCCACTTCATTTGGAGAAGCCTTAAAGCAACAGCACTCTTAATTTAGACATTTCTGTCACAAAGTTGCAGCTAGACAGGCCAAATCTATCTGTGTGTGCTGCTTTATGTATAAGGTAAGTGGTATAAATAATGAAAGAACTGTTTTCCATCAAGAGCTTGACATTTACAAAGTGGAATGGATGACATATCTTGTCATGTATAATGAACTTTTTAAGTAAAGGCTCAAATTGAGCGCACTTTCAGGAATTATATTAAGAGCTTTTGTTTTACTAACATAAATACTTTAATTATCTATATCTGGAACCAAAGACTGATTTGTTTTATTTTAATGTACTAGGAATATATCTTTGCTCAAAATAGAAAATAATGTACTCTTCTGTTATTAAACTGGATCTGGATTAGTTACTTCCACAGCTACTTCTTTCATTATTTAAGGAAGATCTCAACCTTCCCGTTCCTTAGGGAAGCACTCTCTCCTAGTCCAGTGCTGTGGTGTTTGACAATGAAGCAACTAGTACTAAATGAGTTGCAAAATTATTTCTTAATTCAACAGTCTGCATTTGTTCCCAGCATAGTAATAATCACATAATTTCACTGAAATCTAGGAACTTAGTTGCATCTAATTCCATATCACGTCCTTGTCCTGAATTTGCCTGGAATTCTTATTCTATTTTAAAACAAATAGGATCTATTTAATTTTGCAAAATGTCTTTGTTGTCGCTTTTAATGTTTTTTGTTATAAATGTTCACTGTAAATTGTAGTCAGGTAACTTGCTTTCATAACAAAGTATCAGGACTGCAACTATGGTCCTGAATAAGGTAGAAGAAATTGAAGTGGAAAATCTGTGACTAGCACCTCTCTGGGATGAGAATTTGAAGGCAGTATGAATTAGAGGAAGATCACCATGTGAGGATTTCCTGTAGCCTACTCCCCCTGTTGCAAGGAAGTACAAATTTGTTGCTGGGCCATGTCAGCCATCGTTATATACAACTATCACAATCCAAGGATACCTATGAGATCAAAGCCAAGTCTTCTCCCTTCCCTTCTGATCTCTCTTCAAGGTGTGGACTCTCCCCCTCTGACTCATTAGCTTGCAGAAGAAAAGTAAGGCTGTGTTCAATCTAACCTGATATTTCATAATGGTTTAGTAAAAACAGAGTTTGAGGGTTTTGATTAATCTGCAGATTATCTTTGTGAAAGATCGTGGTTGCTCACTATTAATACAAGTTCTTAATAAGTTCAAACCTTTAGACCAATTCAGCAATAAGCAATGCTTGACTCATACTTCACCAGCCCAGAGACTCGCAAGCATTGAAAACACTGTAATTTTTAAATATGTGAGATAATCTCAAGTCATCCCTGTAAAAGAATTGACAGTATTACACACAAGGTACTCCCTCAAATTACAGATAGTTCTTTACCAAGTAGTGCTTAAATCCTTCAGATTTCCATGCTTCCAATGAAAGTTGTAGAATTACACCACAGTGTAAACCATATTGATTGCAGGTGGCCAGATGGGAATAAGAGGCTGTGGTGTGATTTCTGTAAGAAAAGGACAGGAATTGCTCTTTGTCAGACAAAGCTGATAACAGTCAGCTCCAACAGACCCACTACAGGGCACAGTGGGGCCCACAAGCAATGGTGTGATTAAGAAAGACTAAAAATGATGGAAAGAGGGAGAAGGATATGAACAAGATGAATCAGAAATAGCAGGGAGAGCACCAACATCAGATGAAGGTGGAGGAGGTGCTCCATGGTATAACAGGGCAATATTTCAAGAAGGACTTTGGTCCATGGAGAACCCATACTGGAGCAGAGGAAAACTGTGGTGAGGAAGGAGTACCAGGGATTAAGTGTCACGACCATCCATTTTCTCCATTTTCCATTTCCCTATACTGCTAAGGATGAATAGAGGAGTTGGAAGTGGAGAACTAAAGTTGAGTAAGAGGTAAGTAAAGATGTTGCTTTAATGTTTTCTCTTTTTGTTTGTTTTTCACTCCACAAATCCATATGAGCTGACAATAAATTTTCCCCAAACTAAGTCTGTTTTGCTCACAATTATAATAAATGAGCAGACTTCTTGTCTTTATCTCAGTCTAAAGATTTTGTTGTTTTCAGTTTTTTTTCTTTCTGTCTCAGTGAGGTGTGGGGTTTGAGTGAGCAGTTGAGTAGGAGCTGGCTGTTTGCCACTTTCAATCCACCAAAAAAGCCAAAACATTTTTCAAGTACAAGATCTGCTTTATTGTGGTCTGTAAAATCAGCTGAAATATATTTTGTAGAGGGCAAGTTGTCAAATGTCTTTTGTCCTCCATATCATGCTGGAGAAAAAGGCTTTTATCCTGAAAAAAATGAAATCACAGCAGATAAATTTGCAAGTGATTTCAGCTTCCTTCTTTTCTGTAATATGCTGCCAAATTGTCGTCTTTGATTACTTCAGTTTCCATTCTGATAGCCTCTCTGACTCTAACTTCATCTGAATTCTCTCACAGACTTATTTCCTTTCCAGTTCTGGATGAACTCTTCCCAGTTGTTTAAGGAACTTATTATTTGATGTTTTCTTTACTAAGTGCTGTTCCCACTTTGCACATTTTACAACAGAGTTTTCTTCCATCTTTGTTCTCAGTTGATTATTAGTCCCATGATTTGTTTCTCTGCCCGTTAGAAAGCTCTCAGGGGATACAAACCGTCTCATCACGCATTGTACATCTAATATTTTGTGTCCCTCAATAAAAGCTCTTGCAAACTGCTCCAATAATCATTTTATAACACTTCGCATTAAAAGTATTTCCTGTAAGTACCTTCTCTAATTCTAATCCTGATGACAGCCTTCAGAATAGGAAATGCAAATTTAAATAGAATAAATGAAAAAACTGTTTGTTGTTTATTTTGAGATCAAGTACATAAAAACATACTATACTGTATTGAAAATAATATAAAAAAAATAGGTTTTGAGAATGTGTAATTTATTTTCTTTCACCCAGGTAGATATACTGGATTTTACTTCAATAGTTGCCTTTCATCCTCCATTCTAAGCATTGTCATTATCCTATAATATCACTAAAAATTTATTAATCTGCCTCAAAGACAAAGGAGAAGTCATCATAAATTTGGAAAAGGAAGTAATAAATATTTGCAATACCATGAGATGCAGAGGTAGAACAGAAATATGAATACTACATAAACAGATTAGCAGACCTATACAGTAAAATGTAAATGGGTCTAAATAATATGAACTCCGTGAGAAACAAGATCATTTTTAAAAGACAAATCAAATTGAAAATTATCTTTGCAAGGGGGGTAAACAGTCTGATCTGTAAATTAAAAGATTTAGATGATATGATACCTCCAGTTGAGGTAAATCTGAAGATTTAATAAATAAACAAATAAATAAAAAAAAAACCAGATCTTTTACTATTGAAAGAGCTGATCTAATACAGAGCAAAGTCATTCTTGTCAACGTTCATCACCTATGATCCTCCCTGGAAAATAGTTCCATACTTCTTAATTGGAATGTGGATCATGGAAGCTGACTGAAATCCTATAGCACAAATAAATATGGGAATAAAGCACTTCAAGCTAATCAAAGACCCACTGTTTTTTCTCATGTCTTTTTACGGTGACTGTGTTTTTCTAAAATCAATTTTATGTTATGACTTACTCCGCCAAAGAGTTAGCACTCATGGCGTATTGGATGATTTTTGGTCTGTGGTTTTCCATGTTGTGTGTCTAAGCATTAGAACAAGAACATTTTCAGATAAACCCTTTTTTGCCACCTACGTACCTATGTTTTCTGGAACATAACTCAAATATCCACAGATTGACCAGTCTTCACATCTCAAGTAGGTACACTTTTTTCCTTCTTTGATAAATAAGCTGAATGAGATGCAGAATCTGATGATTTATTAAATGGTTCCATTGTTGGAAATCTAACAGCAGCTGGCCAACAGCTGCAGCATGTCCCACCAGTCAGTACCTCAACCTTCAATCTGTCAGATGGATTCCATTTTATTTACAACAGTGCTTGTGGTTTTCAGTGAAGTGATCCCAGAAAGTCCAGGCAGTTTGTTCTACAGGTCTAACATATTAAGTAATCCACCAAAATCTTTCTATTAATACTAACTTTTCTATATCAGTGGGACTTTATTATTATTTTTTGTGTGCTTTATTTTCCCTTTTTTTTTTCTTTTTAATATATATTAAGTTCTTAGAGGGGGTAAATGCAGTCATCCACAATGTTTTGGGTTAGCCACCATCTAGAATTTATGAGCTTCTTCAACATACTTTATAATAGACTTTATATTTTACTTCTTTTCAGTATGTGCCCAAAATAAATAGGATTCAAAAAGTGGACCAGTTATGCCCTATTCCAAATTACACTAAATTTGCTGGATTTGTGATTTCAGAAATGAAAGAAGCTTACTTGCTGTTTAGTCAGATTAGTGTTAACTGGGTTTTGGTTGAATAATCTGAGAATCTGAGAAGCAAAACATAAATCTGGCCTAGACTCATGTGAAGCCCTTAATCTGGGCATAGATACAATCAGTGCTTTCAGGAATTAAACTTCTTTTATGAGAATGGATTTTTAGTTTCTCATGTAGATTCTGAATAATACAGACTCAAGCATATTCTCCTGTGGTAGGTCATTCTGTAGTCTCCACTGTTGGCTGTGCTTCCTGCAGAGTTCAACATAACAATCATTGCTGATTAAGAATATTTTTGTTCTTCTTTGGAGAGAAATTGTATTAGTCATATTATGCCTTGATTTTCCTTCATGTACTGTATTTTCTATAAAAACATCTGGCAGTATATGGTGTCAGACACAGCTGATTGGCCTTTGAACACCACATCTGTGCACATATCATTTTCAAAAACAACTTCAGCAAGTTGAATAATGTTCAGTACTTAGCCAGGACATACTTTCTCAAGTGTAACTCAGCTTGCTTGAAGAGAAGATGATGTTCAGCCGCTGGTGACAGACAGTTTATAAATTACATCAGTGCTTTATCTTTAAAATGATATATTAAAGACACTGACTTGATGGGATTTGGCTCTGAAGTATTCTTCCCTCTTTTTAGAAGTGCTTTAACACAGGCTTGTAACAATTTCTTAGGGGTTGTCTGTGGAGCTGAGCATAAGTTATAGAATTGGATCAGCAAGGCATTTGTCACTGGTCCCAAATGTCACCTCTGAAATAAGTCTGTACTTCAAGTAGATTCACTTTCAAAGTAACATGAAAAGGATGCCTATGATAGGACAGCCACTGGATCCAAAACTTTTCAGCTTGTCAACCAGGAAGCCTTTCCTCTTCAAAATTTACAGCCTATACTGGAGCAGGTGCAGTTCAGGTGTCTCAAATACACATATATTTCATGCTCAGAAAAATATTACTCGTACTTTCTTATTCACATGTTAAAAAAAAAAAAGGCTGCTAAAAAGGAACGCAGACTACTTGAATCATGAATTTGATGTAACTTTCCAAATGGTAATCTGCAAAATCTTACCAGACCTTCTAGAAACTGCTGAAACTGAATCTGTTTCACATTATTCTATTTTAAGGCCAGAAGTGATCACCAGAGCCTACTCTGACATTCTGCATGAGACAGTCCAAAAAAATTCAGAGTTGTCCAGACCACAAATCCCATTTTAGATCCATCAAACCTTTATGTATTTGACATGTAACAGCAAGATCACAAAGATATTTCCAGGTTGTGAATTTGTGGTTTTAAATCCAGGCCTTTAGTTACTTAAGTAATAATATAAGTTATTAGTGTTAAGATGAGGAAGTTTTCTGGAAGACTTTGTTGTGATGTGCCAAGATTGTTTGCTGTGGAGTAAGGGAATGAAACCACCAACTATTTCCTCCATGAACTCCACTTGAGTAAAATAATTCTGAGGTTGAGCTTTAAGGAATTGTTGTCACTCAGTTCTAACACGTATTTTCTTTTCATTTTGCAAAGTATCGCCCTTAGGCATCTGATTCTGCAATAGAAATAGGTGAAAATGACTTTTGGCTTCAACCAGAATGGTCTACTACTTTCCTGCATGACAAAGGGGAAATACAAATAGTGAGATATATATATTGCTTTAATTGAAAGTATATTTTCAAATCTTTATTTTCCCCTAAATATGATTAGAAAAAAATGTAGAAGTCCAGAGATGCTAAAAAAGATAATACCAGGTGTTTTGAGGGGAAGCTTTGGGAACAGATGGTCTTACTGGAGGAGGTAAAACAGAAATTTCTAGATGCTATATTTGAAACTTGATGGAGAAGAACAGCTGAATCTGGAAGTTGGTTGCCAGCATCTACCCTCTGATTTGAGCAAAGAACTTGACAGAAATGCAGAACAAAAGCAGTAAGGCTGTATTCCTTATTTCCAAAAATC
The DNA here is from genome assembly GCA_023055505.1 of Callipepla californica brunnescens. Taxonomy (NCBI): domain Eukaryota; kingdom Metazoa; phylum Chordata; class Aves; order Galliformes; family Odontophoridae; genus Callipepla; species Callipepla californica. The sequence continues at coordinate 79,139,482 of JALIRH010000001.1, read as the reverse complement.
AGGTTGATTGCAGGCACCACATTAATAGTGCAGGTTTTACATGAAAGCTACGCTATGACTTCATGTGCACTACCATATGGGGCCTTGTTCCCAACAATTGTATAACTCTAGGAGCTTCCATAGAACGAATACATGTAATCTCCACTACTGACACCGATTATGCTTGGCATTGTATCCAAACACCCACTTTGCACCAGGTCTGTCAGTATCAAAGCCACGAGGCTGGAACTTTTCCTGTGCTCTGGAATAAATTCATTCAGACAACTCATCAAAGTTGTAACTATGAGTAACTGTTATATCTGCATGTTTCTTTGGGACAGGATATCACTAGATAGTAGAAAAGTGTAATAATGGTAATTCAACCATAGCAAAACATACAATGCTGTACTGTAGATTCTGGTGTACAAATGACACTCTGTGCCTCAGGAACTTTGGCTAACAGAATGCTGCCTTCTTGCAGTGTCGGTCTGGAGGTGAAAACAGTAACATATGTCTTCTTCTCAAACCTATGTGCTTTTAACGATTTATACACATATGTATGCCATTTATATGTTTTAAACAAACATTCACATACATTGTATTCATATTTGAAAACAGAAGCCTTCAGTTCACAGAGACAAGCAGACCTAGATCAAATATGAAGGAGATAACCCTTGAGATTTAAAGGAAGGTTAAAAAAAGCAATGGCGTGAGGAGAACATATCTAACCAACACAATGTTAACTTGTAGTCCACATGATGTACTTCGCACTTCACAAGCTTTACGTAAGCAGATCTGATGAAAACCATGGGGGTATTATTCAGGGGACAGTTTTGTTCTTTGCAGGGAAGATCTTAGGGTTTATTTCTGTCTTATGCCCTGACCAGCATGGAACAGTTACACAACTGAACAGTCTCATTGTGTACAGCAGGGCTGAAAATAGATCCTGTGTGAAGACAAGCACACATATTGGCTACTAGTTTTCACCCTGGAGCTTGTATCCCTAAATGATAACAAGCATGGAAAAAACATGAATATACATAAAGATATTTGCTCTTCTGTCTGAAAATATCTTCTTGAAATGCTTTTAGCAGATTCAACATTTAACCATAATAGTTACACAAGTTATTTTGTAAATTGTTCTGCAGAAGAATGAAAGCTGTCTAAGTAAGAATTGGAAATTACAATGAGATATGTATTTCTGAAAATCATTTTAGGGCATTCAGTCCTGCTGTGCATCTCTTTCATTGGTTCCTACACACAAGTAGTCAATTATGTGAAATATTTAAACAAGAGACATTCTCTTAGAAACTTGTAACATCATTTACTTACAGCACTATTCCTTCATATTATCTTACTTTAGTAGAAAATGGAAATAAAATCATTTCAACTACAGTTATGTATCTGTAGTTAGAAAAAGGGGCTTCCATTAGGAAAATGGACAAACGGATGCAAGCTCTTTCAAGTTGCACACCTGTGGCAACTGCATATAATGGTTTGACTGACAAGAAAGTAGCATCCAAAATACCACCTTAACCCTCATGTCTCGTGTAACTCACCTCTCTTTTTTTGGTTCAAAGGTTTCCACCACCACTCCCTTCTTAGAACTGATTGCTTCCATAAAGTTTTCCTACTTTATTTCCTTAAATCTTGCCTCCCCCTGCTGGTTGTGCAAAAAAAGAATTTGTGTATAAAAAAACTTGCTGTCCCAAATGTAACTGGTATGAATCACCATTACTAAGAAAGGATAGTCCCAGTCCTGGACCTAAAGATCTATTGACAGATTTTAGTGTATGCATTGGAGGTTCTTGAACCATCTCACATCTGTGCTGATACTCATTCTGACACACAGACCAACCCTCCTCTCAAAAATAATGCAATCAGCATACAGTTCCCTTCCCTTCCCTTCCCTTCCCTTCCCTTCCCTTCCCTTCCCTTCCCTTCCCTTCCCTTCCCTTCCCTTCCCTTCCCTTCCCTTCCCTTCCCTTCCCTTCCCTTCCCTTCCCTTCTCTTTTTACATGAAGCAGACAGTATAATGAAGTCTCTGTAAATTGGAAATTCCACTTCTCTTTTAATACTTTCGTAAATTAAGAAAACAGGCAGATGGGCAAAGCATTATTTTTGGTTCCACTTCCAACACATATTTATTGAATGACTGTGTAGTGACAGAATATATATACTATAAGTTAATGCATTTTCTAGGCTGCTAAAAAATTACTAAACAGCCAGTAGTTTATTTATATAAAGTCTTAATTATCTTTAATTGTCATAGGTCTATTTATACCTATTTTCACCCACTTATTCAATCTTTCTTTATGTTTACAGAAGCACTATAAGAACATTAGAGTGCGATGCTGGAAGTATTTTGCTAATTCAAACATATATGAACCACAGGATATATAATTTTCAGAACTATGCCTACATGGACTGCAATTTACATTAAATTGCTGTTTTGGTTAAATGGCACCTCAGCTAGCAAGCAACTCTTTGAATAGTTGTTTCTTTAATTATTATTTAATTTTGTGGTTATGACTGGTTTTCAGTTAAAGAGGGTACTACTGACAAATTCAATTAAATGAAAATAGAGGACTTAATGGTCCATGCTAATGATTCATTTCATACATAATATTTTATCATTTTCTGTGCAAATTTATAATGAGCGCTTATCTTGTATTAATAAATGCTTATGTTTAGTCTACATAAACTATAGTGACTAAAATACTTTGCTAATGACATCTGTTGATAAATTATTTTAAAAACAATTAGATCCTTACATTAAAATAGTTTTATCAGCATAACTTTCTGTGAAAATTCATAATTTGTCATTAAGAGGGAAATACAGGTAAAGGAATGTAACAACATATCCCCTAGAAATGTTTTTTGATCTTTAAACAGCTTGTGATATGCATCTGCTATATTCAGGAAGGCAAACTTTGAAGAATTATGGCAATCAGTTCAGCGTGCTGTCTGATTTTGTAATATTGTATAAAAAAAAGTGAGTTTGACAAATCACCCTTCACAGGTATCTGAATTAAGAAAAGCTACTTCTCTATTCCACGAAGAGGAAAACATTTTGGTTTCTTATGTTTCAAATACTGTGTGTAGGAGTGAAAGGGTGGGTAAGTAGCTATTACAGACTTGGCTTAACATTTTGCATCTTTGCTGATGAAGATATATTGCTTTCCAAAGTGAATAAATACATAATTTATAATATTTAAGGATATTATATAACGTTTTAAGGTATCAAGCTGTTTTGGGACAATTTTGTTTTCATCATTTTATTTTAATAAGAAATTAATGCTCAATCATTTGCTTTCAGTAAAGAATGCTATTAGTTTCAATGTTAAGATAGGCATGTTGCATTTGCTTCTGCAAACTGCTTTACTAGTTCAACTGGAATTTAAAATATGCTTCTCTAGAGTTAAGGGTACAAGATAGCAAAAAGAAGGGAGGGGCTGAGAGCAGAAAAATAAGTCAAGAACACAAGCCTGTGCAAAAGTCAAGAGCAGTCATGTTCCTAAATCGCTTACATAATTAGTGTCTATTCTATTATCTTCTCTACTTAAGTTTTAAGTAGTAACGCTGATTGTGTAAATGAGTTACAACTAGCTTAATTTCCAGACTCATAGAAGTACTGATTTTTTTATGCCATTTGTAAGTCATTAGCAATTTGTTTTGAAAAACGAGGAGAAACAAACAAACAAACAAACAAACAAAAAAACAAACAGATTTCTTCTTTGAAGCAAGTAAATTGTTAGATACTTGCCTAAATGAACTCTCTAAGTAGGCATTCACTGCCAACGTTTTTGTGTTCTGTTTTTCTGAACGTTAAACTGGAATATATGTCAATACCAAAATCAAACATTACTCAAGCTTTTCAGGAGTTAGATTTTTGATTTTAGGTATGAACATATATCAGGATCACCAGGATCATACATCAGTGATCTCTGCCAAGTGCTTCATAAATATCATCAATTTAATATTGTTTTCTTTCTCACAGAGTGAAGACAACATATATTGAAAGTTGCATGAAGAGCCAGTGAAGCTTCATTCTTTAAACAATTAAGTCCTCTTTAAACAATTAAGTCCTCTTTTATGTACATCAGAGTTTCATATAGGATCATCCTATATGTACATCACAGTACACATCCGATAGAAAAGTAAAAGCATAAATAATTTATTGTTCAGTTCAGTTATTAAAAAAGTGAAAAGTAAAATACATTACTCTTTGGTTATCATCTTCTGGCTTTTTCCAGAGAAAAGAACTGAAAAATGGAACTTAGTTTTCAAATACAGGTGAACAGCATCAAAACAAAAGTTACAAATGGCAGCACAATCTAGAGCACAGTTTTGTGTGTTTCTACTCATGGGAGGCCCACAAAGGAATGTGTTACCAGAACCTTGGCAAAGCTGAATGAGCCAGTGGAGTCCCTGAAATATTATCACAAGCACCATACCTTGGCAGCTGTACTTCCAGATACCTACCCAGGGATGGCCTAATGCTGGAGCTTTCCCACCCAGAGTCCTTGAACTGCTGACCTACTGAGGTGTCTGGGGAGGGAAATAGATCACAAGGCAGCTAGTGCCCAGTTCCAGGTTCACTGAGTAACAGCAGAAAGACTAGGGCAGGTTCCACCTTACTGCATCTACTAAGTGCCTCAAGGGTTTAATCTATAAGCTGGATAGTAATAGGAAGTGAAATCAGGAAGATAGTCATTACCCTTTTGCTCTTTTTGAGAAAATATTTTCATACACAGCTTGCTATTTACCCGGTTTTCCACTTAAAATTATTCGTGTACTGAAAGATTCCCGAGAGTTATGCAAGAGAAGAAAAAAATTACCTGTCAAAAAATTCCAGATGTTTAGTTTTTAAGTTTCTGAACCATGCAGTATATACAGCTATCAATCAGAGAGAGAGAGAGCCAAACAGGTGATGGATTTCTGAAAGGATTCTTAGTAAATAAGGAGACTTTACCCTACAGTGGTATGCATTGAAGACAGTTTACGCTATGTTCATATCTATACTCTTTGGGTGGATCACTGCTGCAACTGTTTGCCGGATAGTGTAGTTTATGGGGAGTTCCTGTATGGCTTTGTATTTGCTTCTGCTTCTGCCCAGCAAGCGATTTACTGTAGGCATCTTTTTAAGAACAGTTCCATGGAGATGTGCTCACAGATATGCACATCTCTCCTACTGCTTGCTGTTGTGTGATGATCATCGTAAAAAGCTGATAGCCATTCTTATTTCTACTATTGGCCAGTGTTATCATATGTATATCATCAGGAACATTTTCTAGATATTTTTAACTGTAGACTTTTGTGCTACAGTTATATAAGAACACAGTTGTTTCTTTTGCAGTACAGTCCTCAAAAATAATTTTCAGGGGTCAGTGGTGTTTATTGACACAGTGTTAAGGATTTCCACCTCTAAATACTTCTTGATGTTTTTCACCTGAGTGTTTTGTTATCACTGAATTCTGTATAATTACTGTTCATGTTTTAAAGTCTGTGAAAGAGGATTCCAAGAGAATTTTAAGGTATCTTATAGAAGGTATTTACATATGCATAGATGTCCCCCTATCACAGAAATGTTCTTGAGAAAGATTATTGAAAACATTAAGGGGAATCTTCTATATACATATATATTTGCCATAAATAAATAAAATTGCCTACTAAGAGGAGACCAGCTAGGAGAAAACAGAAAATATATTGCTAACCAAAACACAAGCATGCTAAAGATTCTGACTATTATTCTCTCTCTAGAAGGCTGGGTTTAATATCTGTTCTTTACTAGAAAAAAAATAATGTATGGACTCAATTGCAAATAATGGGAAAAGGCTACAATATCCAGTGACTTTCTATCCCTATGCTATTGGTTTCTTGCAGCTCTCACATAAATTTCACTGATACACGACTAGGTTGTTAAGAAAGTACTTATGTCATCTCAAGCCTAGAGACAGAACTGCACTACCTCACGCTTATTTCAATGCTTCAAGAGAGTACTCAGGGTAGGAAAAAAAAAAAAAAAAGAAAAAGAATTTTAGCATACCTAGAATTTGAACGTTCTTCTGCAGTTTTCTGATTATCTTTCCTTAGGTTACAGAGGAAGCGCAGATATGTTATGTTTTTTACTTTGATGTCTGCAGTTAAATGGGATGAATTCAGACCAAAAGTGTTCTGATTGCAATAATGAATAGAGTTTTGTTTAGTTATAGAAAATGCTGCTAATCTCTGTTCTTCTAGAACTCTACTTCTTTCCATACCAGTCTGATAACAAGATTATGACCTAATTTGTGTAAAGTCAATATGTAAACTGTAACAGCAGCAGCTTTCTTTGATTTATTTTCTCCGAGGCTGATGGTGTGTTTTACAGAAAGATGGAAGAATATTGTCTCTCTTTGTTTTGTATTTCAAGGTAACTATTGGCTCTTTAAAATATTATTCAGTTTAGTAAAATCATCTAATCAGTAGCCTAAAGAAAGTTGATCAAACCTGTCTCAAGTCTCTGGATTATTTTCTATTTCACTAATGATTTAATTTTGTTAACCATAGAATAGAAGACAATTTCAATTATTTTAAAGTACAAAACAGATGTTAGTGAATTTTCACGGGCTAATTAACTTTCTACAAATACCTTACTGTGAGTTCAGAAAGCTTCAATTGCAAAAATTAAACATATCAAAAGAACATAGTCCAATATGCCCAAAACAAAGTAGAACAGTCTGAAATGTGATCAACATACTAATAGTTACTCAGAAAAGATTGAATTCTATTGTTTCTTTATGTGATCTGCGTTTAAAAGGAATTTAATTTTTTCTAAAAAATGCATCACAAAAATCGCTTCTTCACATCGTAAAAGCCCATGGATATAACGTCTGAATGAAAACTAGATAGAAACTCCTGTGTTTAAATCTGAGCAAGCAGATCTAATGTGTGTGCCATTTTATTTCACTGTCTCTGCACACAGTGCATTTGTCCAAGCACTAGTTCAGAGACTGAACTGAAGACTCATGTTTCCTTGAATTTATCTGATTTTTTTCTTGTAGGACCATCACTTCACATAGATAATTTGGATTAAGTTCTTCAATATATGAATCTGACTGCTGGAACAGTAATGTCAAGGAAGACAATGGTTTCTCAGAACTCCAGACATAGAAGACTTCATTTACATGATTAGTTGCTACTAGTTATTTTCTCATTATTTTATGGATAACTTTCTTCTTTGTTCCATCATGGTCTTGATCATGTCTATTGATTCTCCAAAATATGTGTCATACTATTCAAGTGCCTAACTCAGGATCTTAACACATGGTCTTCAAGAAGGCAGCTGCTTATGTAGGAAATGTAATGAGGATAGAACCTGAAGTGACCTCACCAAATTTGAACAAGTCTCTATCTTGAAGTGTTGCCTCACGAGGATTAAAGTAATTAATCAATTAGAGCCTAATATCACTACTCATCAAATAACTGTTTAGGTGAAAGAACAGGAAGGAAGGAAGGAAGGATAAAAAGACCAAAGTGGACATGCACGAAGTTAAAAAAACAAAGTATAGGACTCATTCAATTATGCAAAGAGACAGAGAAAACCTGGTTCTAGTGGTCAAATATATGAAAGGTTGCTAAGATCAGAGGTTTCTATCCACGTTCACTGAAGATGCAATAGAGAATAATGCAGAAAACTGCAGTATGGACATAATGGACATAAGATCGAAGCAGGTGCAAGGCAGTTGTCATAGACAAAGTCCTTTATTCCTGCGTTGTTTTAAATTGTGGCTAAAGAAAATAAGAGATTTTAAATGTTGCTAAATGACATTTCTTTTTCAGGACATTGTACTTCTTAGTAACTCACAGCAAGGTCCCGAAACAATTAAGGTGGTCCAGATGTTTACGACAAAATTAGCACAGGCATACAACAACATTTTTTAAGTATGCATTTTTTTGTATTAAAATATATTAGCTGAGAAGCTGATACTTGTGACATACGCACACATATATATATATGAAACTAATTTTATTTAAATGCTTACTGTAAGGCATATACACAATACAGCAGTGTTTAGACAACCACATTACTTTTTTATTTTCATCAATTTTGCATGTTTAAACATAGAACAATAATATTATGTTCAATTTTATAATGGAATGAAAGATTTTATGTTCCTTAAATATATACACTTAAAAATGCATATGCATATATATCATTTAAAAATTGATTAAAGTGCAGGCTTTTATTTTTGCAACATTTTAGCCTGTTAGAGAGTTTCAATTTTTACATATAATAGGTCTCGTTTTTTTTTTACGTGTGAAAATAAAACACCAAATACCCTGCATCCATGTGTGCATTCAGTCAACTGGTACATAAACACGCTTCACATTTTTTATCTGTAACACAAGGTCACAAAGATATTTAACTCTGTATCTTATTCAGATAAATGATCTTTTTTTTTTTTTTTTCAAATGGTGCTAACCTTGATATTTTAAGTGCAAATTCTGATTTTTAAAATGTTGTCTGAGGTTTACTATTACTTCTGACAGAAATAGCTTTATTTGCAAGGACATACCTAGAAGTTCTGTGTAAGTACATAGGAAAACATGTACCAATTGAGCCATTTTAGTGATCAGTTTTATACCGACTGGTTTTCTTCTATTCCTATTTCATGGAGCACTGATTTAAAGGTAAAAATGATCAAATGGTATGTGTATCAGTCATTTCATAATGTTCTTTAGTCTTCACTGTGCATACAAGAAGGGTAGCATAATAACATTTACAAGACATGAGCTAGGCACATATTTTTGGTTTCATTTATGTCACGACTTCACTGCACTTTTTTTTAGCTTGCACACAAGTGAATGTTCGGTTACTTTTTTTTTTTTTTTTAAATGAATGATTTGTGTTATATATTGAAATGGAGTTAATTTGAGAAATTCATCTAAGACCATTACCAACTATCTGGTGCTTTTCATTTCATATTTCTCCTCAGAATAGTCAACATCTGCAATAAAGACTTGACCTCTAAACAGTTCTAAAGAATGGACAGTAACTTTGGATCAGTCTTTATATTGTGAAGCACTATCTAATTGCAGCAACAGTTTTAGAGAGGGTATTAACATAATGGTATCCACCGAAAGCAGATTTTAGACAGCCTAAAGAGCACAAGTTTTAAAATATCTCAAAAAAGTCTCCTTAGACATTCCTAGCCAAGCTTCACATCTTGCATTTCTACTCCAGCGATCCCGCACCCTGTTACAGACACAATAAGGTATGGCAGGAGCTGCTTGCCTGCTCTGGCCACCTATAAAGGCACACTTCCCTCCCTGTGCTTGGGATCTGTGCTGAGCCCCAGATATTTCTGCATGGCTTGTGCTGGACAATGTTGTGAAATCAGTCCCAAAATGTGGTGCTGTGCAATGTAGTCATACATGTGCAACCTCAAAGAGGTGAAGAAAAAGGAAACAGGCAGGGGTCATTGACAAGTGGCCATGTATGGCTGCTGTATGGATGAAGTGGAGTGGAACAAGGGCAGCAGAACTTATGGGAATTTGTTTTCCCATGCTCTGACAGCAAATTAAGGGACACATCCTCCCCCTCTTGCACACACATGCTGTAGGATAAACCACATCTCAGAAAAGAAAGAAAGAAGGTAGTTATAGCCATAAAAGGCTAAGTGCAGCTCAGTTACAGACCTGAGGGCAACACGTGTTTGGTGACAGAGCGTAAGAAGCACTGAATACACCAGTTAATATTCCAGATGTAATTTTCCTTACTAGCTTTCCTTTACTTCTGTGTCTTTATTGATACTCAAAGAGACCTAAGAAAGCCCAAGTGAAAAACTGAGGATAAATTCATTTCAGGCCATGTAGTAGGGAGGTTACATTAAATATTTCTATGGTTGAAAAAAATTTTATATTAGAATTGAAGTTTCCTACAGACAATCAGAATCAAAGTTTTCTGCAGATTATCTATCATTTGCTAATTACTTATGTTAAAATAAGTATATGAAACATTTTATGAAGAGAGTGAAAAGCCGGAATCCTGGAATAATCACAAAGGAAAAGCAACAAACATTTACAATAGTAATATCCCAACATAATTCTATTAACTGTAGCTCTCTCCATCCTCCTGTTCCAAGATGTACAACTCGTCTTTTTGATTTGGTATGAACGAAGATTATGGAACAGATTGTAAGAGAGGCAAATTGCATGTCTGTTTATGGTTGTGTTACACATATTCTATATATCAATTGCAAACGATTTCCCAGTGAACTGATATCAAACTTTTGGAGAAGAAGGATCTGATGACAATTTGTTTTCATTTCATTTCATTCAGATGCTCCATAATATTTAATCTGCTTTATCTACTTAGATTCATTTCTTGTACTGCAGTTATTGCTTTCTCACCACTGTCCATTAGTTTTCTTTTCTTCTTTTTGGCTTTAATGTTCTTCAACCTTATTATTTGATTTGATGATGCCATCACAATTAAGAGAAAGTCAGTCCAAGTCTATGTGAACAGAATCATACATTTGCTTTGCAAACAGTCTATCTGAGATAAAATACAAAGGCTTCTGTTTTTTTGTTTTTTTTTTGTTTGTTTGTTTGTTTTTAACTTGCAGGCAGAAACACACAGAGAAGTTTAAAAATGCAGCAGTATTCCCAAATCTTTAACTTATGCACACATTTGATCTGCAAGTTTTAGCACCAAGGTAATTTTACTTCAGGATGGTTCATGAAGTGATTTAGAGTGAGTGTCTTTATTTTTTAAGTTGCAATACTTAGAAATAAAGTTCTTCTGTTCTTCATCTTTTCATCTCATTACTGTCAGCACAGAGTTGGTTCAAAAAATAATTATTAGGCAGTTTTGACTAAAAGATAGCTTCAGCTAAACATCAGAATTATCAAAAGTGAGTACTCAAGAAAAACAGGGCTCCTGTGAAATGAACAGGACTATTAACAGCACTTGCCAAAGACAAAACTATTATCAGCACTTTGAAATACCATTTTAGCTAAACAAAGATCCATCAACTTTAACATAACTTCTTGACTGGGAGTATTATGCTCTAAAACTTCTTTTTGAGATAAATACTTTTCTTTTAAAATCAAGGAGTTACAAATCTTGTAAATCAAAGACAAGCTTCTTCACCACTCTTTCCCTTCACCAAAGAATTATAAACTTGGCTTTAATCTCAATACTTTTAGTGTACAGAAGGAAGAACTCCTTTAAGTTGATACAGTGATGTCAGGCATTTTCAGAGTAAAATCAAACCCTATAGGACAAATACAATTGAAACATTTGATAACACCCCATCATGTATTTACTAAGGTTGGAAAAGACCATCTAGTCAGCTAAAATCACCTATCTTGCAATCTAGAAAAAAAGGTAATATATTTTAACTGAAAATAAAGCAAAGAAAGAAAGAAAATAAAAACAACAAGAAACAATAACCACAACAAAAAACAGTGAAACAATTGGCTACTTAATGAAAAGAGGCATTAAATGAAGCTCGGGGAAAACTTTCTTGCAGTCAGTCACTTTTCACTACAGATTCATTAAATGAAAAGAAAGCCAGTAACATTGCAATGTAAGTTCAGTGTATTTACATGTAATATTAGCTTATGCAGGCAATTAATCATCATGATTAATTATACTAGAAAGTGAATAGATTATTTCAGTAAACCAAGATTACTTGCCTATGGGTAGAGATCTGGAAGCTGCATATGTACACATTCACTAATAAATGATAAGGATCACTGGTGAGGCAGGTTGCAGAGCTTGGGAAAAGCAGTACTTACTAAGTGAAACTGCTTTTGGCAACTATTGACCTTTGAGTTCTTAACCTGGAGGATATACAAACAACACAATGTTCTCTGGCAAGTTTTCCCTGATAACCTGCTGGAAAAGGGACAGAATATCCTCAAGCCATTTTGCATGCACAATTTAACAATTATGTGGTCAGAGGAAGGATGATTCTGTTAAGCCGCTGGAAATGGTAGATGTTTACAGGTTCTAAACATTTACAAAGGAACTTCAAAATCTAAAACAACACAATCAATACAAACTCTGATTCCTCTATACTGAGATAAATGAACACTGTTCTGGGAACACAAGCACATAAAAGCAGAAAGAAAGGGAGGATTCAGACCTCACGAAGCTGATCATGTGAATCAAAATAATAGCACCAGTAAACCTTAATTAAGAACAGAATGTTAAAAAGTGACGCTGATTCCGTTGGCACAGACTGTCTGAAAAATTGTTTATATGATTTTTAAAGCATTTTTTTTTTAAGAACACAACTAAATTCACACTGGAAATTGTTTCAGGTGTACATTATTAGTGAAGAAAATGAAATTTATAGAAAAAAATATTACTATAATTAAGAAAAATTGCAAGAACTGGTAAAGTAGGAGGTGTGAAGTCATACCTCTACTCCAAATACAGATTTTCCTTTTAAATTTTTAAATAAATTACAAAAAAAACTCAAAGATTTCGATTCCTTGTTAAACTGTGAATGTCTTTTGAATTTCCTTTAGCTTCCAGCCCTTCCAAATCTACTTGGTTATACTCAGGAGGCAGAGGGGAAGAAGAACAACATGTCCAAAGTCCAGTACTGCCACAGTTTTATTTGTAATTGGTGTTTCTACATTCTCCGTGCATTCATCTATCAGATGTAAATTACAGCATGCCTGATTGGGTCTCCTTCACCCTAACCATTCCCTACTGACTGGCAGTGCTTGCCACAATTGCTGCAGCAAGGAAGGCAAGCTGCCGTTACAGTGCCTCAGCTGCTTTGGTAGGTCTTTGCTACCATCAGCAGCACAGATAATAACTGCTTGCTTAAGACCTACTGAATGTCTTGAGCACAATTGTCCCATTGAAGAAGACAGCTGTCATCCTTGCTCAAGTTGGAGACATCGCTGTCATAGTACAAAAGATTAGGTCCTTAAATTTAAACACTGTTACAATTTCTACGAAGTCTTCCTTTTATACTGGAAATAAGCAAAAAAATATCCAGTGGGAGACAAAAAGAGGTACAGAAGATGAAAGATGAAAATAAGCTTTCCTCATAAAGCTGAAAAATAATACAGGCGGAGAAAATATTATGGAGCCCTTTATCTAAACAAATCGGAAGGATGGGCTGTATACCACTGAAAAGGCTTAATAAAGATACAAGCTGATATATTTACAGACACATACAAATAATGCCCTGACATTGTTCTATGGTTCCCATTCTGCTACAGTAAAGTTCTTGTGCAGTATTAACATGGATTTAGCATATTTTAAAGAGAAATGACATCTAAAGGTAACCTCAAATTGACATCTCTCCAGCCCAATTTTCTCAATCAACCGTACCGTGTCACTTAGTCCCAATGAGAGGATTCCCAAGTTCAAATGGAGGCTTTAAGATAATTTTGTATGGGGAACAGTGAGGAGGACACAGAGGAACATTGGGAAAAGGAAGGCAGAGTTTATACTGTTCGGACAAATGAGCAAGATAAAGCAATTATGAAAATGTAAGGATCAAAAATATTTGTTTTTCAGTTGACAAATAAGGATGATAACTCTATATTACACTATATTACACTGATCAGCATTTTCAGGGACTAGAGAGAATGCGTTCTAGGGGGTTACACTTACAGAGAGGCACAAACAGTTCAAGAACAATTTCTCCACTGTACTAGGCAGAAACAGGCTTTCCTTCATCTTCTCAGATAGATGTCATTTTGTTCTGTGTTTTTCTTGAACCAACATCTTGAACATAACATTCTGTTTTTGAGTGACTAAGATTGATGTTCCCTCATCCTTGCCCACAAATACCAAAAGTGAGCTCATTGTTTCTGTGCCCAGCACTGAGTAAAAACTCTGAGGCATCCAGGATGGAGAGGCAGTAGCTTTCACAGGGCTTGTGTTTGAACATCAGGAGTGGCATCTTGAGGACAAGTCTTTGCAACTTGTGTGAGAAGTAACTCTTCCATTTGGGGTACAGAATTCATCCTGTTTTAAATATATGAACTGCACTGTTGTTGAAAACTCTGCCCAACTATATATAGAAGTGCTCAACAGATTTTCTCATCTTATTTAGTGATCCCCTGATCTCTGAGCATTTTTAATGACCATGAGTTGCCCAATAACATTTGTAATATCATTTATATGACTCAATTCAATCACTCATCTTTATATAAAGAGTGTGTTTTGAAGTTCCAGGAGGTGGAACTGTGGAAGAAAAGAGCAAGAAAAAAGATTATGTATGATATGTAATGAACATAACAAACTAATCTAAGGCCAGCTGCAGCCTAAAATAATGGGAGAGACTAGTCATAGCTGGGACAAACAACAAGAGTTCATTCTACTTCCATCTTTGCCATTGCTACAAGATATTTTTCAGTCTTTGTGTCTCAGCTTTCTAACAGTCTGTGTAAAATTGTGACACACTATGACATGTGGGGAGGGATTTCTTAATATTTTCTGCTGGTAATGCTCTTAATAACTGGAACTCAGATCCCAGTTAACCACAAGGACAGATTGCTTTCACTGTTTCTTTCCCTCGTTCAGCCAGTGGAGTGAAGCAGAAGCCCCCCTGGTGCAGCAGATTCACCTCTCCTTTTTCCAAGCTGCCTCAGGCAACCGAGCTGTCTGAGTTGCCTGCCTGATCGGCTAGAAGAAAGCCAATGGCACAATTTTTTGAATATTTCTAAACATTTCTCCAGGCACAGTTTCTTCACACATTTAAAACCAAAGTCACAAACAGCTCCGAGTTGCCAAAAAATTCATTTCTTCAGCAAATAAATTCTCTCCCCTCCCAAAAATATTCAGTCTGTGCAACTTGATTCCATCATTTTCATAGCTTTATAGAGAGAAAGACTGGATTCATCAACAAAACATGATGGAAAGAGAGATTTCTTCCAAGGGACAGAACTGTAACATTGTGGATCAAATCATCAGAAATTACATACAAAGGTAGAGATTAATCAGTAAGGAGGCAGTTACTGTTGAGTTCTTCAGGATTACAGGTTGCCCATGCACTAGGAGAATGAAGTCAGTGCCTAAAGAGACAATGAAATGTTCAAGCCATCAGTACATGTACTTTCAGGATAACTAAAGACATGCCCCATGTGAAATAACAGCAGAGAGTTGGGATAGGTTTAGCTGCAGGTGTAAATGAATGCCAAGGGAAAACTTGTCAATGTCTATGATGTCCACAGGCTGCAGATTGGAAGAGGGTTTTATCAATGATGTTTAAGACAGTGATCAAGGAGAACAGAGAAGCAACTTGCTACAAGTTAGTTAGCTAGGACACTTTCAGAATAATGAAGACAGCACAATACTGAAACTTCAGAGAACTGAATTCTCAACTACCTGACATACTATGAAAATTGTAAGAGTAAGCAAGTGCAGGGAAAAAAAAATTAAAGGAGTTCTAAAACTCTGTTTTATTTCATATCTTCCCACTCTGGAGCTGGAGCCTGACCAAAAAAGAAAGCAAAAAACCCAAAAACAAACAAACAAACAAGCAAACAAACAAAAAAGACCCCAACAACAACAACAACAAAAAAACATTCTTAGAAATATATAAAAATAGGGCATGAAATGACTTCCCAGAATAAACTGTGTTTTATAAAAGTGAAGTAAAATGACTTCTCTATCCTGTAAAAATCCCCAAAAACTAGAAACATATAGAACGAAATGGGTTTTGAGAAATTCTCGGTGAAAGCAGAAAGTCACTAACACATCTGTAATTGCCAAGGGGCCTATTCTTCATGAAAATTTATACACTCAGGATGCCCATGTCATCACAGTCTTTTACAAGCAAGTATTTTGCTCTTCTGCAAAACACCTGCATAAATACACAACATAAGTGGCTGTATTAAAGTACGTATCTCTGAATATGGAGAGGGCTTCTTTTTGGATATGTAAATATTCCCTTAAAAGGAAACACAATAGCAGAGTGACAAAACATTTCTATTATGGCTCAAATTAAAAAACACAACAGTACTTTGAAGAAGTCATTTGCTTTGTTTTGCTCTTTACAGACCATCCTTGTGGAAGGACTCAAAAGAGAAATATGTTGGAACTCAATTACCTATGCTAGTGAACCACCTACAGAAATTGCTGCCTCTCACAGATAGCCAGTGTGAACCACAAGCTTTTTATGTGTGCCTCTTGCGTTTCATTAACATAATAAAATTCAGCATGTACCCTTTCACATTACTGGAAGAAGCCCAAAGTGGTCAATAAAATATATTTCAGTGGACATTGAACTTTCCTATGAACACTCAGTATTTATACTTTGCTTTTCTTTACCTTTAGTGAGCCACCAAGAGAAGGTCAAGTAGCTACATCTAATTCAAATACATCTGCTGTGTGAGGCACCAAAAAATAAACCTTGAAATTTTGCTGCATCCTTATGAAAGTGCCATGTGTCTTTAAAAATTAATTGAAAGCCTTGGGAATCTATAAAGATTTTTTCCACTTGGTCTTAAAGTCTTACAGAAGCCAGACAGAAGACGGGCACACAACAGGTATACTCCAAATGTTTTAAACCTGCAAAGCCAAATATTTACTGAGCATAAGTGGTAGCTGAAGTCAGCAGTCAAACACTAGATATCCTGTTCAGCTCCTCTTTTTACTCTGGAGTTTCACTTCTCCTGCTTGTACAATCCAGGACAGAAACAATTGTTAATTTTTTAAAGAAATAGAGAGGAAAAGGACAAGAAAATAGGGCAAGCACTATGAAAAAGAAGAAAGATCTTTGTTTAGAGAATTTCACTCCACCTCAAATTAGCAATCCTTTGCAATTTTATGCACCTATCATAAAATCTTGAAGAAAACAAAAAGATCAAGTCTGCTATTGAATGACCCTTATTTTTAAATCTCTGTTAATGTTCTTTCAGGGCATACTTTTTACTGCTTTATTTCTTTTTTTTTTTAGTATTATTCTATCAGCAGCATTGTATTAGGTGAAGGTTGATCTCTCGCACAGAAGTATTTGGAACCTTGCAATTTTTCTTACTGATATATTCCTGACTTCAACTAGTACATTTTCACTAGAATTTCCCAGATCAATTCACATATCCTTATGGCAATTATTGTTGTTTTAGGATAACTTCTCTTACATACAGATCTACTAGTGCTATATTTTTGATAATGAGGTAATGCACTACTAAAGCTAGGAATCTTTTTTAGGATCCATGCTCTTTCATTTGCGAATAGGAATCACTGGTCTATATTTACAATAGCTTTATCATTTAGCAGATGTTTGGACAGTTACAGTCCCCTCTGGGACAGTACTGTGTGGTTTTGCTCTGCTCCAGAGTTGTTCTATGAATATTTTTCCTCACTCTTATAGTCCTGGGGGTCTGTAACAGATGCTAATTGCAGTTTCTTCTTTGTTATTTGATAATCTAGTCCTACCCAAATTACTCCACTGCTGCCCTCATCAAATTGTATCTTACTGATTTTGAGGTTTCTAGTAGTAGATCAAACCATATTAGCTACAGCTTATACACACACAGCATAGCTTAAAAGTTTCATATGTGCATATGGAGACGGTGAGAGCATTCAAGAAATAGGGGCTTTTGGCAGAGAACATCCCACACCTCCTGTCCTTTCAGAAATATGCCTTGGAATAATTAGCAGCTCCATCTCAACTTCCCAATTTGCCACAACGCTCTCAGATATTATGCTGCTGCTCCACAGCTTTTGAAGGGGCTTATCATGCAGCATGCTGATCTGTTCCCTGAATCAAATGCTTAAGACATTAACAGCATGACCTTGAGGTGCATTTGAGCAATTTATGTTAAATGAAGGTAGCTGACTCATACAGGTTAACATGACATAGTATGTAATAATGCCTTTGTTTGTCATGCGCTACCTGCATCCTTAGGCCATGCCAGTATAACCAACTTGCTTCAGAGAAAGTGAAAACGTTTTACAAATAACTGCCATAATAATTGCTCAGGTTGTGCTCCATCGTTTAGTTTAGCAGCAGCAGAAGGAAAAAAGTATTTTGATAAAGTAGCAAATATTCCAATTCCAGAACTTAGGACTCCAGTGGAGAATGAAGAAGCAGACAATGCTATCTATTTATAGTACATTTTGCCTGAATCCCTTCTTTTGTACACAACAGCCATGGTCTTTCATGCAGAACCACTGTAGATGGACAGCTGTGTGTCTAAACATCTGTGATGAACAGAACTCAGATGGGAGCTTAAAAAAAGAGAAAACGGCATCAACATATTCATAAGTTGGTGTGGGAACAATGAAAGCACATATTGTAGGTCTGAAGGAAAAAGGCAGAATCAGCTTGTAAAAAAAACCCACAAAATTCTCTATGAAATTCTTTTTGCAGATGTCAGCATAAGCTTTCTGCCTGAGTTTGAGTAGCATTAAGCTCAGGAAAGGAACAAAAGATGTAACTTTGACCAACCAGGTGTTTCAAGGAAACACCTATAAATCCAAAAATCAAAATTTTTGTACAACTTGCTCTGGAAGGACCACAACACATTGAAAAAAAAAAAAAAAAGAAAGAAAAATAAAAAAGAAAGAGAAAAGCAATAATTAAGTAAACCAAATCAGTTTTGTTTTGCTTGTGTCTAATACCTGATGTAGACTGGACTAAAGCCAAAGGTACACAGATAATAATCTCCAAGCCTTCCAATGTGTCATCAGTATTTTTAACTTGCTTTCCACTTATGAATAAACAAGATTCTATGCTTTAAACAGTATATGTGTAACACTGAAATTAATAATAACATTTTTTATTCCTGTTCTGCTGACCGTTTATCAAACTCAGTATTAGATTTTGTTATTTTCACTTGTACTGATGCCACCTTAATTTTCAAGTAGCTCTAATGATAACTGTCAGGAGCAGGAGGATATGACTTGAAGCAGTTTAAGTAGTTTGTTATCAGCATATGTCTCCTGTAGAGAATGATAATGAAGCATATAGATTGTGTCTTCACCTGAATTCTATCCCTATCATTCATCGAAATGTTTAAATGGTTTCTAGACCTAAGAATTATTTTTTACACTAAAATAAAGTTCCAGAGTAAGATACAAGCTCTCTCCATCCTATCTTTCTTAAAAGATGATGCACAGAACTCTAAGCAAAAATTTCTGACCCTTGATTTTCAAGTTTCCTCTGTTCATAAGCAGTTTCCTGGAAGGCCTTGTGGAACACACGAAAGAGCTCTATTAGGACACAAATTTACTTACAGATATTATGAATAGTCTTCATGGGGTTTGTCTTCTATAAAAACTGGAATGGGATATAGCAGACTCCAGCAGAGGGATAAGTTTCAAGAATTTGTTGCATGAAAATGCACATGCCGATACTTTGTACAATTTCTGCTGCACTTGTTATCTCTTGACTATTTTTACTGTAGATATGAGAGAAACTGCAGAAAAAGCCAACTTTTTTTTATATTTGAAATTTAAAATATACTAGTATTTGTTTTTTGAATCTGCATACTTCTTTTCAATAATAAAAAATCCACTTCTACAGTACACAGTAATTTATGTCTTATAAATACCTATTCCCAAAAACAGCTGGAACTTAAAAAAAAAAAAAGTCAGAAAATCATTGCTTCCAACATAGTAACTCACTACAAATGAAAAAAAGGGTATGTGCTAGTTCTCACCGAGTGGCAACTGTGAGTTATCTATGAACAGACTAATTTTTTAAATACATTTGTTATTCAAAATTAATGTATAAATTTCTATGATGACTCTTGCTTTGATCTGCAGTATGAGAGCAGTCTATTGCAGTCAAAATAATGATGCTCATATGCTGAACTGCTTTGACGGGATATAGAGGTCACATATTACGTATCCAGATTCCCCAAGCAGCAATCTCAGCTCCAATGTAAGCTTCAGCATTACATATTCACATTCTCCTGCCTTCTGGGATTGAGACAGTTTTGATCAATAAGAGCTTTTAACTAAGAAATAATAGAGTAACACGCTGTTTCCAGGGACAGGGAAAGGAAAATCTGGCAAATGACGATAAAGATGATATGCTGAACAATCATTCATTTATTAGCCTCTACTAGGATCTAAAGTACTTCCTTGTTCCTCACCCTCTTGCCAAATGCTGACATGATTCAAGTTTCTCTTAGACTCTTCTGTAAATCTTCAAGGGTGGAGAAGTGATTCTGCCTCTAAAATTGAAGTATTATCTTCACTGAAGAGAGATTGAGAGGGGAAGAATTTAGTGTCCCATGCTTGGAAATCCTCATCTATGAAAAGGTCTTTAGTCCATGCTCCTTCCCTTTAGGCACTAGCTGCAGACAGCACACCCACTCATTACATTCTTTGGGCAGAGATCAGTTTCCCCCTTTGCTGTATCTGCCCTTCCCTGAATGTGGGGGCAAAAACATCTGTCTATTGATGTGCCTTATTTCACATCACTTATAACCGAAATGAATGAAAGACCTGATTAATTTGTGCCCGGGTGGAAGCACAGGATAGCTCTCATCAGGCAAAACTGAAAGAGCTGAAAAATTCACATTCTTGGGGATTAGTAGAATTTGACCCTGAATAACACAACTGGCTTTGCTTGTAGTAGAGACCTCCAGAATTCTCTTCCACCTCTCATTTTTCTGTGTCTCTCATCACGCTGACCTTGTGGCCAAAAAGTAAAAAATACACATTCTGAACTTCTCAGTTGTGCTGGTGGAAGAGGAGTGAAGTTCTGTTTGCCCTGCTCACCACTGAAAATATCAGGGTACTTGTGCAGCAATATTTTAGATTAAGGAAAGAACCACAGCTGGTCTTTTCAAAGTAAAAAAAAAAAAAAAAAAAAAAAAAAAAAAAAAAAAAAAAGTTCATTTTTGGAGGAGGATCTCCTTCCATACTCCTGCACAGAATTACACAGATTTAACAGTCCTATCAAGGACCTTTGCTGTACATTCTCAGTACATAAAATAATTCTATTATAAGCATTTACAGTGGAATTAAATAAATATTGATCTACTCAAATTTCTTCCATGCCTTAAGAAGAATCTAAACAGTTATATTAAATGAAAAAGTTGAGAACTGGTTAAAAAAAAATCCCTTCTTCTGCCTCCGAAGTTTCTCATGGAAGAATACATTCTTATAATTGCCCCAAAGCACCACTTTGAAGCCTACCTACTTTCTTTTACTTAATATTAGTCTTCACACACTGCTCACCACTCTAGATGCTCATTGTGCTGATGGTTTTGTTTCTAGTAAACCCAAGACAAAAATTATATTATTACTGCCACATATTTCTACAATTAAATAAGTTAAAAGTCTGCTTAAGGGTTAAAACTGGAACATGTTATTTTTCCGGAGAGTGATCCACAGGCAGTAAATTTTCTAAAAAAAAAAAAAAAGCCACAGTTATTACTAGAATTGAAATGGATTTCTAATAAATAAAAGATAAAAGGGCATGTGATAAAATCCCTGTTGTTAAAACAAATTTTAACATTTTGATACATGAAGAATAAGTCAGAGAAATAATGAATGAGAGATCTACTTCTCTTGCTCTAAAGGATACTTTGAAAAATAAAGCTGTTGGTGCATAGACAGTATGCAAAAACCTAGTTGTGGGAGACTTTGAGTTCAAATTCTCACACTGGTTTCCGAGACTCTCAAAAACCATTCAATTTCAGACTTGATTGAATAGAAAATATTTTGCAACCATATTAGTTCAAAATAACAAAACAAGTACTGAAAGAGATTTAAATATTGAATAAAGCATATTAAGACTTCTGAATAAGTAGCCATTTTATTTAGACTTACATTCAGTTTTCCCAGTTGGTAATTAATGATTACTGGATATAGCCATTTGTTTCTTCTACCTAATCTGCCTTTGTAAATGTAAACATTAAGGAGAATGCTTGCAATACTCTAAGTAATATTAGACTGCTATGCAGATTGTGAGAAGATCCATGGCACAGCAGGGTTATATCTTTTTCTGCAAATTAAACAGTGCTTATAAATTGTTTTTAGATTTAGGATCTTTACTTATCTCTCTACTCTTAAAGGTGTCATAAATTCCCTAAAAGTTAATGAGTAATCTTTTACATAACTTTGGATGTCTACTGGACGTATTAGTTGCACATCTTATTTTAAAGTTTTCAGATTGGGACTGAAAAATCCCTCAGCTTTGGTTTCCTGCAGATAACTAAATCGTTCCTACATGTCCTATGTTCAGATACATTGTATCCTGAATTAACAGTTGATTGTAATAAGTGGCCTCAAAGCATTCTCTTTATTTCTATAACTTCTTTTTTTCTTTTTTTCCCGTGTATTTTAAAATGTAACAGCATAGACCTCCAATAACCATTGTGTTGATAGTGGAGCAGATAGATGTTGTTCCAAGCACAGGCTAGTAGAGATTACCTGTGGTATGACAGTGATGAAGGTCAAGCTTTCCTGAAAGTTGGAGACAATCACTCAAAGACTTCCAGGTTATGAAGAAATTATACTTGAATTTAGCTTGAGGTTAGATCAAAAAGTAATCATTCATCACTTTGTTTCTCTGTTTCTTTTATGATCTAGTTTTGTCCAGAAAAGATCCCTATCTTGTCAGGTGAAGACTCCTGACAAGATCAGATGATATTTTTTTCATTTTTTCTTTATACTATTGATTTTTTTTGATAATTTTTTCCTTCATTTATTCCTTCTGTCTCTTATCTTTAATGTGCCTGAATTACTCTGAGTTACTAACATGAAAAAAGAAAACAACATTTTATTTGGATTATTATTTATTTATTAATTTATTTTACAAAGCACAGTTTTACTGATGGAGAATAAAGTGAAAATGCATGCTTTCTTGCTCTTGACGTGCACTTTCATTTATTTTGAGTGATAGATAACCTGGTAGAAGTTTTCCATAAATAATACATTAAAAAATCATAACATATAATGTCTTGTTAGATAATATTTCTAGTTTTATTCCAATCTGAAATAGCATGCTGTCTCATTTTAAATCTCTAAATACATATAAAATGGAAAGCGTCCTATAGGTTGTATTATTTTACAACCAGAACTGCTTCAAAATTTTACAATGGTAGAAAAAATCATATTTAAGTTATCTGTAAATAGTTTCTGATGATAATTCATGATCTTTAACAAATGCAGATATTTAAAGCCATTGAATTCTTTTTCTTTAAAGTAACTAAGATTATTTTTTTTCCTCATAGAAAAGTAGATTTTATGTTTCTTGTACGATGTTGCTTAATTGTATTACTCATTTTGATTTGGGTAATTTCTGCAGTATATCAAAGTGTTTATGAATATCCCTGATATGAGGAAAATGAAACCTCATACTAAAAAGTTCATAGTAAATTTGTCAATAATAACCACAATCATTAGAATAACTGTAGAGGTGACTATACATATCATACAGAGATCTGCTTCATTTTTCTAACCAAGCCAGTATGCAGCTGACTTAGAACAAAGCAAAATGAACACATATTTCTTTCTCAGTACCAGCAGAAACAACTTTTGCAGCCTTTCCTTCAAATCAACAGTTTTCAGGGCTAGCAAACTCTCAGCACTACTGTAGCTGCAGGAACCTCCCTTGTGCACATCACTGCTCTTAATCTTTGATTTTGACCATTCACCACAGGCCATCATTGCATCTGTGTTCTGGACAACAGAGGACACTGTCCTTTTAGTATAGGGTCTCATTAGCACTCATTTTGATTACTGCCCCATCATTCTCTCTGGCCTTCAGACATGGCCCTACAGGCTGTTGATGTAAGGTTCTCTCTGCACGATTCATTAGCCCCAGTCCTCCCAACACTTGCATTCTTCCTCAGTCTCTTAATCTATCATTTCATTAAATGTAAATTTACGTTCTTATATTGTCTCACTGCCTATCTTCTGTGACATTTTCATTCATAACTGCTAAGACAGAAGGGCTGCTAAGTCACTGAGGCAAACATCAGTTCCATCAATTGGTTTAAGTGTAAGTACTGGTGTGGTTTTGTCCAAGTTGTTCATTGAGAGTTGAGAAAATTACTCCAGAAAAAAATACTGAAAATATTTTGTTATTCACCTTCCAGTTTCTCCTAAAGCCATCTTTTACAGTGCGATTTCAAAATCCTTATTTGTTCAATGGGATCACTACCTATCACAGTAACTATGACAGCTACCTTGCATTTGCTAGTTTATTTGAATCTTCCCAGACAGCAAGTCTGTCAGCTTCCTTGCACTTGCTTATTTATTTGAATCCACTTATTGTCCTCTGTGTCTCCAGGGTGAGGATGATCTTGTGATCTCTTTGTACTACTTGGCACTGTAGAGTTCTAGTTCCTTTGACACTGTGTGTATGCTTACTGGAGTTTAATTCTCATCATAAATATGTACCTCAACCACCACTCCTCAAAAAAAAAAAAAAAACAACCCCCCCCAAAAAAACAAACAACCACACAAAACAAACAACAACAACAACAACAACAACAAAAAACTCAAAAAAATAAGCAAACAAACAAATCCAACCTACAGCTCCTCACAAACTGGAAATGAATCAGCACACTAAACTCTATTCTGTGTATCATTTGAATATTCTGATAAATACTGTGCAAGCTAGATATATATGTCCAGCCACCTGTTTCTTTTAAGGAGAATTATATTTACCCTGAAACAGACTTGACTCACAAATTTATAATCACAGAGTTTTGAACTACTTAACATAAAATTTTAATAAAAAACATAGCATTTGTAAAGCATGTCAGCTTGAAAATAAAGCTAGGTAGTTCAATAACACCCAAGTGCCCTATTTAACATTTTTGGAATAGAACACTTATTTCAAAATTTCTTTCCAAAGTGAAATTGCTTTTAAAGAAAATCATTAATAAGGGAATCAAAATGAAATATTTAAATTACACTGAACAAAATAATTTGGCTCAAAGCATTATGGGGAAAATTTCATCATTTCATGAAAAAAAATAGCTGTTTTCACTAGTTCTTTATTCCTCTTCAGGATAGAAAAGGTTATTTTCTTCTTTTTTGTAATGAAATTTCCAATACAGGTTTCCAGGCTCTAATCTAAAATCTCATCTTTTCCTCTTTTACTATGCCATCATGTTTTATATAAAGCATAGTGAGTTGGATAAATTTTCCTCAGAGGTAATGCTAACCTCATCCACATCCAAAAGTCACAAAACATTCTTTCTTTGTTAGCATTAATGTGACTGTGTTGGGGCCTTTGGCTTTGGCTTTGGTGCGTGTTTTTCTGGTGGACTGAGGTTATTGGGTGGGGGAGCGAACTGGAAGAAGCATACAATTCATATGCTAAAATAAAAAAAAAAAAGAAAACAAAAAAGGGAAAGAATAAAAAAATGTGTCCAGTCTGAGCTGGATGGAGAATTTTACCAAAAATGTAGCAAATAGCACACAGACATTCAGTTGTATTTGACATACAATATTTCTCCCTATATAATCCTAGTTGTATTCATTTGGACATTCTCAATAAAATAAATAAATCATGTAAAAAAAATAAAAAGAAGGTGGGAAGAACTTCATTTTTGTAAAATTAGTATAAGATGCAACTTCCCAGTTAGGTAAACATTGTGCATTCTATGCATCTGTGTGTGGCAATGAATTCATTCAAATTCCCTCTTCAACTCAAAGTTTTGGAAATGTTTAGCTCCCAGGAGAAAGTCTAAAAATGACGTGGGAGATTTTACCTGGATAAGGTGCTGATAACAGCATTGGTGATTAAGACAGTGTTCAAGGTAAAATCGGTCTGGGGATTC
Source organism: Callipepla californica brunnescens (assembly GCA_023055505.1). Lineage (NCBI taxonomy): Eukaryota > Metazoa > Chordata > Aves > Galliformes > Odontophoridae > Callipepla > Callipepla californica. Next base: position 79,113,775 of record JALIRH010000001.1, on the reverse strand, counting down.
CCTTCATATTCTATATAATTATCTCAGCAAGGAGACCTTGGTTAACAAAAATATGCTTCCTCCTCTTGTTTGTTAGAGAAACTGTAAATTAGAATACCCCACATTTATGTGCAAGATTCATCAGCAGACATTAGACAATATATTTTTTTTTCTCAGAGAATGAAATAACTAATTAATTAATTGACAGACTGGTTGACGATAAAAACATTCCTTTGTTTTGCAAGTAGCTGACTGAACTTTCTCAAGTGCATATTATTTTGAGAGATATACTCCTACTTCAGCAATTAAAAACTCCACATATTCAGTTTGATGTGTTCGAAATTCAGCATTAAAACTCTAATCTTGATATCCCCTCTGGTAGCATGATATAGTGGCACAAAATTACTGCAATGTCTATGAACTGTACTGGATTTGAATCTTCTAGAATGTACTCCTTGATTGAACTATAAATGGAGAGCAACTAAGGAGAGATTAATTAACTCTTCATTTTCTAACAGGGAAGATGTGTGATGTGAAGCTAAACATTTTTTGCAGAAAAATGCATGTCAGGTGTTACTCTTCATCTTCCAAAAGGCAAATACAAATATCCATCTGCCTTCCTAGGGAGCTATTTCCAAATAGAAGGTACATAAGATATAGATTTTAATGATGAACCGGTTTAAAAAAATAATTACATGTTGCCTAATACAAGGGCAATTATGTTTTTATACATGTGGCAAAATGCATAAAGAGGCTACGTTGAAGGAAACTTGAAGACTATAACCAGCAGGAACGAACTAGTTTGTATTAAAGTTGGGTGAACACTCACTCCTGTTTCTATAATGTTCTGAAACTTTCCCTTCAGTCCAGTTGAAAGTGTAACTTTATGGTCATCTTAAATTCAAGCATTTTAAATAGGACAATCTGCTTTCACACTGAAACTTTTTCTTTAGTCCTGAATTTTGGACATTTATGTAAGTTCTTGAACGGACATTAAGTTGGAGGCATTCATAGACCAGATAAATCACTTAAATTTAAGAAGTAAGCTGTTAAATTGAATGGCCTTTACCCAAGAGCTCTCAAGGAACTTTTGACCAAGATCTGTAAACTGCATTACAAAAAGCTACTGTAGCACAGGACTGGCAGACTGCCAGTGCAACTCCCATCTCATAAAAGGCTCAAGAAGTGATCCCTGGCTTCTATCTCCAGTGAATGAGAGTATACAAGAAAGTGTAAGATTACTGAGGCTATAGATCAACGTGTTCCATGGGAAAGTGACAGCCTGATTTCTGTAAAGAAAATACTATGTCACTGCCTGACTACTCTTCTATAACAGTGTCAATGGACATGGATACATATGCGATTTCAGAAAGCCTTTGATAATAAAGATTACTAAAGAAACTAAACTATGACAAGAATGGTAGAGAGACTTTTTATTTTTTTATTATTTAAAGCAGATTAAATGATAGGAAGCAAAGGTCTTGTCACACTTTCATAGAACAAAAATCATTCAGTTTTCTAGATAGTAAATGGTAATATGATCTCCCATGGGCTAGTAATTGGAACATTTTTTCAAAGTAGCAATCAGTGATGTGGAAAAGGGAGTAAAATCTGGGATCTCCGTTTTTGCAGATGATACTGATATTTTTCAGTAGTCAACTGTAGTGTAAATGTTAAGGAACTGCAAATGGTTCTCACAAAACTGAGTGCCCAGAGGAACAGTAGTTGAGCTTCAATGAAAAAATGTGAGGTAATATGGAAAACCAGTGAAGCCAAGCTCAGATGTTTCTTAATTGCTTCAATCAGATAAGACAAGGAGTTATCATAAACAGTTATCTGAAATTGCTGGATCAGTGATGTTCAACAGAAGCCAAAGAATCTGACTATATCAATTTCGTAATGAATAGACAAAGTAGAGAAAACAAAATTTAATACCTATAAAATTAAAATAAAATGATTTGAAATTTAATCGGAAACAATTTCAACATTCATATTTGTTATTTTATTATTTTTTGTCAAGACTAATGTATCTCATTCCTTCAATATTTCTTTAACATTTAGAACTAATTCTACACTATGAATGCTTGTCTCTCATGCAATATATATTCAGGAATATAGGCATATACATAGAAAAAGTACTCAAAACTAAAGTGAAATGAAGCAAAAATGCTGTTATATCTGCAAATAAAATTGAATCCCAAATAATTCCAACTCCATTTCTTCATGGACAAAGTAAATAGTCAAGACTGTTGTACTGTCCTTACACAGTTGAGGAAATGTCAGTGAGATAGTAGGGAAGTTCAGAGTGGCTGATGAAAATGCATAAAGCACTACAGTAACAGGGATCTTCATCTATCTTGTGGTTAAAGAAGTCAAGGCACAAGATATTTAGACAACATACAAACTTGGAATAGAAAGAGAATGCACAACAGAAAATATTTTATTTAGTCAGTTCTACGATAAATCCCAGCTCAAAGCATTACCAACAAATAGTTACAGTAAATGGGTGAGCACAACATAGTTTAGCACAATGAACAGAAATGCAAAAGAAGAAAAATTAAATTTATTAAAATAGTATTATATTTTTAAGGGGAGTACAACATGGAGAATAGAGGATTCATTGAAAGAGAAGCAGTGAAACACTAAGATACAAAAGGCAGATGGTTTAAAGAGAGTTTTACAGTAACTGTAAATAAAAACATATATAATACTTTGAAGCACATGATCAAAAAATCAACAATTATTTTTTTAAGACATTTTGAGGAAATTTTAAAATCATTCAAAATTAATCAATAGCAAATAACAGAGATACTTTTACATGGTAGAATAACTGTACAATTATTAGATGGTAAAAAAACAATCACTCAAAACAGTGACCAAATGAAGTCATGAAGTCTAGAAAGTAGTTTCAAATTTGAGAAAGATGGACCCAATAGGTTTTGATAAATAATTTCCAAAAACATTGAAGCTGATAATAAGACCTTTTCAAACACATCAATAATGAGACTGAATTGATCAATAAATAGTCTTCATACAAGATGAATGAAAAATTGCAACTGAAGTATAACTTGTTAAAAGACTTCTGGGAGGTGTGGATAATGAAAACATCTTGCCAGAAAGAAAACAAAAAGAAAAACAAAACAAAGAAAAGCAAAGAATTAAAAAACAAGAATAATATTGGGGGTCAGGGGGGCAAAGGGGGGGTTGGGAGAATACATAAAAAAACATTGGCATTTTGCAAAGGAAAATAATCTATCGAAAGCTAGTGATGATCCTGAAGTCAGTGCAGGAGTGCTTGGTGTGTATGCTTCTGTGCAGCCACTCTCAAACTGCAGCCAAGACGACACTTTTGAGATAATCACTGTGCATTTGATATGTTTTTGTACTTGGCTTCCTTCAGTTGCCACCACCAGAAACAGGACATGAGGCTGAAGAACTTTGTTCTGAGTACATCTTACGTTTGCTTGTGACTGATATTTCCTTCTGCCTCTACCAGAGCAAATTTGTGATCACGATCGGACACAGCTCATTCCTTGCCCTCCCACATGAGCATAAACAATGTCATCTGCAGTGATATCTGCAGCAGACAACCCTCAGGGGCTGTGTGCAATCTCTACTGGTACCCCCTGAAGCGATTCCCATTCTGTATGGCATTGTCAGCCACTGATAGCACCCAAACAGGGTCCAGAAAGTTGTCAAGTAACTGTTTGCTGCAACCAGTTTCACTTGCCAGAAGCCATCTCTGGCATTCATGACTAAAAAGACTATTGTGTTCATTTGATTTGGCAATATTTCAGTGACTGTTGGCAGAGAACAGTATAAGCACTTTAGTATGCTATTGAGGTCTTTTGGATTGATGCAGATCATCAGTTTGCCTGTCTTTCTAACTGCCACCATACTGCTGATTGAGTCAATTGGCCTTGAAACTTTTCTCAGACACCTTGTTCCATGACAGTTTTAACTTTCACCTTGAAGCTCTGCTTCAAGAGCATTGGTACTTGCATTTCACGTATAGCTGATACCACATCATCTTAATCTTGGAGGCCTTAAAAGCACTCATTATCCACAGACCTGATCTCTTGACCACAGATAGAATAGTCAGAAAACATAATAGTCAGAGAACTAGTATCTTAGATATGTCTCCCCTGCTCCAGTTTGCTCTGAGACATTTTGACTTTGCAATAAACACACCCATGCCCCAGCTATTAAGTTCTTCACCAAACAGTGCATTTCTGCTTCGATTCTACTGTGAGAAAGATCAGAACCTAATCCTTATTTACATATGAGTGTTTCAGCCTAGGGCTTTCATAAAAGAATACTTTTAATTTCATCCCACTGTAAGACAAATTTCCATATTGTTTTATTTTTACAAAATCTGCATGGTTTACTCAGTTTCATCACAGATTCACATTCCATTTAGCAAAGGTTTTCCTCTGCCAGTCGTTTGTCATTTCTCAAACTCTGTTTCTGAACCACATTATTTTCTTGTTAGTGCCATTGCACTTGCATGCTATATATTATTCAGACTGGCTTCATCACAGGTGCTCACATTTCTCTTTTCAAGCACTTACGTAAATTAAATCACCAGTGTAATTTAGAATCCCTTCATTACATATATGTGGTCCAAATTCTGTCTCATCAGTGTTCCAACTTCATACAGGGTGACACCACCACCTTGCTCTTAAGCAGGATTTTTAACACCAGACCTCACAGTTCTGTAACAAAAGAGGTCAATATCATTATCACAGTTTTATAAGGGTGCTGTGCTGGGGTGAAGCGACTTGCTCAAGGTCATCAAACAACAGAACTTAGGTCTTGTGAGTTCCAGTCTGATGCTTTATCCAGCAAGAAACCCTGACTATGCTGAAGTCTGAGGTCTGCCTGTCCTTGGCCTGTTCTATTAAAACGCTGCACTGGCATTCATATAAACCATTTACCAAGGGTAACATCCATTTGTTCTGCATCAAAAAGCAAGAGAGATTGACACATACATAATCTTTTCCTATATGTGATGGATTGATCCTTGACTTCGGATCATTTCTGTTGCCTCTTTGTGTCTCTCCATTATGACAAAAATTTTCCAAGCCTTCTATGCACAGGCAGAACAGAAAGCTGTTAAACAACCATTTCTCCTATTCTTCCTTAGGAAACTTTTTACTCCAATCCAAAACTGCAACACCTGCACTGTTAAAAGCGAAGGCTTAAATCTGATCACTGTGCAGTTATGTTTGTCATATGGTGGTCTAAAAGCTCAGAAATCCACACGGCACTTATTTAAGTATTTTCCAGAGAAGGGGTTTGGTTTGTTTCTTTTCAAAATACCAACAAAGCTAAGCACAGAACACAATCTCTATACACAGGTTTACCTAGAATATTCATGGCATACTGAGATAGCACTATCCAAGGGCAACATTTTCTGAAGAGGAAAGCACATTTGTGTCTACTGATGTACTCCTGGTAGAATTTCAGGAGTGCTAAATAGGCCCCCTTTGTTCTGAGAAGCCCTAACAACACTTTGCATTTGGAATATACTGTGCTCAGACAACGGCATTTCATTGATACATGCTGCCTGTGTGTAACGAGAACTTCACTGAATGCTTGAGGAGGGAATGCTTCCTGATCACACTGAAGAACAACAGAACACAGAAGAACCTCAGCCTATTTCACACACTGCTTATCGCATACAGGTGATGCCCAAGATAGAAAAGAAGTGGTCCTGCTGTCAGGAATATCGTGTCACATTGCAGTATACCCACTTAAAAGCACACTGATTTCAGGTGTTCCCAAGCTAGTCTGCCCATGGGAGATTTGAACCCAGCCAGAAGAAAGGACTCCAGATAGATGTCATCTCATGCAGTAAAAGCCTCAGTGTTTGCCACAAGTCCTGCACTTGAGTTTAGGAAAAAGTCAATTTGGTGCAGACAAATCATGAAACCATCTGAGGTGAGAAGAAACAATGCTTCTGCAGAGTCCACGAACCTCAGCAGAATTCATACCCCAGCACAGACCACAGCATGCCATCTACGTACATGTACAGAAACTGATTAATGGGCTGTCACTTTATTTGTTGACTGCTGAATTATTTATACTTATAAAGTGTTTAATAATTTAGAGCTGATATCTTAACAAATTACAGCTGAAAGTGACAAGAGGAAGGTGGAACAAGAGTGTCACTTGAGATCAATGCCCTTGTTCTCAGGGCACTTTTGGAACATGATTTCTGCTGACTGTCATCAGCAAAAAAAAAAAAAAAAAAGGAAGGGGGAAGTATGTTGATTTGGTATTACATGTTAAATAGAGAGAACTGCATATTTCAGTAATCAAAGGAAAAAAAGTTGCTTTAAACCAAAAAGAACATGAAATTACTCTGAAGAAATCTACATTTCCATATGAAATGAAAATCATTGTCTTAAAAAAAAAAAAAGACTAAATAAAAGCTAATTACAGTGTTTGTTTTTAAAATTTTGTCTCAAAGCATTTTATCCATCTTTTCTTCCCACAGAGGATTTGGATACATATTGATTTTGACCTGTATGCCACATCTTTACAAAAAAGCAAAGTCATCTTTATGGGAAGATGTTATTTTTTACTGTAAGAGAACAGAAGCAAGAATAACATCTACTGACTCCATGTGAGTTAAACTTAGAGACTGCATGTGAAAGAGAAACACAAATTCTGATTTTTTAACAAAATCCAACTACTAACCAGCAGAAAAGCTGACAAAGCCAAACTACTTGAAAAATAATCTTCATAAAAATCATCTTTATAGGTAAATAGCATTTTGCTCCAGCATGGAGATTTTTGTAGAAGCAAAAATACTTCAGTATTAATATCCAAAATAGTAAATTCCATTCTTTAAGCAGGAATTTCCTGGGTATGATGCCGTGTCTAGAAGAATCGTATTTTGATGAAACACAAATTCTTAACAAAGTCAAGAGGCTCCCACAACAGAAATTATACTATTGTTGTCCACAAACACATTTACAGAGCAACATCTCCAGCCACAAGCACTGTTTCATCTTATAATCCTGGTTCTACTGTGTCCAGAGTATAATAATGCACTGTGTTAAGCACTGCTGAATTCAGTACCACCGTATATCCATGTACAAGATACTGTTCACCAGTGCAAGACTGACCTCTGTTTGTATTTTACTTGCTTCAAGTAAGCACCATATGTCTTTCCACCACACTAGCGCAGGCACTGTGGCCTTGAACTGTATAAATCATACCTAGCTCTATCCCCTTGAATATGCCTAGGCTATCAGCGCTTTCTGCTTTAGTGCCGGCAGCTATGAGGGATAATGTTACACATGCAGTAGAAATTTGGTTTCACAGCATTTCCCAGTGTTAGCTTCTTCAACAGCAATTGCTTTCTCACTCTGTGTGATTTGATTGCTGTGTATCTCCACAGAGACTTTTATATGAGTGTGCTGCCAGCTGGACTAGGATCAGTAGGTGGCCATTACTGGACATTTGGGAACAATATATGAATTAAGACCAGCTGAATTCCACTAGCACTATTTTCATTCTGCCCTCAGACACGGGCTCACCCATAGTATTTCTTCAATGCAGCCATGTACAGGACTGTTATGCTGGCAGCAGACCTCTGTAAGAACACAGTCTAGTCAGCTCTTGTACTTTTCATAATCCTAACAATGACTTAAGGGTAGAAACCCTGAACAAATCATATCTATATTTTTTCCTCTTCTTGAGGAAGCTGTTTGAAATCCCCAGTGGAGCTTAAACAGTGGACCACTCAAGAGGGTCTCTGGAGTCCTCCCTCAAGTCCAGCAGCCATGTTATTTTGGTCAGGGCAAGTGGTAAATATGTTCTTTCTTCATTCCATTGAACAGATTATTAGTGAGGAGACATATATTACAGAACTGTTTTCCCTGCATATAGATTTCACTACAGTAGTAATATGTTCACATAAACAGTGAGTGGGGAATATTCATGGAGAACTAAAACTGCTAAAACATTTTTCATTATGTAAGTGAAAACTTACATAAAGGAAGCAGAAATGACAGATTTCAGCTGAATTTCTTTTTTTTTTCCCCTTGCATTCTAAATTCAGTGTCCTCAATTCTTAAAGGATACCTTTTATTTTAATACATATTTTTCACCTTACTTTCGGATTTTCTTATATGGAAATGTTCTATTTAACTGTTCCCAGGATACCAGAAGTGTAAGAATAGACAATAACTATTTTTTTTAATGTTCAGAATAAAATAAGTGTAAATGAAGGATACAAACATTTTTGAGTATGATGAAGAAAATCACTTTGAGTTGTTGCCCTCCAAAACACTTTATGCTTAGAAACACTTTATTTGCACTGTCTCTATAATGTATTTTCTCTAATCCAGATTTACTAGTATGAGAGGGTGGACAAACTGTGGAGAAGGTGAAACATTTTCTATGAACATAAATGTTGAAAGGTGAACCACTTACAGGATTTGGCTGGGAGGCTATAGGTGTGATTTCTTCCATATTAAATTTGAATTATTAAAACTGGAGGTGAAGGTGATCTCAATAAAAATTACTACTGAAGAGTTACAAAAGTACGCAGGGCACATACAAGTGCATAAAATAGTACAAAATACAGCATAACATCTACTAAGGACTAGACAGCTAATCCACTCAAGGTCTTCCACCTGATCTTCAGCATCCCCACTGAGTAAGATCTCTGCTATTTGGGAGACTGTTTTGCTTCCCCTCCTCCACAGCCTAAGATAGTAAATATGATCAGCAGGTAGCCTGGAAATGACAATACCAAAGACAGAGTGAAGTCTGAAAGAGCATGGCACAGAGCTTTGTTGGTCACAGGAGGTAGTCAGCCACGGCATTCCTTCTGTTCACAATTCACACGATGCCCTGACAGCAACTCTTTGAAGACAGCCTTCAAAATACACCTGAAGTCTAAGCACAATAATATTTTATCAATTACTTACACACTCAGGAATATGGATGGGATGTTATAAGGGAATTAGAGAGAATACAGTCCTTCAGGTAAGTTACTGTTCTCTGGAATGTAAACTCATAAAAAATGTGGGGGACTAGCTTCAGCTAGAAATGAAGTCCAGTCAGGAGATTATACAGAAATCATCCCAGACTTTGACTTCTCTGCTTCTCTGAAGGCTGTATTTCACTTCCCAGTATAGCGCTGTGTGTGTATATCCATGAGCCAGTGTTCCATCAAGCCCATGTCTTCTCCATACCTCACCACCAAAATTGCAGCTGGAGTTTGAACTCCTAACCAGTGGCAAGATTCTTGCTCAGTTCTCTGGGGACAGCAATTCACCCACAATGCCTTGTTAGCTCTGGCAGTCTTTTCAGGAGGCAGCAATTTTTTCAGATAAATCAGCTAACCATATGCTGCTTTCTTAGACCCTCCTATACCTGAAACAGAAATAGTGTTACACTGCACTTCTATTACCCTTGGCAGCCAACTTTTTCCTCTGTCCACTCAAATGCAACACTCCATCCTTTACTTTTCTTCCAGCAATACGTTTTGATAGAAAAACATAAAAATTGTTATTAGAAAATCAATGCTCTGCTATTTTTTGTGTCTTATGTTTGAACACTGGGTATCTTTCCTCTGTAGAACCAGAATTTCTTCCCTAGTTCTGCAGAAATGCTTCCTCTCTCTGCAAAACTCAGATTAAGTCTCCAAGATTGACGTCATTTCCTTTGTTTGTGACTTTTGACTTTTGCCCACTGGTTTTTTTTTCTTTCTAAATAACATGGTTGCTTCTGCCAGAATTTCTAGACAACAGCAAGTATTAAAAATTGGACAATTGGACTGGGCAAAGCCATCAGTAGCAAATGTCTCCTAGGAGAAGGGAGCAGTTGAAGACCTAATAGGTTTTTCCCTCTTTTAAATTCTTTAGGTTGTGATGTCTTAGTTCTTTGACCAGTCATCGACAAATGAGTTACAGATAGGGAAATAAAAAAAAATTTTCAGTGTTAATCTGCATAATATAGTCTCACTTCTTAGATAGGAATAATATTCTTCTAAATTATGCTTAATGTGCCTTGATGTTGTAGAGGAGGTTGAAAAGATCTCTAAATAAGGACATTACATCTGCATCATTGTTTATTACAGTAGATAGTAATAACATCTCCTCATGGGTCTTAATAATTCAGATGAACTGAACGGGAACATTTTTGCCTTTTGAAAAGAGTCAGGGTTTGATTTTCCATAGCAGTGTGACAGAGGCAAATGATTCTTTCCTACAGTTGGACCAGGGCAGGCTGGTCATTAATGAGGTAAAGGCAATGAAAGACATTTGAGGAAATAAGTCTAATTCCGGAAAATCCAAGAAATGATTCATACCAGTGTTAAGAAGATACTCCTTTTTAAAGTTCAAATGATCAAGTCTGCATTTCTGATGGAAAAGGTCAGTGTTACTTCAAATTCTCTGAGAGCTGTCATGAAAAGTCCCCCAGTAATACCACCCTTCCTGAAAAATCTGAAAGCCTCAGTAAAGTTCCTCATATTTGTAAAAAAAATTCCAACTCAGAAAGAATAAGATTTATTAAAGAAGCAATCAGTTCTGTCCCATAGCCTGTAGGTCCAGAGCAAATCCGGGAGGGAGGAGTGGATTGCATGAACTTGAACTAGACAGTGGGACCCTGCTGCCCTCTCCTGCCCTGTGGCACTAACAAGCCACCCTTCTCGGATCACAGGCTCTCCATCGACTGTTGCTCACTCTTTCCATCACGTCTCCTAAACGACTTTCTTTCATGATTGCAGAATCATTACTAGGCTATTCCATCTAAGGTAATAATGGCATCTAGATTTCATCTATGAGGTCATCACATACATTCAATATTCCTATGTGGACATCACTAGTATACAAATACACATTTCAGGATTTGGATCTATGTTTCAGCTACACACCTAATGTGAGATCTTAATAAATGCAGGCATCTGAGGTCCTGCACAGCTCTATTAAAAACTGAGCACAGAAATGCGTTAAAATTACGTAATAATCTTGGTACCAAAGATTTCTTTTCTCTATCCTTTGAAGCTAGAGACAAACAGGCACCATATAGTACAGGGAGTTACTACGGTAATTAGCCTTTTTTTCTGAATGCTATAGTAAACACTTTCAGAGTAAAATTCAATGCATAATCACGTCTAGTCTAAAAATGACAGCTGTTCTGGAGAAGGCCGGTGTACACACCAATCTATTCTACAAAGTGTTCTGCTTCTTTTACTTCGTCTCTAGTTTCTTGCAAATCTAAGTACAACTCTGCTATTTTACGTATGTTGTTGTCATCGACTTTTGGCTTGTAGATATATCTAGATAGACTTCTTACTCTCTCACTTGTGTTGTAATATTTAGTGAACCATTTACTTCAGCAGTTAAGAAATCAGTCAGTGAAAGGCTCAAGAGAAAATAGGAAGCAAGTCACTCAAAATTCTAGCATATTTTTTCAAGACTGTTGCCAAGAGGTTTTTCAAGGATTAAAAAGTCCCTTCAATAGTTAAATAAGTAATGGGTGCCTCACACGTCTCTAATTAGGAGCCATGAAAATGATCCTTGACATTATTTAAAAAACTGAAAGGTTTCAGTATGATCACATGCAACAAAGAAAATTCATAGGAGGGTAGGAAGAGTTTACCGCCTGTTAGAAAGCCTAGCTGTAGTTTTAATCATGAATACATTGCTTATTAGTGATAACAGAAAGAGCAAGAAAGAATAAAAGGAAAAAAAATGACCAAATTTGTAGACCCATCAGAACAGACATTGTAGTATGAAGAAAGCAGGAAACCTGAAGGACACCTGTGTCTTCTCATCATTCTATTTACTTTGCTGGGCAAAAGGCATAAAAAGTACTGTATTTTCCTCCAAATATCCTTGCTGGAATGTCAGGAATTGATAATACCAATGCAAACAGAAACAATGGATGATCTCCTAGTTCTGCAGTCATCGTCTTGCAGCTAAACAAACCCTCCAGGTCACAGAGTCCTTGGGGGCAATGCACTAAAATAACTCAGTTATATTCAGAATCACTGTTCATTTCTCTCAGAAAACTTTGTAGTGGTATGAGCATGTTCCTCAGAAGGGACAATTTTATCCTCTTCATTCTATCTTGCATTTGAGGTTATCAAAGGGACAGGCAGCAAAAGGATAAAAAACAAGAATGAAGTAACGTTACCATGAAGGGATGGGAAATACCCAGGGAATCATGTAGGCTGACTTTTCTTTGGTATACTTAGTTTGTCTATGGGCAGATTGCCACAGAGGGGAAAAAAAAAGAAGGAGGGGAGAAGAGAAAGCCTATACTTTATTTATTATTTAAATATACAGTTTTACACTGCTTCCATTTTGTGCTCAGTTTTATAACAATATGAGTCCATTTTCCCATCATTCCTTAATATCTATATTGTTTAGGACTTTATATACTGTATGATTAGTTGGCATTGGTACTGTTCAATCTGTACTAATCTGTATGCATTTATATTGTGTGAGCAGTTCTCTAATTGGTTTTCATCCAAGTAATCCCACAGAGAATAAGGTTACATGCTGAAAAGGGCTGAGGTGAGAGAGTGGTTAAAAGGGGAGTGCAAACTCTTTTCCCATCCTTATTAAGAATGCTTTGCACATCTGCATTTTCTAAAAACATTTCTAAACTCTCTCTTGGTGAATAAGCATAAAGTCTCTTCTACAGCAGAGAAATGCACAGAGAGAAAATAAATCTTTCAGAGAATTTCACCCATCTCCATTTTATTCTGCCCATGCTGCTTTAGTTCTTGGTCATCTAAGGCTGTGGAAAGTAAATACTACAATATACAAAGGGGAAAGAGTAGTAATATTATAAAAAAATAAAAATAAAATAAATCTTCATAGAAATGTCAAAGAGTACAAACCAGAAATTTTTATCTAAGGGTGACTGACAGAACTGCAAAAATAGAACAACAAAAACAGCCCACAATCAAAACTAAATCTTACAAAAACAACAACCAACCAACAAACCAACCAACCTATAAAACAAACAAACAAAAAAACATCAAAAAACAACAACTCAAACCAAGCAACCCACCAGAAGATGAACAACAGCACTTGAATGAAAGCTCAAAAGCAAGCTAATAGTTTCTAGCCTGGCTGCCTTAATCCATATCTGGCCAACATACACATGAATAGTCTAAAACTTCAGGTACTCGTCACACCAAAATTTGTGAAGTATTTTGACAAATGGTGCAGGTACTCAAGGAATTCATCTCATAAATGCTGATGATAGTGTTTGAAATGTAATAAAGCTTTATTAAAACATATTTAATTGTGTGATAATAGCACACTTTCCTATTCCTGGGTGTAAGGACATTTCTTTGGCTGAGTTTTTTTAAAAGGGCTTAATATTTTCAATCGTGTATTTCTTATTAAAAAAAAAATACATAAAAAACAAATTAGGTGAAAGTTATTCTCTTCCCTGAAACATAAGAATGAATCTTAATTCTCTTCAGAAAACTGAATATTTAAATTTACAAATACCTGTGTACATTCCCTGTCTTTATCACCTCCAACATTAGCAGTTTTTGTCATGCTTAGATAAGGTTTTAGCTTTGATTATGTTCTTTTCCCTTTGCCTCTAAAAAAAAAAAAAAAAAAAAAAAAAAAAGGAAAAACTCAAAAGAAAACAAACCTTAAGTCAACATACTGAAAACTGAATGTATAACACACTTTTTATATATACCCATGCCCATATTCTGACCAGGCATTAGAATATTTATTTTAAAAACACAAGTTTTGCATACCATATTCACAACTTTCAATAGCTGGATTTTAGAAGAGATTTTTGAAATGAAAACCTCTCGCTACTGCACATCCTTGCTGGCGAGAAAATGCAATTTCACACAGCTAAACAAAACTCTTTTTACTATTTAAGAAATACATATTCAAATATATTTTTCTGCTTTTGAAAGAAAATATAGTATAAGGTAAATTCCTAAATTCTGCTCAGAGCTATGTAGATGACAGTTTTTCTTCAATAAGTTATCATCCTGTCTATGTAATAAGTGCTAATCTGAACTTTAAAGACAGTTGTCCAATAAATGTAGAATTTGTACGATAGTACAGTGTAAGCCTTCCATCTCACTCACTCATTTATGAACATCATCATGCTTTATTTCTGCATTATCTTCTGGAAATAATCTCCGGAATATTCTTAAAAGCTGTTAAGATGATACTTTCGAATTCAGGCATGTGACAGATACAAAATTAAAGTTGACCTTCACTGTCAGAAAAAATAAACAGTAACCATTATCAGCTTTGTACCTCTGCATTTAACTCCCTCTTTTCTTCCTTCCCACTTTGGACCCATTAGCTGACTGGTGGAAAAGACCCCCGGCAACACTGACTCCTTGTGGATGTATCACAGTCTCCACAATCTCTCTTCACTAATTTTGTATCTGAAATAATTCACTCTTCAGTTGGTTGCACAAAAGTAATGTAGACAGGAGTTGACAAAATTCCTTAAAATTTTCCTATGTCTCTATCTCTGTTAACACACTACTATTTGCCTTAAAGGATGTTGAAAATCTGTACTGATATTTGCATTTTTATGATTTTCACAGTCAGTCCAAATTTCTTGCTATGCCTGGTCAGATATGTTAGGAACATCCTCCTATTTACCTGACAAGCTATTCATATGTGTGTGTGTGTGTGTGTGTGTGTGTGTGTGTGTATTGTACAGAGAATGTATCCATTAAAATATTCAGCCTCTCACCTAACTTAGAAAAGTAATTTTTAGTTATTGCATAGTGAAGGCTGTATTTTTCTTCTATAGAAAACATCAAGATCCTTAAGAAGAAGTGCATTAGATGACTGTCATACTAAATCTAATGGGGGAAAAAAAAAAAAAAAAAGCACACATTTTGTAATATCAGGTCACAGAGAAGCATTTGTGAAAACACAAAAGTGTTTTCAAAGAGCTTGGAGCTGTAATCCTGTCATGAACATTGAAAAACATATGGACAACACTCTTGTATGAATTTTGACCATTGTCCAAGCATCTTAGTATGATCTGGAAGCTTAACCTATAAGCGCATCCTGAGCCCAACTAGGTGTTGACAGCAAACTAAACGTATCCCCACCTCCATTTTCTTTCAACAGCTGCAAGATTTTCCTATTGATATTTGCTGGGATTTTCCTCAGATTTTCCTAATGTTTAGTAAGGTATAGTATATTTTTGAGGAGAAACCTGTCACACTAACAATTAAAAACAGTCTGTATTAAGCTGGTGATGGTAATGGCTTACTGTCTTTCCCAAGACTAAAGTGTGTATCCTGGCATCAGAAGAATTCTTATACTTTGACTTAGAATCGAGGTAGAATTTTAATTCTCATTCTACTTGCACTGGAGTTAGTGTCACTTCTCTCTCCTAACACCAGGGTATTTTTTCTGATAATTTTTTAATTATTTCCTACAGTGACAGGATCTGAAACCACGCTTCTGTTTTTATAATGCACATGAAAAAAAAGCAAACAAAAGACCTGAACCCTTTTTTGAAATAAACTGAATAAAATGTTGTTTTGAATTTGTGGAAAAGTAAACCTAATGTATAGAGAACATTTGAAAGTTTTCAAGCAAAGCCACACCTTTCAATATCCAAAATATTGTACTTCAAGCCCAAGAATCCAATCATCCTTTTACTCTTTGGGATGGGCTTCTGACCACTTTTCAGCATCCCACTTTATATTGTTTTCTCTGACCAATTAGACATCAAACCACCTTATAAAGATGAAGAAAAAGAGGATGTGTTTCTGTCAAAAAAGCTCATATGCTCAAGAGCAGTTTAACATAGCTCAGTCACTTCGTTTATTTTGCATTAGAGGAACTTCTCATTTAATTTACCAGTCTATAATAGGTAACTTTTTTCAATATAAAGCTAAAGGTCACTATTATATGTAAGGAAAATTAAGCCGATGTTCTTGGTTGCCTTACAGTTCTCCTAGTTCAACTACTCCAATAAATGAACATGTACAACAAGCCGAAGGGCTTTTTATTACAAATTTAATTCATTTCTCTAGACAACTGTGAAATTTGCCATTGACATTAGTCATTACCCCAAGGCGAACTAAAAGATGATCTCAGTTAATAAATGATCCTTAACAAGGAACGCTCCTATCTTCTGTGATATTGGCACAGGCACATTTTATTAATGCAGGACTAGCTTCCTGCCAGAACACTAGCATTCACGACTATTTGGTGTGCTTGTTTCCTCTTCCTGCTCCTGATATTAATAATTATGCAATGGGATAATTAGCAACACAAAGAGACAGTACTATGTGCTTGCAGCTAGATTTTCAGCACGTTAACCTTCTGGGAAATAAAGAACAGAAGCAAAGAGTCTAGCCAAATAACCAATGCAGGTTGATTTCACAGTGTGTAAAAGGCTAATTATCTGTGAAAAGTCTGACCTCAAGTAACAAAATTACACAAATGTGCAGGCATTTTATTTAAATAAAACTCAGATGCACTAGTTCATAATGTGAAAAATCATGGTTAATAGTCTTTCAGGACTATTTATCTATATATAGATTTATAAAAATAAAAAGAAATTCAGGAGGGAAATAGCAGTCTCCTGCAAATATTAACCAGTTATCCAAATACCTGCCAAGGTATGGCAAAATAAACTCCCCCCATCCCCCAACCATCGTAACGCAAAAAAAATATATACCCAGTATGTGACAGAAGTAGGTTAAGTGCATTTTGTTTACTGGAGACAGGCTACAATAAAAAGCAGAAAATATTACTACTTCTTTACAGATACCATGTGTAATTCATTCTGATATAAGAATATTTATCCACTAGCAGTAATAACAAACCACAATTTTTGTCATGAAAAAAATAAATTGTATTTGCAAAAAGCAAACACATTATGGAGTGTGTAAAAATGCAATATTCCCATTTTCTAGTCAGAGTTCCAATTTATTGAAGTAACAGAGCAGAAAATGCACTGACAGCTGTTACATTTTATTGCGAATTAGTATATACGTTTTATATCCAGTGAGCAAATGCATGATACATTGTATTCCAGTAATTGCCACTGGCTTTCCAAATGGAAACTGAATGATCTTAGTGCAATTACACTCAGGAGAGTAAGTGTAACAAGCTACAGTTCTACATTATAGCTCTTTAACAATACCAAGAATTTTACTCTGTTTCAAAAAATAAAATAAGAAGGTCAGACCATATCAATAAAGGCGAATAAATATATATTCACACATCTACAGATTATAACATGAGCATTTCTGCTATTCTGGGTTAGATTTGGTTATGAATATCACAGCTTACGCGATTCAAAAAGTTCGTATGAACGATGTTTAAGTTTTCTTCCACTTTAGTTATTTCTTCATCACCAGGAGTTCCTCGAGGAGGGGGGAGGAGGGTAGGGAAATGGATAGAATGGTTGGAAACTTTGAACGTACAAAATCAAAACTTCTCATTTCACAAAGGAATAAATGTTTGCTATTCCTTGTCCACACACTAACCTGCCACTACTGTTGCACAGAAAATATCGCATTTCCTTCGAAAGATTTAACACATTACCTTCAAACACAACATTTTAAATGTTTGTTACTGCAGGATTTTCCCTCCCCCAGCCATCACCTGAAATACCAGCACTCCAAAGAGAGCCTATGTGCTGAGAAATTAATTGTTTAAGCGCATTAAGGGGAGTAAGAGCAGGAGGAAAAACATTATTTTATTTTATTTTTTACTAACCTTCATAACATATTAAAAACCATTTCGTTGGGCAACCAGTCTTGTGACAGCTTCTGCACCTTCAAGCTGTAGCGGGAAGCGCTGGGGAAAGCCGGCAGTCTCCTCCCCTCTAGTGGCTACCAGCTCTCTTTGCAGCAAACCGAGGGAGAGAAAGGCCTATAGAGGACCACCTCAGGACCATTTGTGTCATTTTTTTTCTAGGCTTACAAGGAGAGAGGGAAAAAATCAACAACAACAACTAGAAACACGGAGCAGGTAGTCTATCACTGCAGCAAATAAAATTTATCAGTCATTTAAAACAATATGTTGGTGTTGACTACGACTTAATCAACACCAACCTGCTGACATAGATTCACAATTTGAGCCGATTATTAGTGATCGAATTAACAACATGTCACAGCTTGTATCTGATTTATTAATGGAAGCTGACTAATGCAACAGGGCCATAAAAAACCACATCTGGATACATTTTTCAGGGATGTTGACTACTGTCAAATAGTCCATGAAAAAGCAGAGCTAGAAACGATCTCTAATTTTGTCTCATTTGCAGGTGCATGTGAATTATTACATATCAGTGTTACTACAGAACCTGGGGACATACACTACAAACTTGTCCATCAGTGTGAAGCAAACTCTGTATAAACTACATAAAAATATCAGTCCTACTAAATATAAGTCACATCTAATAAAAGTTCTCAATAGTAGCAGGGTCAGGAAAGAGATAAAAATATCCCAGATAAAGATCTGGGCTGTGATCTCCACAATACTTAGACTTTTTTTTTCCTTTTTAGTCATCATGATGGAGTGCTTTTTAAGAGACGGGGACTGTGGAGTGGGGCTGCATGGTTTTCTAAAATCTCTTCCTGAGTATGCAGGGTAATGCAAGAGAAGGCACAATCTCACTAAGGCAGCCTAGAAGTAGCCAGTAGTATTTTGATGGGTGAGGAATAATAGCAATTTACAAGTACAAAGTCTATACCACTGATTAAACATCTGTATATCACACATCAAAACTCTTTCACTTCTCAAAATCGATCCTTTATCAGCGTTGGCTGGAAACCCCATTTTTTGCTTCTGCATCAGGCCCGTGTACAGTCACCAACAACAAAACTATGTTCTTTCACAGTTTTAGACAAACAAGTTATTTTAGAGGATTGTGGTAAACACAGTTGAGCATGAGTTGTACTGTTTAGATTTGGTGATGTAGCTGAGTCCAGGCATAACCAGACCAGATTTTGATTTGTGCCCATTCCTAATTCTGAAACAATTAGCTACAGCCCGACCAGTGGCTTGAGAGCATTTTCATGAGAAACAAGAATTTAACGTAAATCCACATAACCAAGGAAATTCAGAACTGAAGCTGTCAATTCTTAGGCCCAATAGAACACATAAAGAGGCTTGTTAATGCTGAACTAATTGGCATTCCTAGCTTGACAGTCTCAGCAGAGAGACCAAGGAGTGAATAAGCATGGAGACTAAACCAGCCTCTTACTCACAGGTGGTCCCTCTAGGTTAAGACTAAAGCACATTTGGAGATGAAGAAATGAAGAAAAAAACATGTACCAACTGTACTGTTTCATTCACGAATATTTTATCCTGCACTAAAGGCAATGCAACCAATTCTTTGCCACCGGCTATTCTGACAGCATTAGTTAGCCTGCAAGTAAGCAAAGGTTTTGATTTCCTTTTAGCAGTAGTTTATGTTTTATAATTAAGGAAAAAGGCTGATATCCTCCAGCCACCTCCATCACCATGTTAACTTTTAGAAAATGTATGAAAAATTCCACTCTGACAAATGCTGTGTTCTGTGAACAGATTAGTGTAATTGCAGTATTTTCAGATACATTCCCAATGAAGAAATATGCTCCTACTTCCTTGAGGGCGCTATGTATCGGCCAAGGAATAAATGTACCTGCTAGCTTAGTCCCTCTGACCCATGCAGCAAGAACATCTTATGAAGTGGTTATTTGTTGGGCAGCCATTAGGAGGTGAAGATCAGCTTTTATGCCATGCCTGAGTCCCTGTTATTTACAGGTATGTCTGTAGTACTCAGGGGGCTTCACAAGATTATTGATGCATCATTACCTCTGGAAGGGAGCAATAAGTAAGTGACAATATATTTGCTTCAGGTAGACCGGTGCTGCACAGTTCTTCATAGAGCACTGCAAAAACACTCCTGTCTTGCCCATTGAAACTGTGCTGGATTGCAAGAGAGGTATATGGAAAATAAGATGCACAATATTAACACTGAGGATAATTAATCATTAGAACAAATTACTGAGGGGCGTTGTAGATTCTCTTTCAGTGGAAGTCCTTAAACCAGTATTGATAGCTTGGAAAAAGGTATGTTCTAGCTCAGTGACAAGTCATAGGGTTCAGTGGAGAAATGTCAAGATGAAATTCAATGATCTATGTAATACAGGAAGTTAAAATATTACTGTGTGGAGTTAATTTATTAATTTGTACCCAATAAATAAATAAATATAGAAAAATACGGCTGGGAAACAATGACCTGTCTTGACACAGCAGTTCTTTAGCTGATGAAATATCAATGTAAATTAATGAGGAAATCTTGATCTTATGAATTGTAGAGGCGGCTACTTAAAAATGTCATATTCATAATTCTCCAGACTTGTTCACTTGCTACATTTTCCTTCTTTGCCTAAGGTATTCTCAGTGCAGGAATGGAAGATGGCGACAAAGGCAGTCCCTGCTCCTGGGGCCATGTGGGGACTGTTCTGTTCCAGTGCAATTTTGTGCAGCCTCAGGGCTGCTCTAAGTTTTGCCAGCTTCTAATCACGCCTTGTAGTTGATGCACCAGCTGAAGGATAGCCAGGGCACAACACAATCCATACACCTCTGCATTATTCCCTCCAGCATACCCCCAGCATGTTCCCAAAAAGAGAGACAGAGGGGCAGGACAAGAGCAGAAAACATACTCTGATCACAATCATGTCTTCTTATTACATTTAAAATAATATTATCCAAAACAAAGTGCTTTATTCTTGTTAGCGCAGTTAAAAGTATCTAATTCTTGGATATGAGTAGAATTCCACACTAATTTAAAATAAATTATTAGCTGCAAAGCTTACAGTCAATTTCTCATGTGGAAAGTACACCGAAACTATTATAATTCTTCTATTTCAAGAGTGCCTGAAATTTTCAAAGTAGGAGAAAAAAAGCAGTTGTAAGTTTTTGAGGCTCAAATACCCATTTTAATAATACCATTTTAGTATTACAACCATAACTTTCATGACTTGTCTGGCCTCTCAGAGAGAAATCTTCAACAAAGAGATAAACAAACTAAATCCTGGAGCATTAAAACTTAAAGGTCACAGCTTTGTATACCAACATAATTTACACTTTCTATACTTGCTTAGAAACTAGACACCTTGCTCACTGCCTTACTACGTGAACTGTACGTCATCCTTTATAGTTTTCCCTAAATACCTTCCCTTTACAGAAGCATTTGAAGAATAACTTCTCAGAAAATGTAAAAAATTGATAATATTTTTAATGATGTAAGCATTTTGCATAGCTCACTTAACTGCTGAAAAAGTTAAACAGTTCATCCATCACTATTTTATCCCCTGCAAAACTGACTTATGGTGTGAACAGTTGCACAGAATAGATGATAAAATTTTAAAAATCAATCCATACACTATTTAAAGTCAGCAGTTGTACACAGACAAATTTACAGATTCAAGAGCTAAAAATTCTAATACAAATATTTCGTCTTGCAGTTTCTATCAGTAATGTATGTGAATGCAACAAGCATCTTTTAATATGTTTTAACATAACCAATAATTTCACCCCACCAAAAAAGAATAGTTAGAAATTGATGCTAGGTGTTTCATTTTTCTGCTTCTTTGTACTACAAAGTCAAATTGTGCTTCCTCTGTCTGTGGGAGATAAAGGATTTAATCATTTTAGGGATACCTTGACCACTGACCACTCAATTCAGCTGAAAACACCACTTGGGATCCGATGAAAGAAATGTAGCTTGCCAACTCACAGAAGGAAGCCTGTTGTCCTACATTAACAAATGTATACCAAATCCCCTGTGACATTAAGCCTTTCCTGGGAGTTCCCTATATCATCCTGTTGATATAGTTATTGAGAATATTCAACCTTTTCTAGGAAATGGTTGGAACATGGAGCAATAACATAAGCAGAAGAAAACACATTTCAACCTAAGGTATCAGATGAAAATACATGGTCTGAGGTTGTTCTTCCACTGTCCAGCATGACTAGAGATAATAATGCTCTTTACACTTCCAGCCAATTGGAATTGCACTGGAATCGTGAAGATACATAAAAGCATAACAAAAAACAAAACAAAACAAACAAACAAAAGATCCCATGAAAATAGATTATTATAAACATTGTGCAGTATTTTTTGTTTTCAAGTAATTAAAAATAAACCTGCCACTAATTCTGGGAAACTGTGAGATTATAATGAGCCAAATAGACTCTTTCTTGAGTATCCTCTCAAACATCTCCCTAGATGAGAGTTTAACTTCTGAGAAGACTAAATGGTCAAAAGAGGATGCCCACCCAGTAACAACAGCAACAGCAAGAGTGGATCCATTTTCAGCTGCTCAGTAGACTAAATTATAAGGTACTGGAAATGGAGACTGCTTGCTGCTATTGTATTTGCCTGAAGAGAGACTTCAGGAGGTTCTGCATTTTTAACAATACACACAAAGAAATGAATAAAGTTTTAGTTATTGCTCATGGGCAAAAGAGGAACATATTTAAAATTTTTCTGCAGATGAATACAGGGGACGCCAAGAAAAATATAATATAGCCCTACAGATGCATAGTAAGTAATTCTTTTTCCCATATTGCAGTATCATATGTGAGGGAACACATTTGCTTCAGGATTGCCAGTTCACAGAAGGATCAATGCACAGACAGGTTCGTAGAACCCCGTGTGAACCATTAAAGCTTTCCAAATTCAGGGCAGACGAAAGGGAGCAAATGATCTGCATGGTGCCAAATTGTATATGGTGCTATAGATAGCTGATCAATGCCAGTCATGTAGCAGACCCTTGCTCTGACAATCAGAAGGTCTGCTCAGGTGACTACAAACAGAAGAAGCACAGAGAGAACACACGGAGCACAGCGTGGGCGTTATAACTAGAGTGCTGTAAATTAGAAAGGCACACATTTGTAATTGGCATTGCTGACAAAGAAGTGGCACTAAAGTTACAGATGGAGTCAGAGCTGATGCTGGAACGAGCAGCCTAAATAGCTTGTCACTCTGAGCTCATTAAGAAGTAAAATGCAGATCAGGGAACAGCTAAGCAGCTGGGTCAGGTTGCTCATTGGCTAATTTAGTCTAAACAAGAAAGAGGGAAGGCATGAAACATGTTCTGGAAGAGTGTAAAAGAAAGCAAGGAACCAGAAGGGTAGGGGTGGCCAACCACTTGCTGCAAGCTGAAACACAGCTTAAGAGAAAACACCATAGCCAAAGGAAAAAAAAAAAACAACCTTGAAAAACAAATTCCAAACTTAAATCAACCTTTGCCTTCTCTTTTTCTATCCTATTTTCTTTTCTTTTCTTTTCTTTTCTTTTCTTTTCTTTTCTTTTCTTTTCTTTTCTTTTCTTTTCTTTTCTTTTCTTTTCTTTTCTGTCCTGTTCTTTTCTTTTCTTTTCTTTTCTGTCCTGTTCTTTTTTGATATTTCTCTAAATAAACAAAATGCAAAAAATTGGGGTTTCAGCTGTCTCAAAAAAATCATCGGAATCCAAGAATCAAGTAATCAGCAACACACATGCCAGTCAAGCATACAGCTATCCACGGCTGAAGACCGACACTGACATATTCATACATATGTATGAGAGTCAGTATTTGCATGTCAGTGCTAAGCATGTAACAATGCAGGTACTTGGGTTAGAAAATTTGGCAAAAAAAACTCCTTTCTTTTCAGAACTAAAGGCAGACCTGCCACCACTGAAGTCAGGAAGTCTGAAGGTAAAGCAGTTCAGAGTCCTCCTACCCCCAGACTGAATCATCAACCAATCTTCTAAAAAGAGAGGCTTGTAAATCATGTCTCCCAGAAAATACATTTGAATCCAGGACTCTTTGGACTCAGAAGCCTGACAAGAAACCTTCACCAGCCTATCTGGGCTGCACATTACAACAGGATTACAGCAGGTCCCTTTCCAATCTTGTTTTGGTCTGGGATTAGGTGTTTTTTTTCTTTTTTTTTTTTTTCCTTTCCTGTAAGGATTGTGTTGATTTGCTGTGCTACAGTCATAAGATTGGTACAATAGCATTAACAAATTCTTCTTTGTAAGTAAAGGTGTAAAGTCTTTTTCACACACAATCTTTATTTGGGCAAATTCCATAGCCAGTAATCAAGACACTCTATGAAAGAGAAGGAAACAGATAAGATAGAAATTAATGATCTTTCATACTTAGAAGCCACCATCAGTCAACAGCGAGATGTTTGTTTATGCGTAGGCTTGTAGTATGGGGACAAAAAATGATGCTTAAGTCCAGGGTGATTGATTATATTCCCCCCCCCCCCCCCCCCAAGTAAATTTTGTGAAAGCTAGGCATGTGCAGTCTGGAGAAGAGAAGGTGAGACCTCATTGTGGTCTTCCAGTATTTGAGGGGATCTTATAAACAGGAGGGACATCAACTTCTAAAACGGTCTGATATTGTTAAGACAAGGGGGATGGTTACAAATTAAATGAGGGGAGATTAAGGTTAGATATTACTCAGAGGGTGGTGGGGCACTGGCGCAAGCTGCCCAGAGAAGCTGTCCGTGCCCCATCCCTGGAAGCACTCAAGGCCAGGTTGGCTGGGGCCCTGGGCAGACTGAGCTGCTGGGGGGGCAGCCTGCTCACAGCAGGATTCCCTTCCATCCTGAACCATTCTGTCATTCTATGATTATATAGCATGACTGAGTCAAGCAATGGAGAGCAGGTGAAGAAGACACCAGAACTTCTATCTGTACATACTGTTCTAAATTCCTGCAGTGTTCTCTAAGTCCCTGGGCATTGCAGAGCATTCATAAAATCACAAAAAAGAAAACATGAAAACAAGCCTGCATGCAAACCCAGCCCAATACCGCCATCAACAAGAGAAAACAGAAACAAGAATAAAACAAGACTACTTAATATAATAGTTTGATAGCACCATGATCCCGACAAACAGTTGTGAAACAGTCTGTTACAGGAGTTTCCTACCCTAGGTTCTCTTTCTGGAGATTTCAGTGTCTGCTCTAGCATACCAATCTCTCTGATTTTTTCTTGTCATCTTACTGTACTCTGTTGTTTGATCTACATTGAATAAATGTGTCAGTGCTGCTAGAAGGGCAAGCTGATTTTTAGATCTTATAGAAAAGGAGTTAAAAGTTGAGAGCTTACTCTGTGAGTGAGCTGTTACAGTGTTGTGTTATCCCTGCAGGGATTGAGAGAAAATCTTGTAAATAATACTTACTTAACAGAATATTCTTAAACAACACATCAAATGAAAATACCACACAAAAATATCATAAGAGACTGGTGAATTAAAATTATCAGGGCTTATTTAATTCCTTGAAAACAAAATGCTTCCCTAGCATCATAATACAGATATGTGTTAAATAGCGTTGAAATAACTACTGGATCAGTTTTCTGTTATGTCTGATGTGATGCATGGCTAGTAAATACAAATTCAGCTATCTGTACTGAGCATTACTATTTTCCTTCTGCAACTCTTGTTTTTATTTCTTTTTTTAGAAATAATATTAATTAAAAAGAATTATCTGTTAATGTGTCTGTTGAGATAATTGTATTGATATTTTAAAATGTCATTATTCTCTCAACAAATCTTTTGCATACAGAGAGGAAGTTGAATCAAACTATCACCCTTCCAAGACATACGGAGAACATTACAGTTTTATTATTCATATTCTGTTTAATATGGTATTAAAATCTGAAATAAAGAAGACTTGATGTCTTTCTATAGAATCTGAAAAGTCAGAGAGGAAAATACATCATATTATTGGTGGCAGAATGAGGATGACACAGAGAAAACGTTTCCTTGGATGAGGAGCTCTGCTGCATATAACACATAGAGATTGAAACTGGAAACAGTGGACATCCTCAAGGGCTGAAAGATCCTGCTGGGAGATTAAATAGCAGAATTTGATCTACTGTTACCACAGAGTGATGTTTAAACTCTAACAAGAACACAAAGAAAGAATGATTGGTTAGAGAGAAAATGAGGCTGAAAATGTGTAGTCCTTACTATTATTTTCCTGACATACAATTAAGATGAAATCCTCCTTGTTTTCCAAAGATGCAAGGAAATACTTGGGGAAATCAACGATGAAAATAGGCTTTTCCATTTTGAGTGACCAGAGTTTCATACTGGAAGTTCACTCCTCCTTGAGCTTCCCTCTACAAATAAGCATCCTAAATTAACAAATAGACTAGCTTAAATGGAGACATTAATGACAGTTCTTCTCTCAGAAACCTTGATATTTATAAGCTAATATTTATAAGATACTTGGTGACAACTGGATGGGAAGTGTTCTAGAAATGTAGATTATCGTTAGTGTTATAAACAAATATAATTTGTATTTCCTTCAGAATCAGTTTTTTTCTTTTCTTAATTTATTCATATTTATGACTTCTTTGTATTTATGTACATCAAAAATAATAAAAAGATTTATTAAAGTGATGATAGAGCTATAATTACTCCAAATGGAAGATCAGTAGAACAACTTTTAAGACTACAAAGCAATATGTTGAATACACGAAACTCCCTCCACTTAATTACATTTAACATAGTGAAAATATTTGAATCATTTATTTAATGGATTGGAATCACATAGAGTAAATTAAACATGTCCTATGAGTGCTTTTTTCAAAGTTTACCAATCAGCTGTATTTAAAAAAATACACACATTCAAGAAAAAATCCTTACATTATTACATCTAGAGTCACCAAACAAAAGTTATTTCTGATTTCAGAAACATTTCCTTTTACTTTTTGAGTAGATCTGGACAGTTTTGGAAAGTTTTATTACTTGCTATGACAGAAATATTTTGGGTTTTTTCATTGTGTAGTTTAATTTAAAAGGTCCAATGATCTTACACCCATGATTTTGCCTTTTAATTTCTTCATTACAAAGCATGACTTGCAAAGGGAATTTTGCTATTATAGTTATTCTTCTCAGTATACATGGTTTAAGATACTAAAAATACCAGTTAAGTCTCAAGTTGCACTGGGTAACTAATTACTGTTGTTATTGTTATTATTATTCTAATTTTACTAAATGTCTTTGACTCTGCCTTGCTACCTGTGCAGAGGTCTGGGCTGATGTGAGTGCTGTATCAAACATCCTGTGTTTTTCCTCTACTGTGCCTAGTGAAACAGGTTAAACAAGCCACCTGAGAATTATGAAAATTATGACTGAGCAAAACCCATGAAGTCCACATTGCAAATGAAAGTAGAGAGTGCTGTGAACAGTTGCCAAATTTAGGTTCAGGTTCAAGAGAAAGTAAGCAGTGATTTTGGTTCTGCCTTTTCTAAAGTTTCCACAGCTTGTTGACAGCTTTAATGTGTAGTCCAAACACCCTGGACATACCATCCCCTCACAAATAGAAGCTCAATACTGAATAGATTGACTCACATTTCTTGAAGGTATACATGGCTTTGTGTGGTTGCAACTGATCTTGAAAAAGAATATTCTTGTCTTTTGTTTCTCATCTGAAAGATCTGCTTTCAAAGACATTGCTGGTAAAAATGTGTATCCCAATCATGAATCAAGCTTATCGCTGTCACATTTATCATTCCAGAACCATGGCAATATTTTAATGGAATTAATTTTTAATGGAATTAAGTATTAGTGAATTGCCAAATTTATTTTTCATAAAGAAACCAATAGAAATCTATCTCAATATATCATATAAACCTACAAGTCTGTGGTAGTAGATCAGTTTCAAACTAGAAAACCTAGCTGAAATTGTTATGTTTCTAATCAGAAAAATTATGTCTGGCAGTTCAATTATATCTGCAATTACTCATACTTCAGTCATGGGAGATACAAACATTCAGTTTTTCACCCTATCTCAGAAGAAAAAGGAAATGTATACTTATGAAAAAAACCTCACTTTTTGTTTGTTTGTGTGTGTGTGCTGTTATAAATATTTTTTTTTCCAAGAATTTTCTTTGGAATAAAATTCCAAACTTTAGGGTGGGAAAAAACTTGTGCAACACTCCTGAAATCCCAGAACACATTTTCTTTTGCTCTTTTACAGTAGTTTTACTATTTTTTTATACATTGCTGTAATAGCTAATAGTCTCTATCTAGTAAGCAACAACTTTTAGGCACTGTAGCAGCATAACAGAAAACATGGTATTTGCCCCAAAATGTTCAAAATGTAATAAAACCTGAACAGATGCTTAAGTGACTTTCTGAAATCATTCTTTCCTAAGAGAGAAATTTAGGCACCGTCTTCTGCCAGCCATAACTCAGCTATCTGTTTTTTAATCTGTTCCCACATTTACTTTTCTCATCATCAAGAGAACCCAAATTTTTCTTTTCTCACACCCAGGCCAAAATTTTCTGTGATAGGAAGCTGAAGAAAGCAAGCCTGTGCTGATGTCCCTCCAAAACCCACAATCAGAAGTCATCAGTTTGA
The DNA here is from genome assembly GCA_023055505.1 of Callipepla californica brunnescens. NCBI lineage: Eukaryota > Metazoa > Chordata > Aves > Galliformes > Odontophoridae > Callipepla > Callipepla californica. The sequence goes on along the minus strand of JALIRH010000001.1, from coordinate 79,085,417 downwards.
CTATTCCCTGTTGAGCTAATAATTGTCTCCTACTACAGAAACAGCAGTCTCAGCTGTGTAGGTTGCAGTTCAAACACTTAATAAAGCACAGAATGAAGGCTTGTCACAACCATATAAAATATATTTCAGTTTCCTCCTTTCTTCACAAATCAAATGGTGCAAAAATCAAACACTTCAAGTTATGAAACATCAAATAAAGAATAGCCAAATTTATGTAGGTTTAAGAAATGTTTTGTGTTGTTTTCCATCAGGAATCCTAAATCATTTGGTTTATAAGATGCACGCATAAGGGAAAAGCACTAAGTGTGCACAATATCTTTAAGAATATGTCTATAGTGAACAAAAATGCGCTGTGAAAAGACACACAGCTGGCTCTGGAACTAGAAACAATCATGATATGAAAATGAAATGACCTAATTAGTCCCAGTGCAAATATCACATTCGATAGCTATCCTACTTCCTATAGATGAGCTAGTATACTTGTGTGGCATACATATATCCTCCCTTCAGGGACTAGCTTGAATAACCTTATGTGAAGTGTATGTGGATGTGCCCTACATTTCTCAATTATCCCAAGTTCTTAATTATCTTCAAGTGCTTGCTATCGGAACTCAACATTTTTAAAGAAGAGTTTATCAGTAGGTAATTAATATATCTTTATCTGTAGGCAATTAGTATACCCTTAAGATATTCAAGAAGAATAGTGATTTTCAGCAATCAAGAATGTTTTAAAATAATTTGCTTTTTCAGAAGATGGGTGTGACTCACTCCTTCTAAAAATAGGACCACTAAGAAGCTCTCAAAACCATACCTGTGAGAATCTTGGAGGACTGGGAGGGAACACTGCAGAGTTCTCTTCTTGGATAGAAATGGCAGCCAATCTCCCCCAATACCCTTCTCACTCTCTCTCTCTGTGACTTTAGTTTTCATTTGATTCACACTGTTTCCTCTGAAGCTTATGCTTTACATACTGTTATAAAACAAACAAAAACTTTAGAAGAAAACATGCTGTATACTCTGTGCATTTGCAGGTTAGCTGAGATACAGAAATTACACTACTATGACATGTTCTTTTCTATTTCCAGAAAACTATGAGGAATTAGCAAACAAGAAAATAGCCCATAATTCTACTAACCTCTTTCAATTACTTCGTTTTGTTGCCTTGACTCTAATTTCAGTTGCATGCAGAAAAGCAGTGTGCAACACCATGAAACCGAAATTTAACTGGGATGATACTAGTCTAGATGATACCAAATCTTCCACCATTTAATACATTACTTCTTTTTTTTCCTCTTCAGTCTACTTTAATTGATACCCTTCACAGAATGCAGAAAGGAGAGGGGAGTTAAATGAACCATTCTGACTTAATATAACTGAAGAGCTAATATTTTATAGTGTGTTGGCTTTTAGTGTTTGCATTAAGTACAGTGAGTGCAAAGTGCCTTACAAATATATGTGGATACATAGATCTTACCTCTAGAGCTTACAGTACAAAAACATGGATGGTGAATAATGAAAAAGAATATCATAGAAATCGAAACTTTTTTTTAAAGTAATTTATTAGAAGCCTTATATATAAATAATTAGAATCCTAATTTTCTCTGTATTATCCAGAGCAAGAAGTCAGATGGGAAACATCCCTATTGGTTCTGCCTCCTTCTCTTCAGTTTCTCCAGTGAGAAACAAAACGTTTTCATGTACTTTCCTACTAAAAGTGGCCTTTTCAGCCCATGAAAATCAGACTGAAACTTATCTAAATGAGTAAAGTCAGGACCAACTAGGTTGAAAACCTGGAATGACGCATAGTACGCATGTCTTGCTTAGAAAGTAATGCCTCCTAGTTATGTCCTTGGAAACTTCATCAGATGTAAAGAACACAATAACATTATTTGATAGAGCAAATTCTCAGCTACAGATCACCATTTTTTTAAAACCATCACTACCATTAACTATGTATTTTCTTCAGCAAAGAGGAAATGCCACACTCACAAATATCTGAATGGCCATCCAAACATAGCTTGTCTTTTATGTTGCTGTCATCACTGCTGAAACACGCCACTCACCACTTTACTATGCTTCCTTTCACTCTTTCGTCTCCTATAATATTCAGCAAGCACTGACAAATGTCAAAGAGTGCTGTTTTTACCACATGCAGGAATTCATTGACACATCTTTGTTTAATCCACACTTCCGTGTTAGATACTATTTCATCAGAGTGCCCCTCTGCTGCCATCTATCTCACCACAACAAAATATAATGGAATATTGGCAGTAAAGTTCAACCTCTATTGCCATCCCACCAATACCCACCCCTGAGTGTACAGGCCAGTATAATAAAATAGGAGGCACTGTTTTCACAGCAGCCCTCATAAAAGATCTGTAGTATCTTGTCTTCATTTTCTCTTTCCTACCATACATTCATGAATATTGCCATTTGCTACTTTTTCTGGATGATTTTTTAGATTAAAACCCAATAAAAGATTACAAGTCATAGGAGTTACTTAGTTTATGTATATAGTTACCTTTCCACCATAAATTGTATAATGACAATACTAGTGGGTTATTTTCTGTTTGTTACAGATAATACAGATAATATTTTTGATAAATATCCATTTGTACTTTGTTCAGTAAAGCACTAGAGAGATGAGAGGAAGGGCATACTGATGCTTTTTGTATTGCTATCTGCCTTCTAATGAGAAAAGTATGTTCATCTTTAACTGATTCTGCCGTGGCAGACACCAAATGATCCAGCACTTTGTCCCTCAGTGGAGCAGAAATTCTTGCAGATCTTATCTTGACTGTGCTGGCCTCTTATACTTAAGCTAGATGTCTAGTACTCTTCAAAACTGTAAAGTATTAAAATTCAATAATTTTTACTTTTTCAACACGTGACTAGCTAATTAGTAAGAGGTGATATTATGGCATGAAGTTTGTTGCTTTCTCTACCAGGTTTCATTCTTTCTATCTTATTTGCAATTCACCTGAATTTAAGCAGAATCTCATTCTAAAGTAAATAAACAAAACAAAAGAAAACACAATTAATTAGTAAGTTAGTTTGTTTGTTGAGCTGCAGAGGAAAGGTTACTACAATTATTGCCCTGAGGTAACTGCAGATTCAATAGAGTTGCTAATTTAAAAGTCATTTATTAAAAAACTAGTTATTTACTAAATTGTCCTAAATCTTACAAAACCCTCAATATTTTAAGGCTTGAAGTGATTCAGTTAAGAAATTATTTTCTTACTTGTATTCTCTTTTATTCTTTCCTTATCAGTTGGTTGACCTCTACAGTCAAACAGATTTCTAACTTCTTACAGTTATTAAAAAATTGAAGGTCTGCTACCTGAATACATGTAAATTCTTTTAGTTCTATATTCTATGGAGCTTTTCTGTATTGCTAGGCATTATCATATGTGAAAGCAAATGCCAAGGTGATGATATCATTCACAAAAAGTTGTTAGTCACAGAGCAAAAATAAATTTGTAAAAAGGGCAGTATCTTTCTAGTTTTTTATCAACAGGAAATGCTTCAGGTCTGTGGGATATGAGCACTTATCTTCCAAAAAAAGAGAGAGATTATAAACTTCAGCAGGTGAAATGAAAAATTATGTATACATACTTTATTGAGTGCTTTCATGGAAAGTAAATTATAAACAGTAGCCACAAGAAGTAAAGTTCCCAGTAGTAACTACCCATCAGTTACTATTATTATTATTATTTCCCTAGAATGACAACATCATGTAAATACTTTAAATTTATGTCTCTACTGTTCTCACTTGCAAGCACCTCTTAATCCATAAAGTTTGAAATGAAGATGAGACTCAAGTTTTTGTATGACCTCACTCTGAAAATTAATTGTCCTTTTTCCAAAAAAGAAAATATATATAAATAATGAAAGATACACTTACACTTACCCTGAGCTAGGAAGTTGACTCCACAATTGCACAGCTGGGAAGGGGAAAGAATACTCTACTTCTGCTTAAACTGCTATCGAGAGCAACCTACTACTGATTCAGAACATTTAGAAAAAATTTACAATTGCTTCATCCGCTTTTGGATGAGTAGAATGCTTATTTTTATCTAGATAGAACTATGTAAACATACAATTTTGTTTTTGCAAATTTACATATGAAAAATATAATATAAAAAGGTGTTTATGACTAACTTTAAAAGATAACTTGATCAAGATCAATTGTTATCTAATGATATTCTTGTTTGGGTATAACTTTAAGGAAGGACTTAAGCATTTTTATTGTATTACAAATTGAGAAGTATTCTATATCAAGAGATTGTTGTCAGAGGTATTCCTGGCAGTAGAGAGTGAGGTGATTTCAACCTAATCTGCAGGTAGTCTCACTAAAAAGACATGATTTCAAGATGTATAAGAACAGAAAATGAAAACTGAAGTGGGAGCCCATTGACGTAATCTGGCTAAGAAATTCATTTTTTCAGTCCTGGTCTCTACCATAGTTTTTACACATACATGTTGATGTAAAATTTGCGGATGATCTTTTAAACATAAATTAAAATACACAACATCCATTGTTATGAAACAGTGAAAGAAAACTTCTCTCTTCCATCTATTCTCATCCTCAGCCCACTGCAGGGAATTGCACCTCCAGAATCAGACAGCACTTGGACTCACAGCTACTGTTATGGATGAAGATGTAAAAATTCTTCCTAAGTGTTGATTAAGATTCCTAAGCATTTGTTTAGGTCTAAATATCTTAATAATGAATGTATTTATTGATAGATGTTAATGTCTCTTGCCATTTATTTCTTACCAACTAAAGCAAACTAATCTGGCAGATAAATCAAAACAAAAATCTCTATATAACTAGTCAGATAATATCTCAATTTCAAAAGAGGACTCTTCTGCTACAAACACAGTTTGCAGAAGAAGTAATTACATGTAAAGAATTTAACTAATGTTTCATTAGATAAGAATACCTAAAATGCTGATATTTACAATCCATTCAAGGCTACTTCCCGTTTCTAGTCCCCAGAGAGATGCTATGACTCTGCCTTCTAAGTATATTCTCCAATTAGATGAATCTCAGTTCTTGGTGTCCTGGGAGTTAATATTCAGCTTGCAGACTTTCTGATCATAGCTCATTTTAGAAAATTAATTTTTTAGGATATTCTAGAATAAAACCAACAAAGTTTTCAGGGTACTTAGTGCCAAAATATATTCTGTATTCTGCAATGTGATAAAACTTATCTAACATTCATTATTATTTTTTTCTAATAGTAAAACTAAATAAAACATAAGTATTGTAACACCAACTTTGAAATATTCAGCTGTTGAGTTGAATCTTGAGGAAGACTGAAAACTTACTTAACATCGAGGCCCAGAGGGCAGTGATTAATGACACAAAGTCTAGTTGGAAGTAACTAGCACTTTGGCTCAGGGGTCAATACTGAGACCAGACCAGTTTAATTTCTTCATTAATGATCTGGATAATGGATCTTGCTGAAAGAGTATTTGCAGCAAGTTCACTGGTGACACCTAACTAAAAGCAGTGTCTGATCCACCAGAAGGCTATGCTGTCATCTATAAGTACCTGGACAGCTAGAGAAATTGGTTGACAGGAATCTCATGAAGCTTAAAACAGGAAAGTGCAAAATCCTGCATCTGGGGAGGAAGAATCCCACACACAAATATAGGGTCTGATTATCTGGAAAGCAGCTCTGAAGAAAAGAAAATACTGAGGTCTCTGGTGGACACCAAATTGACCATAAGCTACTAGCATGCCACTGGGGCAAAGAAGGCAAACAGTCCCCTTGGTTGTCTTAGGAAGCATTACTAGGATGCTGAGGGAAAGAACTCTTACTCTCTGTTTAGCTAGGGTGAGTCACCTGATGGGTTCAGGTCTGGACTTTGCAATGCAGAGGAAACAATCATATACTGGAGTCAGTCCAGAAACACGCTACAAAGACAACTAAAGGAGTAGGGCATCTCACCCATGAATAAAGACAGGGAGAGAGTAGAAGATCTTTCTGATATGTTCAAGTATCAGGAGGGAGGGTGCAAATAGGACCAAGCCAGGACCTTTTTAGTGGTGCCCAATGACAAGACAAGAAACAATGGAGATAAACGAGAACTTAGGAATTTTCCTTTGAACACTAGCAATCGCTTCTGCACTGTTGCAGGTCATGGAACACTGGCACATGTTATCTACGGAGGCTACGGAGTCTCTGAGCCCTTGGAGACCTACAAAACCAAGATGGATGGGATTCTAGGCAGATAGTCCTAGGGGCAGTTGTGGGGAAATAACATGGAGTTAGCCTCAAGCCTTGAAGCTTAGACTTATGACTTCGCCTGCTCCCCAAATTTTTACTCAGAATGGAAGAGCCTGGAAACTACAGTCTGGTGATCCTCTTATCTGTGTCTGGGAAGATCACTTAGCATACCCTCCTGGAAGAGGATGCTAAGACACATGAAAGACAAGGAGATTTGAAACAGCCAGCATAGTTTTACCAAGAGAAGGTCAGGACTGACCAATCTGGTGGCATTCTATGATGGAGTGATGACATCGGTGTGAAAGACCTTTGACATGGTCCTACACCACATCCTTATCTCTAAATGGGAGAGACATGGATATAAAGGATGGACTATTAGGTGGATAAAAAATTGGTTGGACTGGCACTCTTCAGCATGTTTATAAATGACATAGACAACGGGATCCAATGAATCCTCAGCAGGTTTGCTGATTACACTAAGCTGATTTGTGCAGTTGATACAATACAAAGAAGGAATGTCACCTAAAGGGACCAGGACAGACTTGAAAATTGGGCTCCAAAGAACCTAATGACGTCCAACAAGGCCAAGTGCAAGGTGTTGTACTTGGGTCAGAGCAATCTCAGGTGTATGTGCAGACTAGGAGAAGAATTCATTTTGAGCAGCCTTGGGAATCATGGTGGATTAATACTGGACATGACCCAGCATTGTGCACTTGCAGCTTGGAAGGCCAAATGATATCCTGGGCTCCATCAAAAGAGGGCTAGCCAGCAGGGAGAGTGGGGTGACTATGTCCTCTATCCTCCCCTTGTGAGGCACCACCTGCAGTACTGCATCCAGTTCAGGGAACCTCAGCACAAGGAAGACATAGAGCCGCTGGAAGAGTTTAGAGAAAGGCTATCTCTATGACTAGCAGGCTGGAGAACCTTTCCTACAAAGAAAAATTGAGGAAACTGGGCTTGTTCATCTGGAGAAGAGAAGGCTCAGTGTGGACCTCATTGTGGCCTTCTAGTATTTAAATAAAGCTTATAAACAGGAAGAAAATCGATTTTTCAAATGGGTAGATAGTGATAGAACAGAGGGGATCAGTTTTAAAACAAAAGAGAGGAAATTTAGATTAGATGTTGTGAATGTATTTTTCACTCATAGGGCAATGAGGCACTGGCACAGGGAAGCTTCGGCTGCCCCATCCCTGAAGGTGTTCAAGGCCAGGTTGGATGCAGCCCTGGGCAGCTTGAGCTGGTGGGTGTCAGAGGGGTTGGAACTGGGAGGGACTTTGAAGTTTCTCCCAATACAAATCACTGGATTATTCTATGATTCTGTTCACTTAAGAGACTAAAATTGAACTTATTTTTAAGAATACAAAAGAAAATACTTTCCTTCCATGAGACTGTGAATTTCTTGTTTGACTATACACAGACAAAAATACGAGGAAATTAGTTTCCCACGGCTAGAGAAGAGAACAAGAAAATCTAATGATGCATTTGACATACATACCTCTTTCACTTATTTCCTGTACTGCCTAGCAGGAATCACCTACACTGAAGTTCAGCTCCTTATCTGTGGCACAGAGTTCAGTGCATAGTGTCTAAAAGGGAGGTAGTGCTAAATTTATATTTAAGAACTAAGAACTTTAAACATAAGCACTACTTTTAGCAGAGGATGTGAGGCAGCTTTATTTTAAAAATGTCTTGTAGAAATGTCTTCAAATTTTCTGTAATAATACAAAAGATACTTAGACTCACTTTTCATCTACCTTTGTGTTTCATATATTTCATAATATATATATTGTTTCTCTCAGAAAAAAGTAGCTGTAAACTAAAATTAATTCAATTTTCACTTGCTCACTGCTTTCTCAATTTGACCAATTATGACACAAAAATAAATTTCATTCAAGTAATCTTGTGAATGGGTACAGTTTGTAAGGTGAATGTTTGGTATGTATCATGGTGCTTATTTCAATTAAAGAAATTATTTTCTTATGACATCTATCATTTCTCTGTTAAAATAGCTTTTAAGGTATTTCTTCATGAAACCATATTCTTGATAACGGAATTACCTGAGGTGCTGATTATAACTTTCACCCTATGATTTTCTTACATTGCTATTTATTTCTAGGCACCTGTGCATAAAAATGTAGTTCCTGTGTAGTTAACTAAAACACTTTGTCTCACAATGAAGTTCTGAAAGAGGTGATAAGTGAGCAGCTTGAGTATTTTTTCTCTGTGAATTACTGTAAAAATCTGCAGTTTCAATAATCTATATTGTTTTCTGAATGACCCTGTGGCATTTTATATTAGAGATTAAAATGTCTGCTGCCTCTGTTAATACATTAAGACAAGCCTAAAAGAATCTACTCCAGCTATCATTAACCATTATTTTTCAAGACTTTCCTGAAAAACAGTACTTCATATGAAGTCTGTTACATTTCTCTATATTTGTTCTTTAGATGTATGTTTTCAACTCATTTTAGGAGCTGTTTTCTTTGATGCCTACAAATCTAATGGGACTTAATAATAGCCATATACTAGCAAACAAACAAGTCTTTTCTCATGAGTGCAAAGTTAGATATCTGAATATACATTTCTGTGTGGTAATTTTGCATATAAAATTTTTAATAATAGAACCTTTGCAGCTACATTTATAACAATGATTTTTGGAATGTGTTAAAACATTTAAGATAGCAGAAAGTATTTTCTTCCAATTAGATTGTTACTTTGTGTTTCTATACAAATAAAAGAATAACCTGTAGAGGTGGTGAACATGGATCTCTCCATCACTGTACACCCCTTTCATATGATGCTTCCACACAAATAAATCGCAATTTTTACCACAATTCCTGTGCTCCACATTTTTGTTGATATAAAATGGCTAAAACCCTAGGACTGCAATTGTGTGAACAAATGATAAGAATCATGAGCTTCACTGCATTTCCTATGGTAAAAATAAGATGCATAAATACAGGAGCGCAGATTACAGAAAAACTCAGGAGGTTTCCCCTGCTGAATCAGCATCAGATGGTGATAGCATAAATTTTCCAAGTCTGTCTTATCATTTGTCCTATACTTTTCACTTCTGGTTTTGGAAACTTGAAACTTTCTTGAAAATATAGATGCAGTTTATCATCACATCATCATATCAAAGGCATTTCCGTATGTATTCATTTACAGTCACATCCTCAAATTAACTGATATCCTTCCCAATTTAAAAGAAACTCATATGTTCCTTGTTTGTTTAGTGAGCAATTTTGGCCCTCCAGAGAAGTTAAGAACATCCCTTTCTTATGCACCAGCTGCCAAGCATCAGAGTAACAGTCTGTGGTCATACACAGAAGTACTCGTGTTCTGCTATCTTGGGTCGAGGTTTCTCCACTAAGAACAGCTGAAAATGACACACGGGGAATTTTGAACACAGAAATGGAGTTGAAAGTGATAGTCAGTTAATTGCATCTAATATTTAAAAAAACAGGAAAATGCTAGTGATAGTAGTAAGTCGGTAGCTCTGAAAGTAATGCCTCCTACTTATTTACATAGAAACTACAGCAGATGCAAAAAGCACAATAACACTATATAAAAGAGGAATTCTCAACTACAAAGTGCTATTTTTCAACTTAGTTGCCATCGTTACCTATGGGTTTTCACATGTAAGGAACAAGAGCGTTGTATTCATAAAAATCTACACCATGCATCAACTGTTTCACAACTGCAATAATGACATCGATGCTAGGAAACTGTTGCCCACGCAGTCCAACTTTCATCAGCCTGAACAGATGGAAATCAGAAGGCATAAAATCTAGACTATACAAAGGATGTTGTATGACAGTTCAGCCAAGACTGATAATGTTCTCAGCTGTCTTCACAGTGGTATAACACCTGGTACTACCATGTCGAAAGAGAAATGTCTTCTTCTCTGGCCTGATCTTGGATTTGAGCCTTCAGCTTATTAGTGTCATGATGTACTTGACAGTTAATGATTCGTCTGGATTCTGGGAAATCCAGAAGGATCACCCCTTTCATACTCCAAAAGACAGTGCACATCTCTTCAGCCTCTGAAGGCATCATCTCAAGCTTTTTTTTCAATGGGGAATTCGCACCACTCCAAATTCTGCCGCTTTGACTCTGGTTCATACAGTGACAGCATGTCTCATCATTAATAAGGATGAAATCCATGAAACTGTCACCTTCAGCCTTGAATTAGGTCAATAATTCCTGACAAACTTGCATACTCTGTTCTTTCATTCCTGTGCGAGCATTTGTGGGACCCACTGATGCAAACTTTCTGATATTCCAGCATTGCCACTGTCATTTCCAAATCTCTGAAGTCAATGTTAAGTTCCATACAGAGTTCCCTGGATGTAATCTGCTGATTCATGTGGATGAGTTGATTAAGATGCTCTTTATATTGTGGTTATTGTGGTGTGACAGCTGTCTGGAATATGGCTCATCTTTCATGTTGCTGTTGCCATTGCTGAAATGCACCACTCATCACCTGGCTGTGCTCAGATCCACTGTTTGGTCTCCATCAATGTTCAGCAAGCATCAATGAATGTCAATGGGTGTTATTTCTTCCACATGGAGGAATTCAATTCCACACCTTTGCTTCATATGCAATTCTATGTCAGACGCCATTTTATCAGAGTGCTCCGCTGCTCATAGATTCATAGATTCATAGATTCATAGATTCATAGATACATTAGGTTGGAAAGGACCTACAAGATCATCTAGTCCAACCTTCCTCACACCACCATCCCTACCCACCAAGCTACTAAATCAAATCCCTCAGCACCTCATCTAAACGCTTCTTGAACAGTGCTAGGGACGGTGCCTCAACCACCTCCCTAGGCAGGCCATTCCAGTGCCGGACCACTCTCTCAGAGAAAAAATTTTTCCTCAAGTCTAATCTAAATCTTCCCCGGCACAACTTGTGGCCATTCCCTCTCGTCCTGTCATTAGTTACCTGGGAGAAGAGGCCGACCCCCTCCTTACCACAGCCTCCCTTCAGGAAGTGGTAGAGTGCAATGAGGTCTCCTCTGAGCCTCCTTTTCCCCAAACTAAACAATCCCAGCTCCTTCAGCCGCTCCTCGTAAGACCTGTGCTCCAGACCCCTCACCAGTTTTGTTGCCCTTCTCTGAACACGCTCCAGGGCCTCGATGTCTCTCTTGTAGTGAGGGGCCCAAAACTGAACACAGTACTCGAGGTGCGGCCGCACCAGAGCTGAGTACAGGGGGATGATCACCTCCCTGCTCCTGCTGGCCACACTATTCCTAATACAGGCCAGGATGCCATTGGCCTTCTTGGCCACCTGGGCACACTGCCGGCTCATGCTGAGCCGAGTATCAACCAACACCCCCAGGTCCTTTTTCTCTATACACTCCTCAAGCCATTCTGCCCCAAGCCTATAGCATTGCATGGGGTTATTGTGGCCAAAGTGCAGGACCCGGCACTTGGCCTTATTGAACCTCATCCCATTGACCTCAGCCCAACTGTCTAGCCTATCCAGATCCCGCTGAAGGGCCTCCCTACCCTCAGGCAGATCAACACATCCTCCCAACTTGGTGTCATCCGCAAACTTACTGAGGGTACACTCAATCCCCTCATCCAGGTCATCAATAAAGATATTAAACAAGACGGGCCCCAATACCGATCCCTGGGGGACACCACTCGTGACAGGACGCCAGCTGGACTTGACTCCATTAACCACTACCCGCTGGGCACGGCCCTCTAGCCAATTCTCAACCCAGAGAAGAGTGAACCTGTCCACACCATGGGCTGCCAGCTTCTGCAGGAGAATACTGTGGGAGACCGTGTCAAAGGCTTTGCTGAAGTCCAGGTAGACTACATCAACAGCCTTTCCCTCATCTACCAGTCTGGTCACCCAGTCGTAGAAGGAGATGAGGTTGGACAAGCACGACCTGCCCTTTGTGAACCCGTGCTGGCTGGGTCTGATCCCCTGATTGCCATGCACGTGCCGTGTGATCTCCCTCAAGATCAATTGCTCCATAACTTTCCCTGATACCGAGGTCAGGCTGACAGGCCTGTAGTTTCCCGGATCTGCTGTCACACAGCAACAAAATGTAACAGAATGTTTGTGGAAAGGTTCAGCTTCTACAGTCATGTCACCAACATTTGCTTCTGACATCTCCTATCCTTGTGAACATTGCATTTTTGGGATATAGAACTGCTATAGTTACCACCACATCTTTCTAATTAAATGTGTCTGCAGAAAAAGTCTGGGATTGTTAACTTTTCTCTACTTCCTGTATTTTGTCTTTTGGTATATTGAAGGATATCATTCACTTCTGACACTGCAATAAAATAGGAGGCTTTGCTTTCAGAGTTATCCTTGTAAGAGAGGCAGTAGTGGAACTGTATTTTCTTTCCAAGTAGAACACAATAATTCATGAAAAGCTTAACTTATTTCAAGGTATCTCATCATCATTGCAATTATGAAATTAATGCCTACATATAGAGTGGATGAGGAAAATATTGCCACATAGTAAAAGCTATATGAAGTAACTGAAGTATGTTTTGTCAGTTTATCAAAGCGTTCACACCATCTATGGTAGGGATTTCTAACTACCACCATTTTGTCATTCTTATGAAATACTGGAGGAGAAAAAAGACATTAAAAACAGCATTAAAAGGCCCCATTTTACTCCAAGCCAGTTTGATGTTAAGACTGCTATTTAGGAGAATCATATACCATAGCCTACTACTTACACATAATTTATTAATGTATAAATCTTAAAATGAAAATAATTTGAAACAGTTAATGAGTAAGAACATCCTGGCAAAGATATGCAAATTATAAAATGTAATATTAGAAGTGCAGTTTCGTAAAATCAATGCTCATATTCTTTCAAGAAATGTTTTGTATTTCAATAGGTGTTTAACTCCCATTAAAAAAAAAAACTAAAATTAAAAATAAGGTTGTTTTCTTGAGTATTTCTGCATATGAATGATAGCAAATGGATTTAAACAATAAAGTTGTATTTAAATTACAATAAACATGTTCTTGACTGTCCCTCACTTTTGACTATATCTACTTCAGAAAAGTCATCCTGTAATTCATTTTATTTCTTGAGATGCTTCTATTTACTGAATCTCCTACCTCATTCTTTAATTTTCCTAACACTAATTCAAACCCATAAGCACAGAAGCCAAATGAAGGTTCACCAAACCCCTTGTGCACTCAAGCTGCCAAGTTTTGCACAGCTCTACTTAAGACTCACATATGTGATCACTCACTTTGAACAAGCTACAATCACAGCAACCAAGGAATTTTCACCAGTTTAGAACAAAGCTTGCTTCTTTCACTTGAGCCAAAGCTATTGGCAAAGAACACAAAGTGCTGGATTGGCAAGTCAGCATGGATTTAATCCAGAATTCAATTTGAAGCTCCATTACCTACAAGCCTTAGCCCTCGTACCAATTGAGGAAATGCCTACTGCTTTTGATAACATAAAGGATCAATTCCCAGTGGAAGTACATAAAGTTGTGCAGTGGTTCAAGAACAGCTATGTTAATGGAGGAGTCTTGCACTTTTTTATTAACAGAACAATTAGGAATTGACAACTCTACTGTTCTCTGCTAAATTTTCATTGATGGAGTACAGTGGCAATTTATCATAGACAGTCTTGTTGAGCAGAACTTGTGCTTCCATTGCACTTTGAAAGAAAAATAACATGAGTCAGAAACCAAGATGGATATTATTTGAGTACTATGACTTCATATACTCATACTCTTTTGACTTAGTTGTGCTTACACCAGCACAGCTTGGCTTTTCTAGCAGCTGATATGAATCCCTTATCCTGGTAAACATTGCATTCTTGGGCTATTGAACTGCTATGCTTATCACTGCACCTTTCTATTTAAACATGCCTGCAGAAAGCAGCTGGGACTGTTAACTTTTCTCTACTTTCTGTATTTTGTATGCAGATATGTTTAAGGATATCAAATCTCATTTTCATCTTCTACCACTGTCTTTACATCAGGCATTCAACCATCGTAAGAACTGGTGAAATAGGACCTTGTACACTCAAGTAGGAAGCATACGAAGTTCTGCACAAATATGTGTGGGAACTTTTTCACAGTAAAGATGTCGGAACACTGGAACAGATTGCCCAGAGAGGTCGTGGAGTCTCCTTCCTTAGAGACATTCAAGACCCATCTGGATGCCTACCTGTGTAACCTGTCCAGGGAGCTGCTTTGGCAGGGGAGTTGGACTTGATGATCTCTAGAGGTCCCTTCCAACCCCCAAAATTCTGTGATTCTGTGAACCAGTAATCTTGAGTTGCATAGGGTTGCAACTTGAAAAATCTAGCAGAACACAGGAAGTTTAAGTTTATAGTATTAAAAAAATATTAGCCAATATAATTAATACTACTTCTCCACTTTCTTATTAAAGGGAGCAAATATGGACTACAATGAGTTAAGCTTACTATAGAAAGAAGTGGTACAAAAAATAGGAAATCTTAGAATAATACCACATTCCTGGAGATACGAAATAGCTTGACATTAGTTAATTATCTGGACAAAAGTACTGAACTAAAATATTACCACCACTCACTATATCTGCTAAACATGATGGATAAGAGGACTCCGGTAAGGAGAATTCTGGCTTGTTAAGCTGCTAATTACCACTAGTCCACTTGCTCAAAATGCCATTGACAGCATCCAGGTGCAGACAACTTGCAAAAGCATGAGAGTACAAGCTGTTGTGTCCACACATACTACCTGATTATTAAGGTGCTCTGTGATTGTTTGGTTTTGATTGTTTGTTT
This sequence comes from Callipepla californica brunnescens, assembly GCA_023055505.1. Taxonomy (NCBI): domain Eukaryota; kingdom Metazoa; phylum Chordata; class Aves; order Galliformes; family Odontophoridae; genus Callipepla; species Callipepla californica. The sequence continues at coordinate 79,070,398 of JALIRH010000001.1, read as the reverse complement.
GTTTGTTTTTGCAATATGTGAGCATATATGAAATATCTAATAGACAGTTTGTCCATGAAAAAGACAACTGTTCTCACTGATATCTATGTGGAAGAGAAGGAATTCTTGCCAAATTATTACTGTATGATGTTGTATTTATGTACATGCTGATGTAAAAGACAAGTTAGCTGATCATAGCTCCTGTTATTAACTTAGTTTTACTGGAACATCTTTTTTTTTTCTTTTTTGGAACTCTGGACTTCAACCATTTTATCTTTATGTTCTTCTTACCACTAGCTTACCGTATAACCCAAAGTAGTCAGTGAGGGCCATATAGGAGAGATTTTACACCATCATGCTGGGATACAAGGTAAAGAAATGTAATATTTCATTTATAGTACTGTAAATGAGAGTGCTTTTGTATCTTTCAGGTAAACATTGCCTTTAGCAGAGCTGAGAAGAATCTTCCTTAACCAACTCTTTTTAACTGATAGCAACACTCATACACTATAATCTTGAATGAAAGACACATCTACCTTTCTATGTATCTGCTTATTTTTGCGTATTCCTAAATCCCATCTCCTAGTTGCACAAATGTCAAAATGAAATTTTATGTGCTTGTTTTGAATTAGAAGCCCAATTTATTTATTTATTTATTTTTAATATGACTATATCTCTGTTGGAGGTTGTTTTTATGTCACAAGGATTGACAGCACTCCATGAACATGCTTAATTAGAAAAGGGAAATAATTATAGTTCAAATTATTACTTGTATTTTAAAATTAACTTTTTGTGATTTTATGTCCAAACTACTTTTGCTGAAATTACAAAGGACATAATTATTTTTTAATATTATATACGTATTTCTCCCTTTTTTCAATCTTTTCCTCTCTGTTAAGTTTGAACTACTTTCAGTAAGAGTGAAAAATAACTAAAAAACTCCGCTATCTAAGTTAGAACAACGTAAAACAAAAGCAAATCACCTTATTACCATTTGTTGTAGGTCAAGAACAAATATTTACAAACTAAATGGCCATGGGCTGGCAGCACATGACCTGCAAAGAGCAAAGACACGCTCTTTGCTGGGTAAAGAACTGCCTGGATGGCTGGACCCAGAGAGTGGTGGCGAATGGAGTTAAATCCATCTGGCAACCAGTCATGATTAGTGTTCCACAGGGGTCAGTACTGGGGCTTGTTCAATATCTTTACTGATGACCAGGGTGAAGGCATTAAGTGCCTCAGAATATTTGCAGATTATGTCAATTTGGCAGGAAGTGATGATCTGCCTGGGGGCAGAAAGGCCCTGCAGAGCAATCTGAACAGGCTGGATCATTAGACTGTGGCCAATGGCATGAAGTTCAACAAGACCAGGTGCTGAGACCAGTACTTTGGCTGCAACAACACCAAGCAACACTACAATCTTGGGGTACAATGGCTGGAAGACTGTGTAGAAGAAACTCTCAACTCTCAGCTGAACAAGAGCCAGCAGTGTGCCCAGGTGGCCAAGAAGGCCAATGACATCCTGGCTTGTATCATAAATAGCATTGCCAGCAGGAGCAGGGAAGAGATCACCTCTCTGTACTCAGCCCTGGTGAGGCCACATCCTGAGTACTGTGTTCAGTTTTCAGCCTCTCACTATGAGAAAGGTGTCAAGGCTCTGGAGCATGTCCAGAGATGGACAACGAAGTTGTGAGGGGTCTGGAGCACAGATCCTATGAGTAATGGCTGAGAGAGCTGGGATTGTTTAATCTATAGAAGAGGAAGTTTAGGGGTGATCTTATCACTCTCTACAAAGACCTGAAAAGAGGTTGCAATGAGGTGAGAGACCTCTTCTCCGATGTAACTAGAAATACAAATAGTGAGAATGGCCTGAAGTTGCACTGGGGATGGGGGGGAGGGGTTAGGTTGTATGTTAGGAAATACTTCTCTGAAAGAGTGCTCAGGCCCTGGAACAGGCTGTCCAGGGGGGTGATGGAGTCACAGTCCCTTGAGGTATTCAAGGAACATTTAGATATTGTACTGAGGTACATGGTTTAGGAAAAAATATTTTTGATATGTGGTTGGTTGGACTGGATGGTCTTAGAGGTCTTTTCCAACCTTGGTGATTTTATTATTCTAAATATTGTACAAAAGCTAGTGAACAAACATTATTTTTCTGGAAAGTTAAACTTCCTCCCACAGAGAAATTCACTTTAAAACCATAGATCATACTCTTAACTATTTTTTTTAATATTGTTACACTGAAACTGAAATATTATATAGGTTACTCCAAAAGTAATGCCTCCTATTTTCTTCCATGGAAGCTATGACAGATACAAAGAGCACAATAGCACTATTTGATAAATTCTCAGCTACATAATATTGTTCTTCTATGTAGTCATCTCGATTATCTATGCATTTTCACCAGTGATAAGCAAGTCATCATACCATGCTTGTAAAAATCTGCACAAGCTGTGCATGTCTGTTTAGAGTGTGGTTTGTCCTTCACAGTGCTGTTGCCACTGATGAAAAGCATCACTCACCATCTCACTGTGCTCACATACACTGTTAGACCTCCATAAATGTTCAGCAAGTGCTGATGAATGTCAGTGTGTGCCATTTTTTCCATGTGTGGGCATTCAGTGATGCACCTTTGTTTCATAGACACATCCCTGTCAGATGCCATTTTGTCATAGTGCCATTTGTTGCAAAACAAGATGTAACAGAATGTTGGCAGGAAGGTTCAAACTCTACTGTTACACCACAAACATCCACCTCTGAAACTGTGGGCCAAGATAATAAAATAGGAGGCATTACTTCTGGAGTAGCTCTCATACATTAATATAGGTGTATTGTAATAAAAATGCTTGTATTTAACCATAGACGTGAAATAGTTCTTCTTAATCAGACTGATTAAGCACATATTTCATCATAAAAAGTTGACATGTAATATGAGCTTGGAAACCTCAAAGATATTTAACATTCAATAGGATTGCAGTGGAGTTTACATTTTAAGTACATGTACAGCACTGAAAGAGAGATTCTGAGCCCACATCTTACACATATGAATAAATAATGTTAAAGCTAATAAGATCTCTGAGAGAAAATTATGATTGTCTTTAATCACTAACCTTAAGCAGCAGCAGACCATATTATCAAACACCTTCATTTCTTATAAAACTATCTATCACACACAATATAGACCTGATGAAAAGGAAGGTGGAAGTAATCAGGACAGAATGCCAATTACCTCATTACTTGTCATAGCACATTGTAACTGGAAATTGCTTCTTTCAGGTTCTGTTTGCTCAGGCAATTACAATAAACTCTCTGCTTGACATGTTGTTTGCACAGATGTAGTGCATTAATAAACATGAGGGCTAATCTGAATTATTGAACCAGCCGCAATAATTCCAACAAAGGATTTATAATAAGTCCAAGAAAGCTGAGGTATCACTGGAATTCCCTGTAAGCAACACTGACATACTTTATCACATGTAAAATCCTCAAATTTAATGTACAGTACTGGAATATGTCCCATAGGTATTTTATATTTTCTAGTACTCTAAGCCCTCAGCAACTTCTATTATGAAGGAGACTCAGCGCTGCTAAGGGAAATGGCAATATCACAGACTCACTGGAAAATTACTTTATTTGCCTTATGTTTTACACACCTTTCAGACCCTTATTACTGCAATTTGTCTCCCCACCCCTAATTTTACTAAAATAAATATGCTACACAGGAAAGCATGAAGGGTTTTGCATTAAATGTTCCATAGTGTCAAACAGAACTCTAATGCTTATGACATAAGAGAGGAATATTTATTTATTTCTTAAAATGTTTGACAAGAGAAAATAATCTTCATAATATGCTCTAGTTGTAATGGAAAGCAGAAAGCTGTAGAGGAATGTAGAGCTCAGAAGAAGATGTTTGTCCCACCCGGATCAGTGAAGCAAAATTTTCTGTGAAACACTGACAGTGCACTGGGAAATTTTGTAATATGGAAAACCTCTGTATGCAGCATGTATAGTCATTTATTACAAACATATTTATGTATCTGAACTACCAGTGTTTCCTCCCCATCTTCCCTCTGGAAAATCACCTCTGCAATTTTGATCTGATTGGTAAGCACAATCCTGGTAACTTGGGCCATACACCAAGAATCAAGCTGAGTCCAATGATCTGACTCATCTGTCAAATTTGTTTGTATTAAATCTGATTTTAGAAACAATTGTACAAATATTTTTATCTGCTTCTGTAGTCTGCTGCTAGATAAGAACTCCACACTTGCTATGCCATTCATATAGGATCCTAATGATGCTTGTTTCTTGCTAGCTTCTTCCCAGTGACCTGAAGAGTCTGAAGCTCAAGTTGCACAAAATACTGCATGATGAGTATAGGAGGCACTGAAACAAATTAAATTCCACTAGAGCAATTCTGATACACCATGATGTGCTTGTCAAAGCAGGAAAATTGTTGTGGTGTGGGTGATAATACAAACTTGTAATTCCAAAAATGCTCTTCTACCTACAATGTTAGCATATTTGCATTTGCTACCCGAAGATGGTTGATGAGGTGGAAGCTTATGGATCTGGAATTTAGTTAGAGAATCTGGGTCTGGATTTTGAGTCATTATTAATTTCTCTGAGCTACCCTTCTGTGTCAAGAAATTCCCACATTGAACTGTAAACATCATCTGGAGTACTGGCAGCAGGAGAAGGGCTCCCAAGTAATGGACGTTCAATTCTACCTATGGGTACAGATGAAAAACATTCTCTTCATTTTCATAACATACTCAGAAACTAATGCTAATAAAAAAGTGGCCTTGTACATGATTATGATTCATTCTTACATGTTATAGTATGTACTTTAATGAAAGACTGACATTTGAACATAGACTGCTTATTAACATTCTTCTCATTATTTAATACGTATCCTTACTGCCTACCATGTCAAATACTATTTTTATTTAAAAGTGATAGTACATCTTCAAAGCACTTCCTCAAACCAACATCTCCTCTTTAGGCATCGTATTCAATCATAGAATCATGGGATATTGTGAGTTGGAAAGAACCCATGAGGATCATCAAGTTTGACCGCTGACTCCTTTACTGACATTCACATGGTTCATAAGGGGTCAAAACTTGTTACCTCAACTAACAAAATAACTGAGGACAAGGCAGTGATGTCTGTAAAAGGCAAGACACTTGAACCACTTGGGTTTGATAATATCAAGTTAGCATTTTTTGTTAAACGAATAAAAAAACAGCTATGTGATGGAAGTCATTGATTCAACATATACTCAATCTCCTGCAGAAATCTACTTCAAATATATTGTTGGGTTAATTTTGAATTGGTAGGGTTTACTGAATGGCAAGGTGGTCATGTGACAGTAGCTAATCTAGATCAACCTGTACTCACAAATCATGAATAGCTCATAGAAACATGATAATTCCACAGTGATATTCTCTGCATCATCTTCTTACAGGGCACTGGTATTAAAAACAAACTTTCTAACACCGTCCAAAATGAAGTACAGGACATATTCTAGAGTCAGCCTCAGCTGTTTCAGTTCTCAGAGTCAGCCTCAGCTGTGTCCCCCTTCCAGTAAGAGTGCAATACAAGCACAGTATCAGCAACTCTCCTTCCCCACTTCTATGACTTGGGCTCTGTGGCAAATACATGCAAGATGAGACTGGAGTGTGGTGATTCATTCCACAGAGACCTCAAATCAGTATCACTGGGGAATCGGGAACTGAATGCACATTACCATGACTCATGTCCATGTATCTATGTGAACATAGTTCATTAAGAGCATTAGAAGTGAAGGAAAACAAACTTGGCAGAAGACAAAATCCTCTTTCTGTGTAACATTCCAATGTATTGTATCTATACAAGAGGTTTCCTCCTTTTAATTCTCCTGGTACAGGGGGTGTTTTTCATTATGATACTGGTAAAAACAGTAAATCCATACAGAGTAAGGTCATGTTTCTCATATGATGAACTGACAGTGTGATCTTTTTTATATTAAGGAGAAAAAATGTTCACAACTTTTCAAAGAAAACTTCATCGTAATTGAGTTCTCTTATGATATGTCATAATTAATAGCATGGATATTTTATAAAGAAATGCAATTTAATCTACAGTTTTCAGTTTCCGGTGAGACACTAGATTACTCAGACATTAGAAACTTCATTCATATGGTGAAATTCAGATATTTATCATCTGTTTTAAGTTCTAGAATAACAAGTTCTGTTCTTTCTCAGTTTGAAATAGATAGCTTCCACAACCATGTGCCTGGTCAAAAATTTTTTTATAATTATTTGAAATGTGAAGTAGTCCTAAGCAACACAGACATATTTCAGGAAATACCCTATGCATCATAATCTAGAAAATGCAGAGCATTCTAACAGAGGTGAAATTTGGTGAATTTTACAATTAGAATGATACTGAGAAATCTTACCAAAAATGTTCTTTATTGAAACTGTTGCCTGAGAGATTCATGGCTGGCAAATTGGCTTATTTTCACCATCAGTATTTGCTAGAATAGTGAAGAACAATTCCGTCCTGGAGTATGTTTGATATCTTCCAGAATCTTTGCTGTTTGTTCTACAGCATAAGAAACAAGAAACTGTTATATTGGAGAAGGCCTTTGGATTTAGAGTGCACTCTGTGCCTTAACGATGACTAAGGCACATACCTTTAATTTCAGATTAGATAACCACTTGCAATAAACGTTTACATCATATTTTTAGTTGGAAGGACTTTCAAGAAATGATATGTGCTCCAGGAATTCCAGAAGTGCTGGGGGTCTTTCTCAGTGCAGGGTGGCTGAAGAATAATATTCAGAATACCTTGTGATAAGATACAACTGCTAAGAAATTTATACTGTGTTTTAATTATTGAATGAGTCCTTTAGGCAAATAGATCTGATCTGGATTCCTAGATGATTACCTTTGTCATCTCTTTCTGGACTTCCTTCATGGTCATTCCCACTCAGCATTTGAGAGTTGACTGCACTGCATATATGTTGCCATGTAAGAAAGTATACGTACTCAGTGAGAGATTTCTTAACTCCTGGTAATTCAAATCCTGAGTTTGTACTTACTACAGGATTTTTTTTTTCTTCCACAGCTAACTGAAATTTCAGTGAATTGGTAAAACAAATATTTACTCATTTTTACAAATAATGCTGATTCCCTAATCCAGGCATACCTAACCTCCACACTACCATGGCGGTGGCTCTGCCCTGTTGAGTGGCTCATCTCTCAGCAACAACCACGTGTCAGTGTGTGATCAGCACTGTCTCGGCTTGAAACCAGAACATGGAGAGGGCATAGTGCAGTGCTAACTCAAGGTATGTCAAATAATTTTATACATTTTGATACACTGGCTAGACACAGTACTGTGAGCAGTGAAAAATATGTAGCTGTGTTTTCCGTTTTGTGAAAGGAATTTGAGGGTAGTAGTCCAGATGATGAAAAAATCACTTTTTTTTTTTTTTTTTTTTTTGCATATTTGCTATTCACTTTTCACTTAACATCACTGCATTGCTTGGGAATATTCAAATTGAATATATAGGGTTGTAACTAAAAATTTTCATCGTGCTTCTTTATTATATATTTATCCACACACACACACACACACATATATATATATATATATATTTATATACTTATTATAACCCCATCTTACCAGATAAATATGTCTCTCACTTCACAATCACACCTTATTCACAGCAGCTTTTTTTGACAGTACACACATTTGTGAATAACTGTTCTCAAGGATAAAGCAGAGGAAGTGTAACATTTCATAAAAAAATTCTGACAAACACCTGGAGAACTTACTAATCACTTTCATCAGACCAGACAGATGCATTAATTTCCCTAAAACAAGATCAAATACCCCATTAGTCTTACGGGTCTTTTTGCTCTTTTTTTATTTATATACATAAATGATAGTATGTATTTTATATTTAGTCCAAGACAACTCCTCTTCACTCAAAAAGGCCCAGGCAAGACAAAAAGTTGGACACCTATGCCCTAGGGAAATTAATCATCCCAGGATCCCAATACACTTCAAAGAGAAAGAGAGAGACTCCAGATGTTTATTTTGTTTGCCTTCAAACACTGAATCATGTTCTGGAAATGTCTGACTGAAGTTAACTTTTGTGATAAAACCTTAGGTACTATTTTGATTTTATTTGTTCATCTCCTTTTATCTTCGTAAAACCGACTTAATTGTTTTACTCTCTCTCAGAGGAAAATACCCTTATCCATGCCCAGAAGTGAAGATTTTAAAGTGAATATTAACATATCAACAGATAAATACAATATATGGATTTATACAGACACCTTTTTAAAATCATTTTCACAGATATAAAAATGTATAGTGCAATTAAGTACTATCTGGAGTACTAAAATCAAAAAAGAAGCTTAGCGTATGACATGTAAAGCTCCTCAGCAAACCAAACATGCAGACATTGGCTCCATGGAAGGACTATTTCTCCCTTTTTGATTTACATTTTGTCCTCCTAGAAATGCTATGGGATTCTTATTTGCCAAATTTTTTGTCAACTAAACAATTGAAAACTCTACTGTAAAGGTAAAGGGTGTGATCAGTATCTACCAGAAATCCCCTTATAACTACAGCTACCCACTAATAGGAAGAAAGCACTAAGAAACTGAATCAAAACATGTATTTATGACACATATGAAGTTCATCTTGTGTACATAGAATGTCAGGCATCTCATTCACAAGCTTTTATATAAATGGTTTTATTTTCAAGGGCATCTTCAAGCTTCTTTCATCTCGTAGGAGTAACAGCAAATAGCTGATTGACTCTAGCCTTTCAGGACTGTGAGCTCTACACACATCTTCAAGTCCTATTAGTAATAATAGTGGTTTTTAAACATCAGAATAAATGTGAGGACTGTTTTTTCCTTTTTAACTAGAACAACTACAATCCTGTTTGAAAGCAAGGAAGAGAATAGAGATATTACTGACAGAATGGAACCACTAGCCAAGATATCAAAAAGTACTGCATCTCCAGCAATGTTCCCCGATTAATATTCCATTTTGAAAAACAGCCACAGAAGCAGGTAATTCAAGAATTAGAATTTTCTTTATATTCTTTGAAATGTGTTGCCACTGTTTCACAGAAGTTCCAGTATATCAAACAGACTTTCATTATCTTGTGCAGAGGAATGGTTTTACAGCAAGACACTGCACATATAGCTGATATTATAGACAATCTTAACAGTTCCAACAAATAAAGATTTGCTCAATTGTACTGCAAAAAATTCTCACTTCTTTTCCTTATTAATTTTTATTAAAAGGCTCAGATACAAGGGATGCCTTATCCTTTCTGTTTTTCCTCAACAGCTAAGTGGGCCCATTAATGCATAAATACATAAATAAACAAAGAGGAGAAAGAAGTTAAAAATGTCTTGAAATTTAAGTTTAATTACTAGAATTAATTGAAAGTACAGTCTATAACCTGTAATTTGTATGTGATTTTGAGTATATTTCTTCATCATTGTTTTGAGATTCACTTAACCAGAAAATGGAAACATGAAGAAAAAAGTAGAATGCAGGTTGCTAAGACATAGATAATCTGATAATTGGCTTTCTTCAGGTAAACCCGAAGGTTAGGTAGTAAAAGTCCTTTACAATTCTATTACCTTTGTCCTTTTATACCATCGTACTATGTGATAGTCTTAAACAATTTCACATATTTTGTTTATTCATGGGAATGGATGGACTTTTAAAGTGACAATCTAGGCAAATCACACAAAGAACTGTCATTGTACTGATAGATTGCAACAGTCAAAAACTCACAGTGGCTTTCACAAAGCTAGCCAAGGGTATATCTTCTTTTGTTTGCTTGAAACTTTATTTCAGTTATATTTTGACCTTGTTATATTCTTTCAGAAGTCTTCAGATGATTAGCGTCCTTTTATGCTGAACTGAGATGCTTAACACATTCAAATCCCCCACTGCACAGAATCACATGCTGGGAAGGATTAAATAATACAGCTAATTGTGTAGTTAGAATGCATGTCTCAAAGTGTCTATCACAGTCCTTGGTCAGTTAACAGTTAAAGCAAATAATCTGAACTCTTTTGTGTCCTTCTGTGCAATGTTTTCTTAAGTCAATCAATTTCCAAACCTGGGGAAAATTGTATCCCTATAGAGTTTCTTAAGACACTGAAGGCATTCACATAATACAAGCAAATACGAGCAAAAATGACTATTACATTTCCACTTATTACTGTTAGCAATATTAATCATGACTTTACAGCCTCTACGTTCCATGTTCCATAAAATGAAATGTCGGTGGTATTATAAAAGGTCTAAGCCTATTTAAAAACATTAATACCATCAATAAATATCACTATTTGTTCATAAGGCTAGGCACCGTAAGTGCTAAGTTCAACTCGTCACTTGATTATGATAAGCCTCTTCACTTTCAGTTCGTAATTCAGGAATAAGAAGAACTTGCTTCTCAGTTTGTTTTCTCAGCTTAATCTTCAGTTTAATACTCATTTCAGTATTAACCCTGATTAGTTTTATTGATGTTTAGAACATTTGGGCCCAAGTTATCCATTTGTCTGAAAGAAAAGTAATTATTTTTAACACAGATGCAATGTGCAACACAAATTCAAATGTTTCTAAGACACTATAAAAAGCATATCTGTTTTTGTGGGTTATTCATATATATGCATAAAAGAGGTTCACAAAATGCTGATTAGCTTGAAAATAATCAAGCAAGTTGGCTGCTAAAAAGGAGCAGTGCAGAGTTTCTTACTTCTGATTTCCAATGTGAGTGTTTCAAATCTTTTAGTCCCTTAAGGCAATGAACAATGTGTACTTATTCTGACCAAATCTTTTGTCACTGAGAATCACAATAGCTTGTGGCTGCTGATTATGAGAGAGAGGACATACAAGGGTATGAACCTGAATAAGCATCCTATAAACAATTACTTTACACTCATATAAATAAGTAATAAAAAAGTCAATGTATTAATTTAAAGACAACTGATGGAGTTGTCTGAATGCTTAACTAGTGCAAGCACATTTTATTTATCTCCAGCAAATACAGATAATCAGAAGTCCCTTACCAAATTGAGTTTCTAGAACACTACAGTAAGTACTAATCAACCACAGATGACAAAGTTACAGACTTTGTATTCCTATGTCCCATGCACCACATACTGTTTTCCTTAGCATGGAAGAGAATATTATATGTTTCAGGTAGCTCTCATAAAAGAGCAATATTAACATCAATTAAAAAAATATCCACAAATATTTTGGCGTATTTGGTTCTCTGCAACACGTTAGTTTATATCTGATGTTGTTGGGCATTTGGTTAACAGCTGAGGAATACTGGAAACATCTGTCAACTCTGGAAGTTTCACATGTGTGGATGTTCACTGGCACTACCAAAAACAGGCTAGGAACAAACCATACCTGATTTGATCATCAGGTATAATAATCATGAATTCACTGAAGGTAAGTCATGCCTGATCTGATAAGCTTCAGTAATTTCTTAAGTGTGAGGAGAAAGAAGTGAATGTTGTCTTCATCAACTTCATTAAAGGTTTTGACTCTGTATTCCATGAAATCCTCATAGAAAACCTGTAGAAGTATGTGCTAGATGAACAGATAGCGGATTGAAAATTGGCTGAATGGTCAGCCTCAGAAGGTGGTGATCAGTGGTGCCTAGGAGACCAGAAGGTAGCAGTGTAGCACAGTACTGGGGCCAGGTCTGGGTCTGATCTTTTTTAACATCTTCATAAACAATTTGGATGATTGAGTAGAGAGCAGCCTCAGTAAATTCTCAGACAACACAAAACTGAGGGGAGTGACTGACTCACCAGAGGTCTGTGCTGCTAGCCAAGTGGACCTTATCAAACTAGAGAAGTGGGCTGAATCTCAAGTGCAACAAGGAGAAGTGCAGAGGAAGAAAAATTTCAGGTATTAGAACATGCTGGAGGCCACCCAACTCTAAAACAGGTCTACACAATAGGATCCAATTTGAACATGACTCATCAGTGTGCCCCTGCTGCTTAGAATGCTAATGATATTATTGGCTGTATTAGGCAAAGTATCACCAGCAGGTCAAAAGAGGTGATCTTACAGCTCTACTTGTTAATGAAGTCACGCCGGTTGTGCTGTGTTTAATTCTGGTCTCCCCAGGACAAAAGAGACATGGAGCTATCAGAGAGAGTCCAACAGAGGACAACAAACATGATCAAGGAGCATTTCTTCTATGAAGAGAGACTGAGAGAGTTGGGACTATTGAGCCTGGAGAAGAGAAAGCTTGGGGGCATCTCATAAATACCTGAAGGGAAGATGCAAAAAACATGGAGCCAGACATTTTTGTATGGTCTTCAGTGACAGGACAAAGGGAATAGTCACAAACTGAAATACAAAGGGTTCCATCTAAAAATCCAGAAGCACTTCTTTACTGTGTGAGTGATGGAGTACTGGCACAGTTTGCCCAGAGAGGTTGTGGATTTTCCCCCTTGGAGATCTTCAGAAGCTGTCCAGGCATAAATCTGTGCACCCTTCTCTGGTTGCTCCTGCTTGAGCATGTGTTGGGCCAGGCGTATACAGAGGTCCCAAACAATCTCAGCCACACTCGGACTCTATGATTCTTAATAAAAGGCTGAGAGTGCTGAGACTCTTCACCCTGCAGAAGAGAAGGGCCAGAGGGATCTTATCCATGCACACAGATATCTGATAGGGAGATTTAAGAAAGTGGAGTCAGACTTATCTCAGTTATATTCAGTGACAACTCAAGAGGCAGTTGGTATAATCTGAAAGGCAGGAAACTTTACATAAACATAAAAAAAATAATAATAATCTCTTTATTTTGCAGGCATCAGCACTGGGAAATGTTTAAATAAAAGATGATAGAAAAACAAGGTGAAATTAATTGGTCATATGATGTGATGACTGTTTTTCTCTCTCTGCGGGAATCCCTGTGTTTGAGAGGTTTGCTGATGTCACTGGCAAAATCTGAAATTCTAATGGTCAGTGGTTCTTATTCCCAGGAAACCTCATTCTACCATAGTAATGTAGTTGTTTTGCTTGTTTCAATACCTTTCATAAAATCAGTTTCAGTTACAATCCCATTAACCCACAGACATTCCTAGAAATGTATAAAAGGGATTTTCTGAATATGGGAGGATTTGCTACATCTGCAAGGAAATATTATAAGCATAAAGAAGTCAGTCAACTCTGTTTTCACAACAGTACTTAAAGAAATACTTCCCACTGCTGCCAGCTGTCACTGGGTACTCATTTATACAAAATACAATATATAAATATATATTTCTGATAAAAAATTATTATTTAAACAGAAAGGTAGTGCTCCAGTAAAATAGTACTATTTTCCCAGAAATGAGTTGTAAGAGAAATCTGGATCATTCTTTCTTTATTCTTTTCTTGTTTGAGTTAAGCCAAAAAATGATATGATGAAAAATACCTTCCCCAGAGTATTTCTTAGAATAAGTGAAGTGAGAAATAGGAAAATAATCTCATGAGAAATGCTTTTTGCTGGGAGCCTCCAACCTAAATCTTTGCATCCAGATCACAGAAATTTTATATAGGCAGCTGAATTTGTAGCGATTTAACATCAACCATCTTTGAAGCTACTGCCTTATCTTTTTCTTATCACTAATTTATCCTTGTATCAACTTTTTATTTTATACTGTCCTTTGTTGTATTTACCCCATTGTCACCCCAGCTTTGAGTAAATAAATTTCAGTATTAATTGTAACTTTTTATTATTTTTACTCCTTTAATTTACATATATATATATACCTCAGTATATGAAAATGTTAGCGGCTGTGTGTCTCTGTATTTTTAAATCAAACTGCTTTGTTAAGCATTTTGTGTTTGAGGTTTGTTTTTTTGAGTACATAGGACTAATAGATGAGCAATGGATTTTTTTGCATCCTTTTTGATATCATCCTTAGAACATTGTCATACTCACCACTGACACAAAAATAAACAACAAACAAATGCAAAAACTGGAAACTGAACTATTGAATAGGACATTCTATTAAAAAAATATAGACTGGATACAAAATTTTCACTTACTGTATATTTTTTTAAACTTCTTTTAGTAAGTACATTTCAGAGTGGTATTAAATTCAGAGTTCAGTAAGTCTCTTCAATGTTTCATCTTCTAGGTATTGTATAAATGTCTTTCATGAACTCTTGAGGCCATGCCCATTAGACAGCAATAGAAAGGTTTTTGTTTGACTCAGTGGGCTTTCCTTCAGCCTCTGTTTTCAATGCTAGAAATATCAGAATCATTTGTGATTACCATCGTGGTAATTGACTTGGTAAATTCCAGTATTCAGAGGTGAATGGAGATTGTCCAGGAAAATCTTGATGCAGAGTATCATTAAGTCACACCTTTAAGGGAAGGTTACTCTTGATTTCCATACAAAAGAACTAATACTCAATCCTCCAGAAAACATGTTATCTTTAGTGTGATAATGTACCTTCACAAGCTGAAAATCCGTGGTGTTACTGCACTGTATACTTTTAAAATTTCATCTATCATAAGTGATATAAGACTGTATAAATAACCAGAAAAATTTGGACAAAAATTCTGCAATCAGAAATTTAATTTTTTATCTTCGATGACCATGAAACCCAGGCCAAAGTGCATAATCATTTTAGTGTAATCTGCTAGATATAAGATAAGCTTATGTAAGTTTGTTAATAGGAAAGAGGAAAGGAGAAGTGTGCAGAAAGGAATATTTAAAAGAACATCTGTAAGTATAAACAAAATTATTTACTTGATATATAAAAACTCTTTGTTCAGAAGTGTGCAGGAGGCAAAGAAAGAAATGTGCTCTAGGTCAACACATTTCTTACTTCCCACTTTTTTATAAAACAAGAACTGTGGGCACAGACTGGGTCCCAGAAGAAAATAATTTCTGAGGCTCATATCTCCCTTTATAAAATAGGAGTAGCACAAGTCACCTGGCAATAACTTAAGCTACTTAATTCATAAACATTCTGAGATCACTGCTGAAATGTGCTGCGAAACAGCAGTACACACTCCTTACTATAATCTCTCTTGCTTAATTTTTTTAAAGGAGTTCCACTTTTTCTATGCTGCCTTAGCTTTTTACAGCACGATCACGTATGTAATTATTAAATATACATAAATGGAGTGAATTTCAAGTGCCAGGAGTGGGCACACACACTCCTTGTTCAGAATTTCATAAGGAGTGTTAATATGCAGAGTTGGTGTGTGCACTTGGCAGCTGCGTTGACATGATAGAGTGTCAGCTTCTTTGTTAATGATCCGCATAGGAAAGTATCCCCACATAGGCCTTGACAATTGACATACCATTACAGTCTATTGCGTCAATAATCCATGCATTCAAGTGCTCCCCACTCTTCCAGGCAACCCTGACACAATAGTCTGTAATAACTTTGTGCAATATGGGAACAGGAGGCCTTGATATTAGAATATGATGACTGAAGGAGATGATATGGTCTAGCGTGTAAATGATCCATGCGCTGTAAGTATACTGATCCTCAAGGATCTTTGGATCTGATGTAGTCTCAAGGAGAGTCTCTTTTTTCCCCCCCAAAAAAATGACACAGGATATTTGCATCTTAAAACAAAAGCTTTCCTTCTTGAAAAATTACAGATAAAATGTAGGCTGACATCCTTAACATCTGTGCAGAGAACTGTAGCTGGAAATTGGTATGAAGTCCTGTTCCTTCCTGATGACATTAAAATAGCATCTTCTTCCTCAGTGACAGTTCTCTGTGGATTGAAACATACAAGCTGTCTTCTGTGGCAAAAATATCCCATGGTCCTTTTAGCGCTCTACAGTCAACAAACCAAATCTATGTCTATACAACCATCACTGTTGTGGCCACAAAAAAGCAGAGGCACAACCAGACTAGCTAATATCAACACTAAGAGCAGTTTAACAGTTCAGCACAGGTGAGTAGGTGGGTGAATATTCAGTCACAAAGCACCTGCTGAGCTCCCCACTGTCCCAGCAGAAAGGTTTGTGGAATATGAATTAGCTATTTTTTAAGCTGGCTTTGTTATGTCTATTGAGGACTATATTGCAGCATGGCCATACACTAAGCATCAGAGATATGTTAAAGCTATTTTACCTTTGCCAGTTCTGAAAAACAGGTTACTAAATTTATGATGGTACTTGCCTAGAAATACACACACACAAAAATTAAAACACTCAAAAGGATGGAAAACGACTGCTTCACTGGAACTGTTAATGTCTGTATAGCAAAAGAGCGAAGTTTAAATACATAGAAATGCACTAACACTGATAGAAGCATTGGCTGAAGCTGATAGCTTGCCCCTTGATTTCTGCCATAACACAAGAGGATGCCCAATTACTGATTATTCTAAATTTTCCGTATAACTATCAGGTTGATCTATCTACAGAACCACTTAAATTCTCCTTACAGGCACCCAGAGCCTTAGAAACCTTCAGAGGACATCAGTCACTGATTATACTGGGTGTTTACATGTATATTTGCATGTTCTGCAGTGACGAGATTCTCTAATACCAGCAAACAGCGTTCAGCACAGATCATTTGGCAGCCATTATCTTTCATAACAAGACTTTGTTCAGTACATATCCCTCAATGTATTTCCGTTCTGTTGTTCAGCCCAACAGGATTTGTAGTTATTTTACTCACTCACCTACTGGTTTAATAGAGTTGTAGCTTCCTGTCTCTTTTTATGTTATTATTATTATTTTTTTTAAATAAATGTACCAAGTGGTGATTCAGGCTTGCCCTCTACATTCTGAGTAGCAATCAAGTGTAGAAAAGTCACTTAAAAAAGCTGCTTTCCTCCTTCTCTTCTACCTGTTTTTTATTTAAGATGGGCTCTCTGCCACATACTCTCCGAAGGAGGACATTCCTGTAACCTAGCCTGTGCAGGAAGGAGGTCAGGAGGTTTCTCTCTCCATTAATCCTTCAAACATTTCCTTTCCTACTCCCCAGTTAATGAAAGAAGGGTCCTTTGTTTGTCAGTTACTGTAAGTACTTGCCAGAAATGGAAAAAAAAATGATGCTTTAGGACCTACATTTTACTCTTAGAGGTTCAGAGTGTCTCTCTGCTCTTAGAGAGAAAGCTGAGAGAAACTGGTTTTGGTGTCATTTAAACATATGCAAAGTGGATGTTATATGGTACCACTCTGACTCGTACAAGTACGTGGCAATACCTATTATCTACTCAAACTGACTACCTTATTATTGCAGCATTCATATGATCATTGTTCAGCAGTCTCTGGAAACAAAGGCTATTTTTAGTTAGTGACTTTTGACATTATGTTAATATGTATCAGGGCTAGTCTACAAGTTCTTCTGGCATTTTCTGTAACAAAGCTGTAGTTGTAATCATGCTGGGTTGGATTCAACTCAACTAAAACCACCTGACAATTGGTTATCTAGTCTAATCTTCTATTATCCGTTAACTGTCAGCCAAGAAGTATGCACTTTCAAAGGACAGTTGATCCTATTCTAAAATAGATACATCAGAAGGAATTAATTAGAAATGCTGACCATCTATGTGGTTAAATTTGGGTGACATGGTTCATTTCTTTATGAGCCATGCATAACATACTAGAACCTCATGGTCCCACCTGTGACTCAATTGTAGCGAATACTGCACTGACTTAAATAGATTTATGAGTCATGCATTATGGCTATCAATAGAATTCAGTAGTTTTACACTGTCTAATTTTAGGCATGTAACTTGAGTACTTAAGTGCTTAAGGCCAGTGTCTAAGCAGACATTCTGAATCATTTTCTGGAGGAACCTGTCTCTATGTTTATGGTAGAGGGAGTCTGCTAGTCTCTTAAAATAGGCATCTGTGATTAAGCAGTGTGAATTTTTTCTTTTCTCCCTCTGTAGTAACAATTTAATAGGAGGGATCTTGGAGTTTGCTGAGATTTTATTTACTATTTTATTTTATTTTATTTTACTTTATTTTATTTCTCTTAAATAGCAAAAGTGGCTATAGATATTGTTCAGAAAAAAACTATACATTGGTTCCCTCCTTCAGCACATGGATGTGTATGAATTACTTTCAGCCTTAATTACTGGTTATACTCAAATGTTTTGCTGCACCAGGACTAATAAATGTCCTCAATTCACACTGCAACACAGCACTACCAAAGTCAATCTTTAAAGGAGGAAGGACATCTTTAGGTTGCAAAAGTATGATGCGTAGAAGAAAACTAATTTTGTAAGAAATAAATGGCCTCTACCTTGCTTTGAGTTTTTCCTCTCTTTATACATATTATTTTGCACAAATATGTTATATTTAATGCTGAGTTTATAATTACGAAATTCACATACTCCAAAATAAATGGTCCCATAATGATATGAGGAAATAGTGACCCGAAGTGTCAAAAGTTTTGCAGGACTGTTGATTCTGAAATGATACATACTTAGCTGAATATTAAAAAACAAAACAAAACAAAAACAAAAACACAGCAACATGAGATACACTAAGATGTGTATTCAATTCCAGTAGACTGGTTTGTTAATCTGTGCAAAACAGTTTAGAGTGCTTCCTTAAGCTGAACTACCCTCTCACAGGGGTGAGAGGGTAATTCAACAGGAACCAGTAGAATATTAAGATAGACATGCCCTGGAATGAGAAAAGGAGAAAGAAACGGAAAGAAGGAGAAGACTAAGAACAAGAAGAAGTAAGCTTTGTATCCTCACTGCATATTCAAGAGACAGTGTAGGTCAAAGAAAATTAAAAAAAACTTGTGTTAAGTTTGTCCATATGAATTTTCACTAGCTAAGCATGATCATAGATATATCCAGAAAGCCGTAAATAATGGAGCAACTAGAAATGATTTACAAGTAGCCCAAAGCTCTGTTACAGAAGCTCCATATGGTCCTAACATGAACTCCTACAGGCAGAAACTTAAAAATGATCTGCTATCTGATAGGTAAGTCTGAATTTTAGTCATCTAGACATAGATGGATAGTGGATATTGCATAGTGGATATCGGAGTTACAGTTTAAGCTTACTTTCTATAAATAGAATGGCACTTTAATTTATAATCACCTCTAGAAAAATGGAAATATGGTCCAAATTATAGACGGAGAGGAGAGGAGAGGAGAGGAGAGGAGAGGAGAGGAGAGGAGAGGAGAGGAGAGGAGAGGAGAGGAGAGGAGAGGAGAGGAGAGGAGAGGAGAGGAGAGGAGAGGAGAGGAGAGGAGAGGAGAGGAGAGGAGAGGAGAGGGGAGGGGAGGGGAGGGGAGGGGAGGGGAGGGGAGGGGAGGGGAGGGGAGGGGAGGGGAGGGGAGGGGAGGGGAGGGGAGGGAAAGGAAGGGAAGGGAAGGGAAGGGAAGGGAAGGGAAGGGAAGGGAAGGGAAGGGAAGGGAAGGGAAGGGAAGGGAAGGGAAGGGAAGGGAAGGGAAGGGAAGGGAAGGGAAGGGAAGGGAAGGGAAGGGAAGGGAAGGGAAGGGAAGGGAAGGGAAGGGAAGGGAAGGGAAGGGAAGGGAAGGGAAGGGAAGGGAAGGGAAGGGAAGGGAAGGGAAGGGAAGGGAAGGGAAGGGAAGGGAAGGGAAGGGAAAGAATAGGCAATATCTGCTTTTATTTTTCCACCTGGCCTTCTCAGATGCTTGGAAGAATGTATGACAGGAGCAATTCTCATCCCATGGATGTCTGTCACAATAAGATGTCACTTACATGAGCAGTAATGCTGAGCACTTTGTATACAGAATCAAAACTTTTTCTTTTATAGCTTAAATGTATTTTAATATGGGGATATGTTAATAGTCTGATCTCTACAGAAACCTGATTTTTAATTCATTTTTATTTATTTTAAATTACAATCATATGTTCAGTATGACGTACATTGTAAGGCAAGCTGCAAATTATTAGAAGTAAGTGGAAATAGTGAAATAGTTGATGTCATACTAGCTTTTTGTCATCATGCTCTTTACTGAATGTATTCATACTGAAATGCAGTTAAGTGAGAAGTCTCCCAGGTAGACATGGGAAAGAAGAGATGCTTGGCAAATACCAATATAAAAAAGAAGCTCTTCTTCATCACCATCACCGTGATCTTAAGTCTTCTGGTATAACTTGAAATAACTATGATTTTTTTACAAAGCCAGTCCTAGACTTCTTATGTTAACTTTCCAGACAGTGTAGAGATGTGAGGCATTAGGAATGCTGCTTCAGATAAAGCATGCCAAATACTTGTTTGCTTATTTCTGAAAATGCAATGTCTTGGTGTTTATTTGCAATAGCAAAATAAGCATGTAAACTGGCATAAGTATATGCAGATACATTTATCCATATATAAAATATAATTATGTATACATAATTATATATTTCATATATATACTCTCTCTATATATACTCTAATACATATATGTATTAGAGTAAAATCGACTATATATCCAAAATAATTTGGCCCAAGTGTAAATATAGTAAGGAACACAGAAAATTAACTTTAAAGTAAAGTTTAGTGTAACACAAGCTGTGGAATGAAATCTGGGCTAGAACATAAAGACATCCAAATGATGGCTCACTCAGAACAGTTTCTTTAGGCGTACGCGAGGTTGGTTCCTTGACAATTGTTTACTAGCAGCTTTTAAGACACAAACAGCTGTGAGTGACAACAGTCTGTCATAAAATTTGTCTAAGTTCATGGCAGAGAGCTGCAAACTCTGACACCTACTGAAAGAGGTATCGTATTTGCAAGCAGTCAAAAGTGATTGAAAACCAGATGAATCTGTTAGGATACCTCATGCCATTGAACACTGCTCCCTATGCCAAATACACAGTCGTGATCTACAATCTGTTATCTACTAGCACTCATGCAATAAGGTAACATTGTTAAGAGTTTATTAATATGTACACATCCAAGTCATAAGATTTAACTAGCATTACCAAATATGGAATATTTAGACTACTATCTCCTCAGAAATGCAACATTTTTATACAATTTCTGACAAAATATTAAAAAAAAAAACAACTGGAAATACGCGAAACCTTCTGACTTTAATAGCAAAGAATTATTCTTGGGATAACCAGTTATAATTACTTTACATGCAAGGCACTCTGATTGCATACTGTGATGGGCAACACATTTAGTAGTACTATTTATGTTATTTAATTATTACACTTGGCCTGGAAATGTTCCTCCTTGATTGTACTTAGCTTAATCAAATATGACTTGTGCATCTGAATTGGCACAAGTCCTGCAGGAGCCCACTGGAATGACAAGAAAGTGAAAAGCTACTCTTTCATTCCATTACATCTTAATCTGGCAATTTCTGGAAGGATCAAGGAACCAGAAGAAGTGCCAGCAGCATGCAAGCTCTGTAAGTTCCATTAACAGAAGTGTAAGCAATATAGTGGCATCTGCTCGAGGGCTCATCTACGTGTGAGAAAGTGGTCTCAGATCGACAGGCCATGAAGATGTAGCAACATCAGTGCTGTCTTCTTTCCTTTAAGTCTTCCCAGTGCCCTCCTTCATAAGGCACAAGGACAGAGAAGAAGCAAATCTCCTGGAATTGGATCCCCTGTTAAGGAATGTACTGTGAAGAAATCATGACTGCTTCCATTGAGTTCAACAGCCACACTCACTAACACACACAGGGATGCAAATTGCATCACCAAGCTGATTCCTAGTAAGATGAACATACAATATTCCCATTAAGTTTTTTCTTTGTGACAGATTGTGCAAGTACTGTGACACTACTGTCTTCTTCCTGGTCAAAATTGCAGTACTTCATGAACAGTCCTGGGTCCATTCTGCTAAACACAACCACTATGAGAAGACTTGGGTCTTCACACCGTGGGAAAAAAATATGCATGTTTTTAACTAATCACTAAAATATTTTATTTTTTCAATTTATTTAATTTCATACTCATTTTTAGTATTTTTTGATGTCCTCTCTCATTGATCAGTTAAAAAAAATGAATCTCTGCCTACTATTATTTACCCTTTATAATTGCCTGTGTAATATTCCAGTCAGGATTGTCCTTATTGTCACGGACTCACTGTGATGAATGCTGCAAACCAAAGAACACTATAAAGAAGACAAAAAACAAAGAAAAAAAAAAGAAAAAATGTTTTGTCAGACAAGTAAGACAATCAGGATAATAAACGTTTCACAAGTTAGTTACACATTTTCAGTTATACTATGTTCTTTTATTTTCGGCAAGTAGCAGAATAACAAAAGGTAAAAAAGAGCATTACCTATAAAAACTGTTCATTTAACTGAAGTCATGTTATTTTTCTCTTATGTTTCCTGAAACTTTTTAAATGGAATATTGTGAATATTCAGTGACAGTAGTGTGAAGCTTTCAAGATTATTGGTATGTTTAAAAATAATTAAAGCATATAGGTATTTTTCCAAATAAGTCATTAGTTCACTGCCAAGAAATGTCATTTAGGGCACTTGGAATGCCATGATATTTCATGTCACAATTTGTTTATTAATAGCTGCAGATTGTTTGCTCAAGAGACATGGCAAGACCATAAAGAATTTACTCCATATTTAGCAGTAAATAAACATTTTGTGAAAACAAACTTTGGTGAAAAAATTCTGATGAGTGCAGTCAGCAGTCTTTTTGGGTTGTGTGTTATGTATCAGGAAATTTCTCTCTGTTTAATAACAGTGAATTAGTTTAAGATACTAGGAATTAGAGATTTTTTGCTGAGTCATATTCTGGAAGTAACTAACAGTTATGCAGTTCGGTTTTTTTTTAGTAACATTTTTATTTGGACATCATGGGCTAACATCACAAAATAGCAGGTATTACTTTTGGAGCAACCCTTGTTTTTACATGATGGTGACTACAGGCTAATTCATTGTAAAAAGTCCGATCCAGTTGGTACATTTAAAGTATATTCTACAGTTTTCAGATATCATTGAACGAGTTAGAAATCCACGATGTCATCATTCTGAAAAAAAAAAAAAAATATATATATATATATATGTATATATATATAAACAGCAATGTGTTCACTCAGCGTTTATTTCCCAAATGTCAAAATGTTTAAATTTTTATCCTTGAGAAATGCAGAAGCATGGTCCTTACCCCTGTTATAGGACAAACAGGATATCTACAGTAAAATTTTCTGGAAGTCATAGTGAAAACAGCCTAATACTCTTTTGTAAAATGACTATTTTTCTTGGTTTAATAAACTTGTCACCTGCACAGCAGTTCATAAAATGTTTCAGCTAATGTTCCAGGATAACAAACTCAAATAATGATATTGCAAATACATAAGGGTAAGTGCATTTCGGTATGCATAAATTAGAGGAGTCTCAGTGAGCACCAAATGAAGCCATCTGTGGAAGGTCTGAATGTTTCTGAGCAAAAATCTGTTCACCTAGTTGCTCCAAGGTGATGTGACCAGGTGAAGATACTCTGTTATATCATTGGCACTGGTGGTCACTGAAAATTTAGTCTCAGGTTTCCAACCCTTCCTTTGAATGAAAATCCTAAGAAGAAAGAAAAAACTATTTAGTAAGAGGTTTAGAGCTCTGGGCTGTGTCCTGAAGCAAGTATTTTCTTACTACAAGCATGTTTGTGAACTACTCTACCCCATCCAACTTTATAGACAATCTCAGTTCAAAGCTTGGTGCAAGACAAACCACGTAGCATCAGATTTTAACCCACGTTTCTGGATATGGTATAAATTAGTGATTTTCCTTAACACTACTAAGCCTGGATTCTTGCTGGGGTAAAAGTCATTGTTACTTCCCTGCTAGGATGAACACCTTGTAAGCATAAATAACCTTCCAAACATTAAACTTCAAAGCCTAATTAGCTCTACTTCTTTGTTCACTTGCCCACATGTGTACCGCTCTCAATGCCATGAACTGTCATCAGCTTGTTTTGCATCTCAAGTTGCATTACATTTACTGTCCAGACCATCACTACAAAGTAATATGCGAGGCGGCAGTGATCCGGGAGCAGAAAAGTAGTTCTGCACTCCTTGTCTTCCTTTCAACTCCCTTGCTGCTGCAGAAGCAAAATAGCATGCTAATGATTTTGTGTCTAGTGGATAGCGCAAAAAAGAGTTCCTCATCCTCTCATCTCCTGGGGAGTACAAGTCGAAGTGGTACCACAAAGAGATGATTTCTTCACTCCCAGGTTGTTAAATAAATGGATTAAATAGATCTTTCTGATAATGAATCTTTCAATTTCTCAGTACCATCACATTTTCCTCGAGGAACTCAAAGGTTTCCCACCTATTTATTATGACTGATATTGCTGCACATGCTACAAGATTAAATCCCTACACATCACATATGTGTTATTAAGTTTAAGTGATCCCAGCTGGATGAAGCTCCCTGTTGGCCTCCAAAGAACCTATCTCAAATTCTTTTATCTTCTGTGGTATTTCTCATGATGCCTGTCAGTGGCTTTTGTCTGGTTTGGCTCAATTCCGTGACTAGTGGGGTGGGGGACCCACAGACCCAGGCCCCAAGAAGGGGGAAGGGGAAAAAAGGGAAAGGGTAGGAAGATGGGCCCAAAACAACGGCAATGATCTGAGGAGGAAAACTGATCTACTATGTAAGATATTGGAATAAAAAATAACACAGTATAGTACAATATAATTGGAATTAAAGCTAATAAACCAAAAAAAGTTTGAGAGAAAGTGTTTGAAACCAAAGACCTTTCTCTAAAGCTGAAGGAGAGACAGCTAGGGAATCTCCACTGCTGAGATGACAAGCAAAGGGAGAGGTCTTGGGACTTGTGCGCAGTTTTATCTTTCCCTCTGACTGAAAAATGGGAATGCAAAATCCTCTGGAGTATGTAGTTCTTCTCTTGTGCGAACTAGGTACCAGGAAATTTTTCAGTCCATGGAACTGAAGCATTAACTCTTTAACTCCCAATGCCTTACATGATGTTATGATGTGGAATACTGATAACAAAAATCATAAAACCATGACACTGTCATAGCAGGCCTCATTCATAAAGGACTGATAGATCAGGTGCTGTAGGGAATACAGAATTCACAGAAGATTAAACAAGTTTATGGAAGATGTAGACATGGATGGCTATTAAACATGACACAACTGATTGGCAGAGACTGAGAAGGCATATCAGTTTATATTTGTCATATTACTTTCCATAGGATTGGTACTAGCCTGTATCAGAGATAGAAACTTTGGATCAAGTCTTGGTCTTGCATACTGCAGCCGTACTTCTGTTCTTGTGTTGTAACAGGACAGGGAGCATAATAGGTCTCTTCAAGGCTACTCTGTGCCAGGACATGATTTCTTCCTCATACCTTTTCATTTCTGTGTTTTTTGCTTTTAATTCTATCATTTGTAAGACCTCCTTGAAAACCTGTTTGAGTTTATATTCTGCCTGGTGCACTGAAATTACATTCCACGTGTCTGCTTCCCCCCACAACGAATTTCAAACTTATAAATAGACTCTGTAAACTCTCTCATGGCTAAACACAAGTGAATTGTGAAGTAGCAAATGAAAAAGAAATCAGGAAAATTGCTCAGCTTCTTGGGATGAAAAGGGTCCAGCACTAATCATTGTCCAGTTACTTTACACGCGTTTCTTGCTACGTTGTTATTACTTCTGTCCTTTTTTAATGAAGCAAACATTAAAGTAATATTATTTCAGTTGAGGGTTGGTATCTATAGCTTATACCTTGTGATGTTAATTAAAAACATAATTTTTATGTACTTATCACAAAGGAAATATCATTTCATTAAAATCCAATTAGATTCAGACAATATCTGTAAAGACTACTGAATAACTGCTGTTTGAACATAGTCTGCTTTGTTCTATTTTCATCACCCGAATAAAAGAAACCACAACAAACAAACCAAAGAAAAGGATTTTTTTTATTAATCTCTGAGGTTACAGATCCACTCGCATTTAGAACAGTGTTTTATGTGAAAAACATACCAAAGATTTCATGTTTCATAGACTGATGCATGAGTGACCTTATTTTAGAAGATTCCTATTTTTCCTCACATACTTATGAAATAAAATACATTTATTTTGGTAGAATGCCCATTCTTCTATCTGATAAAGTGATTTGCCATTCTCACTAGTATTACCAGAAAGGTACCGAGTTTAATGGATAGCTGCCTGGAAAGTAGTGAGAACTCTGGATAACATATGCGAAGTGCAGTACAGAGTAAGATTTGCTCCTCCATTTTGTCCTGCAATAATGAGCCATCTTGTTGCACATCTTGTTGCTTGCTGTTGATTCCCTCACTGAATTTCCTTGTAAATCAGTATGAGTTTTACGAATTAGCTGGATCAGGAAATGCATATTTCAGGTTGCTTTTTCTCTATGGGCACTATTTTGGGGGATCATATTTTTTGTTCTCAGTAACAGACAGTCATTAACTGAAGGAGTGAGGCTTTCACACCTATTCCTTACAGATCAGAAAAACAGAAGGAAAGACACTGCTGATGGCTGTTGAAACTGGGATTTGATTAAATGGAGTTTTATGAGTTGAATTTAAGCTGGAGAAATTTTCATCCCAAGTATAAAGCGTGCATTGGACTTTTTGTTTCTATGATAGAAGTTTCTTTTACTTCTGTCACCAATAAGAGCTATCCATTGGGAAGGTAGGCAGCTAGTGATGAAGTCTGAACTGTCTCTGTCAGACACCAGCTCCTTTAATTCAGCAGTTAAGAAGGAGTGCCACAGATAATAAGATGCCCACATAAGAATAGCAGCTGCAGCACTTCCTATCAGGACAATCTGTAATCACTGAGGCAGGAATGCTGATTCAAGAGGTTTGCAAAGAGATACTGATGTTGATGAGAACTAAAACAAAATGGTTTTGTTTGTGCTAAGTAACTGAAATTACAACCAAATACAGGTTAGGACAAAAATCTACGGTAAGATCAATGTTTGTGTCTTAACATTTTGTGGACAACAAATACAGTAATTGTGTGATGCTTGCCTTATCTTCTGTAAAAAAAAAATCAGTAATTTTGTTGTAGAGTAGATTGTATTTTGATGATCTAGGTCATTGGGGAAGAAGAAACAATACTGCCAATCTGCTATAGCAGTAGTATGCATTGTAAAATGGGATTTCCTAGTTTTGGAGACACCAGTGGTCTAGTGGGAGAGAAGATAATGAGAAAATATCAGATAAGAAAAGATTTACAGAGTAGTTCATATATGCTGAGACCAGAGGGAGGTGCAGGGAAAGTAAAGGAAATTATATTAATAGTTAAATATATTGTTTATGAAACCAGCTGCAATGTTATGAGACCAAAGTTCTGTTACAGACTATTATGGAAAAGACTATTATGGAAAAATAGATGTTGAAGAAAACTGCATGTTTTAGTGGAAAAGTGAATCAATATAAAATTATTTCAGAAATATTTTATCTTGAAATCTACTTATTTTGGCATTACATAAACAATATCACTTGATGGTGAAAATAGAATCTTCTTCGCTACAGTATGGCCCGTATTTTCTGAAGTTGACAACAATTTGAGTTTAACTTTAGCTTATAGCTCTGGTACAACTTTCCAATGATTATGTTGTCTTAATTTTAAGTCTTAATTCAAAATTTCCTTAATTCAGACTCTGAAATGACAATTACAATAGGAAAAGTTTCATGGGTGATAACAAGAACAGAATGTGAGGCAGGTCTGGCAGAATCATTTTGGTTTTGTTGTGAGATCATGAGTAGAGACATTTTCAATGACTGAGATGACAAGTAATGTTTTCTTGAAAAGAAAAGCAGTGGGAGAAACAATTTCTCTAACACTGCTATTGGTATCAGGGCAAAGGCCAGCCCCATGCCTGATCCAGACATCATGCAAGAAGGCTAGTGAGAGGAAAAAAAAATCCTCAGTGTACTGCATATTATTATTGTAACTCTTCATTTCTAGAAGTCAGCATGGAATTGGAAAGCTGCTGCACAATTACTAAATAAATAAAGCTTAATAGATGGGCTTCACCAATCATCTCTGGCAAGAAAAGCCATATTAAGCTCCATGTATTCTCTGCTTTCATTTAGAGAATTGCAGCTTTTGTTTCCCTTGTAAAGCTACATATTTTGCCAAAAGTCAAGTTGCGATGGATATTTAATAGGAGTCTGACCTGATAGAAATGCTTATTATGTATTGTCAAGATGGAAATAAACCCTGGCAATACAAGCACAGAGCCTGATTCAACTCTCCTGATAGTCCAAGCAGTCTTTTTCATTTTTACATCAATGGTATTTTTGTTGCATAAAACCCCTCAGAATACAACCAAATATTATAATGTAGACCCCATTACAAAACAGTAGTATTCACTCTGGCTTCTCTGAGCAGTAGGCAATTTTTATATTAGCAAATGAAGCTTGGAGCTGTGTGAAACTTTTATTGTTCACTTATTTGTGTGAGAGAAGTGATAATTTCATTACTGCCGTATTCAAAAGATGATTCAAGATGGAATGACACTTTCTTTTCTTCAAAACTGTCATATTTTATGTGATACGATTCAAAGTAAAAATTATTTTATTCTTTCTGTCATCTTGTAAAATCTTAGATTTTCTACAGTATTTGGAGAACTTGCAGAGATATTTTTCTCATTGCTCAGGATATAAATGTAGGGCTTAATGAGAAAAGCCAACACATTTTGGAAAGATCATTTTCTACAGTACAGGTGATGGTCTTAGTTCAATGGAGCTACAAACAGCCCTGTTAAGAAAGCTCTTCTGTGTTGCCTTCTTGTCACATCAGTCCAAGCCATATTGTTCATTAAGTTTACTTCCTCTGTTTTTAAAGGGAAAAGGAAGTTTCTGGAGGGTCAGATCCAAATATGTGAAAATCATCAAAGAGTTGAACAGTTCAGAAGCAAGTTAAACAGAAGTGAATCAGCAGATCTAAACAATTTATCTTTACCTTCTTCCTCCAAAGTTGACAGGTGATCTGCATTTAACTATTGAGTTGAAATATAATCTGGCCAGAATATTTAGCAGAAGCTGGAGAGAGAACCAGAAATAAATTCAATTCAGATCCTCCTGAGACTGAAAAGTTTAATAAACTGTTCCAGTGAATGCATTTCTTCATTTTAAACTTTTGGTTGTATGGTCAGCTGGATGGTTTGCCTCACTCTGCTTCATGACATGTTTGATACTGAAGATAAACACGCATTAAGAAAGGCTCTGAGCAGACGTAGAAATTACTGGAAATACTTCTCAAATGTTTTTCCTGTGAATTTTTATGAGCTATAAATGGTCTCAGATAATAATTTTTTCACCAGAATTTTGATAGCTATGTAGACCTTTTGAGATATATTAATCACTACTGAGAAGCTGAAAGACTGTGCTCCACATAACAAAAAATATTAAATAAATTTAAGAGAAAAAATCTTTAAAGAAAAAATATTCTTTTTCCTATTCTTCAGTGCTGATACATAGCAGTATGTTTTGTTGTGTTTTTAATCCTTTTTTTTTTTTTTTTTTTTTCTTTTTCTGTTGACTTGTATTGGAAAGGTTCCTTACAGGGAAAAAAATCAACACAAAAACAAATAGACAAAAGATTGGGAAGATACATGCTGATATTTAATATGCTACAAAAAGCAGATCTTAGTGAGACCTCTTGGAAAAAGCATAACTACATATCACTGACTTTGTACCACAGCAAAAACACTGCAACAAGCATGGCTGAACATGTAAGCCTGTCTAACAGTGTGCAGTATTGAAATCTGATATTTAAAAATGATTTTTTTTTTTTCTAAAGGAAAAGCAGACAGTATTCAAGGAAAGCAGAGGGATTTTAAGAACTTGACAAGTAGCTCACAACTGTGTCCGCAAATCTGAAGAATGGAAACGCTCTGGCTTGACAAGGTACACTGGATCAGAGACAAACAGTTTAACAATATTGATGGCCAACAACAGTGAGAGAACTGAGTTACTGGTGGCTTGTCGTTTTATTTGTTTTTGTTTTGCTTTGTTTTCCAATGGTCAGAGAAGAGTGGCAATAACAGAAAAGTGAACAGTATTTCATACTGAGTCATTAGAAGGACATTTAACATCTTCTCAAGCACCCTATCAAAGATATGTTGGGATTTTAAACACAGTTGCTTCATCCGTTACAAACATCCACCCCTATACTAACCTTTGTGTTAAAAGCTATATTTTTTGCTACAGTGACCAAGGAATAGCGAAACAACATGAAGTCTTAAGGTCTTCCTGAACTCTTGTTTGTGTATTTTCCTCAGAATCCAGGAAAAATATGACACAGTTAAGAATCTGAAAATTATTCGTTTAGTTAAACTCTTCCCTGTACATGATTATGGTGATATTTTCCTATCATTAGTAAAGATTTCAATATTGCCAGCCTTAGTTTTACCGAAATTATGAGGGAAACCCCTTACGTCACAGAAATTACACTACAAATTGCAAGATTTGTACATTCTAGTAAACAGGTGTTTTTTTTCTTATGCATTATATGAAGTACCTTATAGACGGCAAGCTTTTTCTATTAAGAATTTTTTCTTATTTTTCGCTTGGATTTCTTTGAGTTCTTTCTATTCCACGGGTTTTGTTTCAGCTTGTTTGTTTTTTTTTTTTCCGTTTTTTTTTTTTTTCTTTTCTTACTCTTGTTTTGTCACAGTCCTTGAGCCAGAAAGCTTTGATTTTCTATATTTATTTATTTTTAATGAAAGCAGAGATTCTAATGTAACCAAATGAGTACTGGAGTTAGGACTTTAAATATCATGAGACTCAAGATAAAATCACTGGAGCCAGCAACGCTGCTTAAATTTGGCACGAGATCCTAACGCTTTAAAGGAAAAAGCGTGACTCATCAAACTTGCCTGGAGAGTTAAGGGAACTGGGGGCAAGGGCTAATGGGGGTATCCTTCCATTTCAGTACTTCAGAGAAAAATCTACAAGATACAGTCCAGTAATTGTGCCAAGAAAAGAAACTGCTTGCTGTAGAGAGAATAGCAATTTCTAATTATGTCCTGAAAAGAACGGAATGTAGAACAGCACATTTTATTTAAACAAACAAACAAACAAACAAACAAAAGGCATAAATATTGCCAATTATCCAGAATTCCTCTAGGAAAAAGGTAGTTCATAGGCTGGACAGTTATCTTACCTATATGTTCTACATAACAAAATTTTAAATGCTTTTTATACATTTGAAATGATCTTCTGTAATGAGTCTTCCTTTTCAGATGAAGTGAAATACAGAATTTAATCTTACATTTCCTCAGAGGAATTGTATATATATTTGTCATAGTTTTGATCTGCCACCAGAAGCTAGCCTTAACTTACTGAATTATACATGATAAAGCATTAGATTAAATACATTTACATGTGTTAAGTCATAAAAATCAAATCAGTTACTTACTGCTTTAGATTTCTTTAAATTTCTGTAGGTGCTGTGGTCTTTTGTTAGTATGCAAGACTATCCTCTTAAGATAAGCAAGCTAAATGTGCAAGACAGAACTAGATAAACCATCCATCAAATCGTTTTATCATTCTTAGTGCCTGAATTGTTGTAATGGGGAATTTTTCAGGAAAATTCACGATCAAAATTTTTACTGGAAAATCTTTTGCCATGTTCATGCACAAGATTTAAGCTCTCCTAACAGTCTTCTGGCTAAGCCACATGGAAGGAAAGCATCTCATGTTCTTGTGCTCTGCCTAAGATCAAGTTATCTTATTTCCTCTTTTCCTTCACCATTAGACAGAGGTGAACATTGCCTAATGCAAAACTATATTGATTTAAGGCGTTGTGACTCTCAGAGTTCCCTGCAATTCTGGAAGCTGCGTGTGTACCTCATCTCCAGAAGTGATTTTGTGCTTTGCCCTTTGAACAATCTAGAAGAGATTTTCCATGGAAGCGGAAGAGTTATCTTTGTGAGTTCTTTTCATAGCCAGAGCTAAAAAGACAGCAGGAAGATTCTAGGATGTGTCATGCTGTTAAACTCTTCCCTCCTTCCCTTCCTTCCCTTCCTTCCCTCCCTTCCCTCCCTTCCCTCCCTTCCCTCCCTTCCCTCCCTTCCTCCCTTCCTCCCTTCCTCCCTTCCTCCCTTCCTCCCTTCCTCCCTTCCTTCCTTCCTTCCTTCCTCCCTGAAATAATATTTAGATAATATTAAATCAGACACCATGTTTTGCACAAAAGGATTCTTTCAAATGTTTTCAGAAGTTTCGTGTGTAGCAGCTGAGAACCAGTATAAAATTACTAGTATGGATCTGCAAATGAAATACTGGCTTTGTCCCTAATGCAGATCCATCAATGGTAGGTATACAGTAGAAGGATCTAGCTCATTTCCTTTTCAGGAAATGAACATGGTGGTCACTAATTTTGAGGGCTGCAACTTACCACCCATTTAGCTGCATAATGACTGCTGGACAAAGTGTCATAGTCCCTCAGAGGCTCTGCATATCCACACTATACACTCTGTACTGCAAGAGAGACATCCATTCTGAATAAATTCTTTCTGAAGAAAGAAACAGTTTCTACACATGAAGACTACAGTCCTACTTAGCTTTTTTGAGTGAAAGATTGTGAGATCATTCCCACAGAGCAACCCATCTACTACTCTTGTGCTTCCTGCAGGAGCACAGCATGGCTTCTGCCTAGTCAGTAAGCAGTTTCTGTACATTGTATTGGGGAAGAGAGGTTCCATTTCTGAAGGGGTAGGTACAGAGATTGCTAGGTGAAGAAATAGTTTCCACTAGCTATCTGATTATGTATTTATCAGACACTAATTCCAATGCCATGCACTAATGACCTGCAAAATATCAAGTTAAATAATGACAACGTTTTTAAGTTACTGTTGGGCAGAGCAGCATTTGAAACTAAAAGAAACATGCTACTTTGTACTTGCTGATTAATAAATGCTCAAGCAAATTAGCATACATAAAGTTTATAGGGCATTTTTTTACAGGTTTGTAACTTATACACCAAACTTCCAGTTCAGTGTTAGTTTTCACAAATTCAGTTTTCAGTCCTGGAAAACAGTCTCATAGAGTGGAAGTGCTGATAGTTCTCTTATCATAGAGACTCTAGTAGGTGCCACTGTAATAATCCATGCTGCTATAGTCATAGTCAACTTTTTTATACCCTATAGAAGTGGTAAATAATATTGGGACAAAATGAGTCAGGATACTTAGGATTCACTGTAGCAAAGAGAATCAGAACAACAAAAGCACTCTCACTGATGAAATTGGAAATGTTTTTTTTTAATTAACACTTCTAATTAGAATTTAACATCTCACTAGCTTCGTATGGGATTTTTCGCTTCCTTAACCTCATGGAAACCTATCTATTGGCTCTAAATAGGCAGTCACTTACCATGCACCACTTGAGGATTTCAATTAATCCCAAATCCTCTAACTCTGGTGTGTGAACTTGCATTTTTCTCTGCACACAATTCCCTCCTGTTTCAATTTTCTAACCAAGAACCTACTCAACAGTTTTTTTCTTGTTCAATTCTTCTTGCCTCTCTATTTACTTTTCTATTTTAAAACATTAATATTTTGATTTTAAAATGACGGGACAATGCAATATCTAAGTAGGCACTGAAAAAAAAATAGCTTCACATGACTCTGGGGAGATGTAGCTAGAGAAACTGTACAGAAGCCTGAACCTAAGTAAACTCTGTCAGCTTTAAAGTGAAAAAAAAAACACAGCTTCTTAAAGTTGTTTGGTTAAACTAATTTTGAAAGGCATTTAATTTTTTTAAAACAAGGACATAAGCTAATATTTTATAATATAATAAGTGTATTTCTCTTTATATGATCTATGTGAATATTTTTCTAAATCCATCTTTGAGCCTGATGAAACTTATTCCTCAACAACCAACTGGGTATAGGGTGTTTTTTATTTTACTTTATTATTTATTTATTTATTTATTTTTGTGTGGGAATACCTGAAAGACTATTCAGAGCAGAAGCTGTGGAGCAAAATAAACAGCAAGAGAAAGCAAGGCTGAAATCCAGGGACACCTCAGAAAAATTAGAAGTCAAGTAAGCTGTGCGATGGCTGTGTGATTGAAGATCATGTAACTAGGAACAATTCAAGATTCTGATCGGATAAGTGCCTGAATATATGGCTAAGGAGTGTGTAATGTTTTGTCGGCATGTAAACGTGGGTGGGGAAGCTACAAGAGAAAACTTGTGAATGTATATAAGGGATGTTAGAACCTATAATAAATGATTTGAATTGTTCATGTTTGAGTCCATGCCTCAGATTCTGCAGGTCTTCATGTATAATAATGTAATGTAAAATAATAATTTATTTGAATTCTCACCCTGAAAGTGTCAGCTTTCTTTCCTCTGTAATGGGGTTTTTATTATTAAAAAAGCATTCAAAGACACTAACAAATTAAGAGCAAGAATGGAAATGTAAAATAGTATAGCTCAGAGTGGATTGAATTAATTCCCAGTACTGGAAACATGGTGGCTTTAAAGAAATGAGAAGTTTCTTATCCTGGAGATGGGATGGATTATAAATTTTCCTTTAACAGTATCAGAACATACACCTTCCTTGTATTATTAATTAACCCTACTAACAGGTTACATACTTGACAGCCTCAAAGGTTAATCCTTTTACTCCTCTTTGTGTATTTGTTACTTCTGAAATAAGTTTACTTTGACAGCAACCAAAATAAAATCTTTCATACTAAGGATGCTGTATGATTTGTTGTCAACAGTTTCCTGAGGAGGAATGCGAATTTACTAAATAAGATACTGGAATGCAAAATAACACAAAATAATACAATATAGTTTGATTTGAAGCTAGTAAATCAAATAAAATGTGTGTGAGAGAGAGAATGTCCGAAAACTGAAGGCTTTACTCTAACTCTGAAGGTGAGATGGCTAGGGAGCTCACATGCTGCTGGGATGAGCCAAAAGGGAGAAGAGACTTGCCAACAGTTTTATCTGTCCCTCTGAGCAGAAAACAGAAAAACATGAAGTAACACAAAATCCTCTGGGTTATGTAGTTCTTCTTCTGTTCTGAGACAGGTATACCTGGAACTATTGACTATCCATGGACCTGGAGCATTAACTCTTTAACTTCCAGTGCACTACATTATGTTACAATGTGGAATATCAATAATAAAAATCATGAAGCCATGACACTTGCTATTCACAATTGGTCCAGAGTTTGGCTTGTGATTTATTTGCTTAATAAAAATGTGTCCAGAGTGACAATAAACAACACCATTGTAGTCTAGCACCTACAGTCCTTTTGAAGTTAAACATTTTAAGAGTAATACTGTATGTGTTATGGACTCTTTTCGTTGTATTCAGTTGAAAAAATACCTCCTTCTCCTAATTATATGAACTTCCAGCTTAGTTCTTCGTGAAAATATTTACTCTACTTAATGGAAAAGTTTTTGCTAGATGTCTTATAATACAATCTGAAAATTCCAGAGGGAAATAAATTACATGTAACTCCATAAAATGCTGATGTAAATGTGAGAATGTGATTACAAGCTAAATTTCCCCCTATGGTGAGTAGTAGCAGCAGTTTTCTTGCACCTATTACCTGCCATAAAGTCTTTAAGAATATGCACATGCTTAGTCTTACATAATGAAGGAAAGCAATAATAAAGTGAGACTTTTTATTTTATTTTACTTTTTTTACCTTCCCCTATTAAGTGCCTCAGAAGGGCAAAACTAACCAGAGTTAGCATTTATCCCAGTCTAGATCCATCTGTTCATAAGGTCATATCCTGGAGTAATTTATTTGTTGACATAGGCTTCATATTCTAAGCCTTTTTCCTCAGCCTCCAGATATTCATCTCTCATTATTCCTAAGGATACATAAGCTCTCTAAAAAACGCTGTCTTGGTCTTCCATGTTCTTGGATGCTCCTAAATTCTTTTATGTACAGATAGCTCCTGAAGTATAGCATCCATGCTTTTGGTCATATGTAAGGAAGATCATAGGATCACGTTACTTGGCTATTTCTTAGTTTGGAAAGTGGACTGTTTTTCTACTTAGGCACATTTAGCCAGGTAGACTACAAGACAACTTGTGTTAAAGCATCTTCCATGAACATGAAGGGCACAGAAATGTACGTGGAAAGCTGTCTGCACTATGATCTGATGGATACCATGGAGTCTGTTCCCTCTAAAACAGATGGATGACAGCTGAGGCATCACTTTTTTGAGGTTACACATAGCATTATGGTTACATAAAATATACAAACTGACACAAAGAGTGAACGCTAGAAGACCTTAACAGTATTAGTATGCAAAGATATCCCATACAGCATGTTTTGTGGGCACTCCTAGAATGTTATGTGTGTACACAGTAGTTTCACTGATACCAAAATCTCAAACAGCTCAGATGCCAGAAGGAAAACTATGTCCTGACTAGAAGGCCATTACTAATTGTAGCTTATGTATCTTCACTATGTCCTTGGAAAATGTCTCAATCACCAGTCTGCATGATTTTTCCCACAGATCAGTAAAGACCAGTTTTTGTTCCAAACTTCTCCAGAATTGCTCATAGACAAGCCCTCATTAAATCTGGACTGGTATGAGTCAGGCTGGTCTTTGGTGAACGTTGAGAGATGTGCATAGCCACAGACAAAGCAAGTTACAACGGAGAAGGATTGTTTTTCTATTGTTGTTTTTTCTTTTATTTTCCACCCCCAGGAGGCAACTGAACTATCCAGGGACAGAAAACTATTTTTGGATTGAGACACATTTCTGCAGATTGCATGGTCCTTTAAATAAGCACTCTGTATTTAAAAGGTAAGTGTCAGTCAAGAAAATAGAATAGGGAAATGTGAGGCAGTCTGGAAACAGACAGAAAAGGCGAGGCACAGACACAATTGCACTGTCCTTGTGTTATTACAGACTATAAACTTTTCTCTGTCTGGGTATCCATGTGTATGATTGTTGATTGTGAGTATAGCAGTCACTTGTTCAGAAACGATAGCTGTGATGATCACAGTTTAATTTTTTTTAAAAAGTGAAGTTCAAATTAAGCAAGCATCCTCTGACAGAGTACAAGTTGACACACTATGACCTCTGACATTTCATAAGCTTGTCTTTTCTACATTAATTGTAGTTAGAACATCACCTTACTAAGGAGTTCTTCAGTGAGTGTGGCTATGCCTGTAGTCATTAGCAAATTGGTTGTAGCATGCCTATTTAACTTGCTATCTTTTAACACAACTATTCTGGTGTGAAATTATCCACAAAGAAATAATGTACCATCTCTCATGTTATTTCTCCCCTCAGCTCTGATCCACCCTGCTGGCAAGTTTTAATATCAGAAGTTGCTTTTTGTCTGGTCAGAGAGATACTAATACAAACCACTGTTCTAAGAACAGAGCCATATCGGAAGTAATAGTTTGTTTCCTAAAAAATGGATCTACTAATCAAGTAATGCATTTAAGAGATTCTCTTGATCCTATCTTATTTTCCATCTAGCCACCACAAAGGTTGATATACTGCTTAGGGGTAAGGAGTCAGAGATAAATAGATAGAATCTCCTGAAAGAAAAACTTCAACAAAGAATTGATGGAGGCAGCTTGGCTCAAAAATATTGGCTTAAGAAAATCAACCTGCAAGCAGATCATAAAGTACCTTTCTTCTTCTGTTGCCTGTTTCCAACTCCTAGGAAAATAATCAAGGGGTAACTTTCTTTAAGATGGAATTAGACTTTGAACTCCCTTTGAAAAAGCATCAACTCCTCTCCTAAATTCCCAGTAAAAACCAACCCTATTACTTATTTTAAATTTATCAACCTCTATCCTGCCTCTATCTTTTTCTTTTTTGCTTGTTAGATAACACTACTCACACTCCCTGTTTACTTCCTACCCTTCTTATGGCATGCACAGATCCTCTTTTCCTCCCATTCCATTCATCTCCCCTTTCTCACTTATACCTAGTGAGGATTTGATCTAACTTACTCTGAAGCACTTCCAGACGTTAGTCCTCCTTCATAAAACTATGACCACAGCAACAACTTTACTGGAGCTTATAAAGCTCATCTCCAACTGATAAGGTAAGTACCTGCTCTAAATGTGCTCAGGTGGATGATCTTTTAATACCAGTAGCTGAGCTGCATGAAATAGTTGAAAAGCAGCATAGTAGTAGAAGTGCTGAGAAGGAGATAGGCTGTTTAACAATCATGTTCCAGCTGGGGACAATATGGAGAAGGGAGAACCTTGGACCCTTGTAACATGCAAAAGCAGAGCTCCAATCAGCCCTACCATCCAGCTTCACTAGCAGAAATGGATACAAAAATCTTGCAGCTGTAGATGCTCCTCACTCCTATGATCATCAACTATATAAAGAAAGCACACCAGCAGCCTGCAGTGGGTACCATAAAAAGAAACACTGGATGCTTGTAGTGGATGACTTGCTGTTAAAAGGCACTGAGGCTCCCCTCTGCTGCCCAGACAGTCTCAAGTGGTCTGCTGCCTCCTGGGGGCCGAAATCCGGGACTTTGCTGAAAGGGTGCTGCAGCCCATTGAGAGCACAGACTACTCTTCTGCTGTTCTTCACTGTGGATACAAATGTCACTGGAACATGGAATGTGAGAAGAATCAAAGAAGACTATAAAGCCTTGGGAGCACAAGTGAAAAACATTGGAGTCCAGGTTATTTCTCCTCCATTTTATCATTTGGAGGAAAGAGGGAAGCCAGGAAGAGATGCATAAAAACACATAAAACCCTGGTTATGTGGCTTATGCGGTCGCAGAAGTTTTGGGTTTTATGATAATGGGATCTTCTATGAAGATTATAATCTTTTATGGATGGAATCCACCTAACTAAAAGGGGCAGGGCAATTTTTGAGAACTGGATGATTAACTTAGTGAGGCACACTTTAAACTGAAGGAATTGGGGAGTGGGGTACTTAATGGCAACATTCATGCTATTACAATCGACTGAGGAATGATCCAAGACAACATCTAAGCTGACTTTGACCTCTTCAAGTACCTACTCAGATGTTTCTTGTGGGACAGAATTTTGGGAGGAAAGGGAGTCCTTAAGAGTCTGGCAGAACTCAAGTACCACTTCTTCCAAGCTCAAGATCAGTGCATCCCTAAAAATAAGAAATCAGGGAAAGGTGGTAGGAGACCTGCATTGCTGAGCAAGGAGCTGGTGATAAGCTCAAAGGGAAGAAAAAGGTCTACAAAATGTAGAAAAAGGGCTTGCCCACTTGGGAAGAATATAGGAATGTTGTCACGGTGTGTAGGGATGCAACAAGGAAGGCTAAGGCCTGGTTGGAATTTAATCAGGCAAAGGAGGCATAGGATAACAATAAAGGGGTTTTCTTTGAGTATGTCAACAGTAAAAAGAAAACTAGGGAAAATATGGGCCAGCTGCTAAATGAGGCGGGTGCCCTGGTAACAGGGGATGCTCAGAAAGTGGAGATACTGAATGCCTTCTTTGCTTCAGTAGACTCCTGAGGCAAGAGAGACAGACTGGGAAACAAAGGATAAAATCAGTATACACAAATCCATGGGCCCCAATGGGACGCACCCATATGTGCTAAGGGAGCTGGCAAAAATGATTGCTGAAATGCGCTATCATCTTAGAAAAGTCTTGGAGAATGGGAGAAGTGCCTGAGGACTGGAAAATAGCCAATGTCATACCAGTCTTCAGAAAGGGCAGGAATGACGATCTGGGAAAAAACAGATCAGTCAGCCTCAGCTCCGTCCCTGGAAAGGTGGTGGAACTTGTTCTGGATGCCATTTCCAGGCAATTGGAAGAGAAGAAAGTTATCAGGAGTAGTCAGCATGGATTCACCAAGGGAAAATCATGCTTTATCAGCCTGATAGCTGTTTAGGATGCCATCATGGGCTGGGTAGATGGTGAGAGTGTTAGTGTGAGATTTTGTGTACCTTGACTTAAGCATTGCATTCAATGCTGTCTCCCAC
Source organism: Callipepla californica brunnescens (assembly GCA_023055505.1). NCBI lineage: Eukaryota > Metazoa > Chordata > Aves > Galliformes > Odontophoridae > Callipepla > Callipepla californica. The sequence continues at coordinate 79,030,556 of JALIRH010000001.1, read as the reverse complement.
AACACCCATGTAATGAAGCTTAGGAAGTGCAGGATAGATGAGTGGAATGTGAGGCTGACTGGCAGAGTTCAGAGGGTTGTCATCAGTGTCATAGAATGTAGTTGGAAGCCTGTAGCTAGTAGTGTTTTCCAGGACTCAGTCTTGTTCAGCATCTTCATCAGTGATTTGAAGGATGGGATAGAGTGCACACCCTCAGCAATTATGTGGATGATACAAAGCTGGGAGGAGTGGCTGACACATCAGAAGACTGTGCTACCATTCCACAGGACCCGGGCAAACTGGTGAGCTGAATAAAGAGGAACCTGATGAAGTTCAACAAAAACAAGTAGAGTCCTTCACCTACGAAGAAAAAATGGCATATATCAATACAGGTTAAGTGCTGACCTGCTGAAGAGGAGCTCTGCAGAGAAGGACCTGGGTATCCTGGTGGGCAACAGGTTGGCCATGAGCCAGCAGTGTGCCCTGGCAGACAAGAAGGCCAATGAGATCCTGGGGTTCATTTAAAAGAGAATGGCCAGCAGGTCAAGGGAGGTGATCCTCTTCCTCTACTCTGCTTTGATGAGGTTGCATCTGGAGTACTGCATCCAGTTCTGGGCTCTTCAGTTGAAAAAAAGACAGGGATCTTCTATAAAAAGTCCAGCAGTGGGTGAGAAAAATATTAAAGTGCACCTCTATTATGAAGAAAGGTTGAGACACCTGGGACTCTTCAGTCTGGAGAAGAAAAGGCTGAGGGCATCCCTTAACTGTTTATAAATACCAGACGTGTGGGAGTCAAGTCAATGGGGGCAGAATCTTTTTGGAGTTAGAGCTGAATGGAACTGGTGCAGTGAGCACAAACTGTTACACAGGACTATTTTAATGCAAGAAAGAAATTGTTTACTGTGAATGTGACAGAGTACTGGAACAATGTGAAACGCAATATCTGTGGATCCAAGAAAAGCCTGTGAGGAATGAAAAGCCAAGGAGGAGTCTGCAGTCTTGACTGGGTTCAGATGCAGCAACTAGCCAGACTGCTGCATTTCATCAGGAGGATGCCTGTGCTGTTACAAGTGTAGTATTTCAAGCCAAATTCAGGCCTGCTGTGAATGGGCACAACTCCACTGGCTTTGTATAAAGGCTGCCTTTCTGAGTGCAAGACAGGGAAAACTGTTTGAACAGTGCCAATAATCGCTCCTCTTTTATTTATTTATTTATTTATCTATCTATCTATTTATTTATTTATTTTTAATGCATTTTAAAGGCAGTGGAGGATCAGAGGGAGCAGCTAAAATCTATAGTCTACAAATAGCATTAGTAAGAACTCAAATGAAAGGCATTGTGCCACAGTTATATAGCACATCTAACAAAAATAGCTAGGCACTGAGTGGCTGTTGATTAGCTATGAAGAGTGGAAAGAGAACATGGAAAACCTCTTCTGTGTATGTCTTCTGTGATCTGAGGAGGTAGGTACCATTCATGATGAGGGACATCTGGAGGGAGGAAATGCAACTATAAACAGCATTTTGAACAAAGCAGCAGAGATTTAGAAGCAAAATCTTTCACTTCCTTGGATGAAAGGTAAGCTCTAGTCTAGTGAAAACAAGGCTGGGGATAGAAGTCTACAAACGAAATATGTGTCTATCCAAATCAGGGGTCCTCCATATATCACTTCTTTGACATTAATTGTGTGATGGATGTAAAGGCAAACCCAATCATACTGCTAGTGTTGACATCTATCTATTGAAGAAGCTCATAAAATCTGGTTTAATATTTGACATTAATATAATAGTTCTACTTTTACACAAAAAATGTCACTAAACCTGAAAATCTTCCCTTTCCCCAACATTGTGAAAATTTCTTCAAAAATAATATTTAAAAGAAAAAACAAACCACTCCAAAAAGCTTTGTTTGGTACCACTCTACATCTCCAAATACATAGCGAATATCACATAAAATTGAAGATGATTTTATACTCTTTTTGTTACAAACTCCACATTAGTTGATCTATACGTTTCCCATTAAAACCACACTTATAATGAACTTTTTAATGGGAGTATGCTTTTATTGAATATTGTAACCTAAAAAACTTCATTTAAGTCAGTATATAACCATACATATATACCCATATAACAGATTTTCCACTATCTTTATGTGTTCCACATGTGGCTGTTCCTCAATGTGTCCCAGCCAAGTAGACACAGTTCTGGTTATCTATCCTGTGCTCTTAATTTACTGGAGAGCATAACTCTGGAAAACAGTTTGCTGCAGCACTAGTTAGCAGGTGATTTACAGATCTGCAGTTTTATAAAGACTTTGCTTAAAAAGAAAAATAAAGGGCAAAGTGTTGCTAATCACATAGTTGGATGTGTAGACCAAACCGTAATATGATACAAAAAGTATTGCAAATTCATCAGATCATTAGTGAAGGAATACATTTGTCTGTTTTGTATATTCCTCTGCCACCAAAGTAATATTTTTAGGAATGCTTTTTAAGGGAGAACATAAATAATGTCCAGGAAACCTGCAGTCAGATGAAAAACAACGTGATTGCTTTCATTGTTGCCAGCTTCCAAACAGTGGGCATCACAGACTTCATTCAAGAGCAGCCAAGAGCTCTTTACAACTTTGCTCACTTCTAAGTCAGATTTTAAAGGAAGATTTGAGGGTAGGATAAATTATGGCAAAGTCTTCTTTTTGAGAATGAATGACCCAGTGTTCTACATAGCAGTTTTACAAGCACACTTCTTATGTGTGAACCTGACGTCCTCTTACAGAATTTTCTTTTCTCCAGGCTCCCTGGGTAGACTATTTCCTAGCAGACTTGGAAAGCAATAAATGCTTTCTTATGTTGCATATATGATATAAGATGCCTCACCTCAAGTCAATTCCAAGTTAATGGAGAAAAATAAACAATTAACTTGAATAATTTCTAACTGTGCCTGATATTATAAAACAGGATGCCTCACATGCTGTTTCTGAAGGGTAAGGGAGATAAAAAATACTGCTGTCCTAAAAAAGCTATAAACTCTTTCCATGTAGTTATGTTGAGCCAAGAAATAAAAAAAGCCAACAGAACATAAGTTCTCCTGCCCTGGAATCTATATATATTAATTATATATTACACAATATACTGGTCCTGTAATTAGACATGGTGCCTGGCCATATTGAGCTTCTCTCTGCCTTGCTTGTTTGTCTGCTGCTACTTCCTGATCCACACACCACACATGCACAATCCCTTTTCTCACAAGGTGTAGCAGTCAACAGAAATAGAGCATATTGTCTCAATTTTATGCCTCCTTTTTGCCTTGAGTCTGTTCATGCTGGTTTGCCCTTACCATAACTTAGATCTATAACTGTAACTAGCTATTCTGTGCTCAGGTAACATCTGTTTTTGATTTTGTTTTTTTTTCTCATGACCGTTGCAGGTATGTGAATTATAAATGTACAAATTCTATTGAAATTAAAATTCTTTTCAACACAACATCAGATTGGTTGATTTCTGTTTGTTTGTTTGTTTGTTTGTTTGTTTTTGTTATATGGTATACCATGCTTAGAAATGGAATATGGACCAGTGGGGAAATTAAATTATGTATATAGTATCTGCACGTGTGATAAACCTCCTCAGAAATCCTTGGATGTGCTTTTCTTCAGTCTTTTTCCCTCTGGATGTTATTATTTTGCTTTTCACAAGGACCTGCTCAGGTTGCCTTTACAGCTCAAATTCTCTCCAGCTGAAGGTGCTGGAATGTCACCCTCTCACTTGCAGCAGGAGTTTCTACTTCTCACTATTTCAAGGTCAAAGAGAAAAACAAACAATATTTTATGGCACTGATCTTGAAGATAAACAGGAATCTTATTGTAGAATAATCTTGCTCTCAGGAAAGAAACAAATAAATTTAAGCAAAACTGACCTTGAGGTTGTATAAGGAAACTGCTGTAATACATGAGGGATGCTCCAAAAGAAATGCCTGATATTTTATAATGTTGGCCCACAATGTCAGAGACAAATCTTGGTGGTGTAGCAGTAGAGGCTGAAACTTCCCATCAGTATTCCATTTCATTTTGTTCCCATGTGACAGGTAGCAGCAAAGCAGAGGTCTGACACATTGACATCTGACATGGAAGTGCAGATGAAGCAAAGGTGTGTCACTAAGTTCATCTATGTGGAGGAAATGGCACTCATTGACATTCATCAGCATTTCCTGAATGTTTATGGAGATCAAATAGTGGATGTGAGCAGAGTGAGGCAGTGTGTGCTGCGTTTCAGCAGTGGGGACAGTGGCAGTGGGTCTCTTCTAGCACGGCTTTTTACAAGCTCTGCATGCAGGCTCTTGCTCATTGCTGGTGAAAATGCATAACTAGTGGTATTGACTGTGTTGGAAAGTAGTACTTCATAGCTGAGAATTTGCTCTATCAAATATTGTCACTTTGTATCTATTATAATTTCCGAAGAAATAAAAAGAAGGTATTACTTTTGGAGCAACCTATGTAGATTGCCTTTGAAGCTGATCAACATTAGGCAGCTCAAATCCCCTACTTTTGTAAATTTAGCTATTTTGTTTCAGTGACCTCCCATTTGCGAAAATTCATAGGAGCTTCCAGACTCCGACATTCAGAAAATCCCAGACACCGTGCTTTCCAGCAAGGCTGACCAGAGGATACAGTTTCATTAGCAATTTGGCTGCAACTGTGCAGTGAATGCCCACAGGTATTCCATAAATATGTTGTCCATCTTCAGTCGGACACAACAATTCTCTAAGTTCTTGGCCAAATTCTTTGATGCAGAGGCCCCTGTCATCAGTTCTGGGCAGTTTGTATAGAGTTACAGCTCTTTCTTGGACCATTTCTCCCATTTGAAAAGTTGCCACAGTGAGTTCTCTAGCCTGCCAAGTTGGCAGATTCTATCCTTGAAACTGGAGAAGAGCCAGAAATCGTTGCAGCATTGTGAACCTTCCGTCTCAGTCAGTCATCGGCCTCTATCAGCACTCTTGCTTATGTTCACAGAGGAACTTCCTGATCATAATTTGCACTCAGCCAAAATCCCTCTGTCTTCATTTTAAGAAAGTGCTGAGCAGGGTCCTATTAAAATATTTGGATAGACTCACATAGTAGACCTAGTCTCTTGATAGTTTTCCTGGAGAATAAAGGAGACTTACTAATAAAATTTGGTGCAGCTTTCTTTCTCATATCTTTTCAGCATGAAGAGACGTAGTCTAAATAACAGTTAAGGACTAAGAAATTGCCTGCCACACTGAATCTCATGTGTTTATTTACAGAAAAGTCAATTGGTAATCTTGCTAATTTCAGCAGCTAAAAACTTTTCTAGCAGTTTTCCATGCCAGCATTTCCTAATTGTTTGGATACTATGGGAACATGAAGAGCTATTGGAATGCTAGGCAATATACAGCCACATGCAAAAGCTTATGATAGTTTCCTCCCTTATCTTGAAATGCACACACAATGGAAAATGAAGAAAATAGGGGAAATGATTGAGATTGCTCAAAAAATATGTTGATCTAGCTGAACTTTTGAAACTTCTTTATAAGGTTGGAATGGCAAATTTCCCTCCTACTGGTTTAACAAAACACAGGCATTTTCTAGAAGAGTTATTCTCTAACTCTGGACATCTGCTTGCTCAGGGGAGGTGAGATTGAGGCCAATGGTTACACTGGGGAGCTTGTCAGGACACTCCTACTTAGAAGTCTGGCTCTATTCAAATCAGTGGCCACAGGCCTGTTTATTTCAGTGAAGTCAGCATTGTAGTCCCAGGGTTAAAAACAGCTGTTGCAAATCACTCAGATGGCAGCCAGAATGCTGTGACCTGCAAAACATACAAGAAAAGAGGATTAAAAAAAAAAGAAAAAAAGAAAAAAGTAAAATGACTCAGGTTCTGTGATTAAAGGTTTGTCCACATAAGAACGATGGAGTCCTGAAGCACAACAAGCAGGGGAGCTCCTACATCCCAGAGGAGCAAGCCTGAGTCTGCCCTGATCCACCTCAGAGAGATGGGCTAACTGTGATGACTCAACAAAGGGGGTCTCATGGGGCATCTCAGGATGTCAAGGATGATACAAAATCTGGGGTCATGGGATGTCTAGGGGAGAAATGTGGGGAATAGAGGGAACAGAGTGGCTTGAGGAGGCATGGAAAAACAGAGAGAAAAGGGGTAAAAGTGTCTGATCTCAAGTATACAGATGCTGGGTGATTCTTGCGTCTGTCCATGCCCTGTACCAGATCAATGCAGCCTGTCCTATCTTCATAATATATTCAATTTCTGACAGCTTTATTTATTTATTTATTTATTCTGGGTGAAAACACTCTAATCAGTGTGCAGGTGTGTGTATGGGACCTGAGTGCTAGCAGTGGGAGTGTGATCCCATGTTACTAGGACCTGAGTCCCAGATGAAAAACCCATGGTGTGGGTATTAGAGAACAAGCTGGCCTTGCCATCAAACCTGGATAAACTTAAATGCCTTTTTTTTTTTCCTCCCAAGCATTCCTGCTAGAGATAAAAACAGGAGCTGGTTCTTAGGAATTCTTTTCTGTGTCATTCCAACACAAGCTTCACTATTTAAACTGTATCCATAGCAAATTCTTCATGCCTTATTAAACTGCTCAGAGCAATATGTTCTTAACACAGTTATTACAAAACTCTCCTGACAACATTTTCAGTAGCTGGAGTAGAAGAACATCAGTGTAGAGAAAGAGTGGAATTCACTTTGTAGATTAAACACCTAAATCTGGTGTTGGCCCTTGGGTGACATGAAGTAGGGTATCTGGTTTCTTATAGGCAATGGAGAGCTCATGGATATGTTTTTTCTGAAACTGTTACACCCAAAGCATTCATGCAGCTCTCTGCACTGTGTGCAATTAACCATTAACTGTATATCTAAGTGGCGCTATATATGCATGGCTGTTTTTAATCCTGTTTACTCCTACATACCCTAAAAATAAAAGAAAGTGTATTTGATCGCAGATTTCCTATCATACACTTGTATTTCAGGACGCTCAAATACTTCTTCCAGTTTTCTGTGTCTCTTAAATGGAGATACAAGCTGCTGTCATTTCCTCATGCACCTAACTGCTGTGAATCTTTATCCCTTTAAAAAAAAAAAAAAATCCTGTACTATTTTTACACCAACGCTATTCAATTTCTCATCTGGAGCAAAACAAGGAATTAAGCAGGATGAGAGTCAGGCTCAAGGTTGCAGTGTTTACTGGCGCAACTCGGCTGTATGGAAGGGCTGCATGACTGATTTCACATTAGAGTTAAGAGATTTACAAAAGCACATTATGATTTTGTATTTCATATCTTCTGTTATATTTTACATATGATTTTATGACTGTGATCACCATACTCAAGTAAGTCAGTAGGTTTATTTTCATGCTTCCCGTAATTTTGCAATAACATCGTCTTTAGATATTAGGCCCAAAGATGGAAATAAAAATGACATATTCACAATAACAAGTCTATTTGTCCTGTTTGATAGACACAAAGGCTAATAAAAATCTCTAACAGGTTAACTTACTTTACATTAATCCATATGCAAAAAACATCTGATTGATAATTTTCAAAGCAGTATTATTTCCATTTATTTATTTATTTTTTCATGTACACAGTTTTTCTTAGTTGAAATGCCCCTGCTTGGGTTGTGAGTTGGACAGAGTCACAGTCCCTAGGGCAGCCAAGAACAGAACAATAATCACTGATTCCTTTTTCTGTGCTTTATGAGTATTCTGATATTTGTGACATCTGGATTTCAAGTTGCTGCTCCACTGTCTCCATATATTTTACTGAAACCTTTTATCATTTCTCAGCTTGGTTGCTGCCTTGTTGTTGTTGCCTTAAAACATCTTTTCACCAGCTGACTTTGAGCACTTGTCAGGGTCATGATCTACCTATGTCATTTTTTATTTTTAGTCGAGAGACTAATATTTTTCTTCTTCTACGGCAGATACTTGCTATGGAATAATTCAGTTCATGACAATATTACCTTCATCATTTCTTTGACAATCCCATCTGCATTTGGGAGGAATCCAAGTGTTCATGCCAGTTGTGTTCATTGCACAAGGATTTTGGCATCAAAACCACTGATGACACATATATATTTTTGAGGAGGAAAGAAAAAAAAAACAACAAAAAAAACCCACAACAGTTTGTCAGTAGGCTTCTTTCTTCTTATTTTCAGTTCTGGCTGTCATCCCGTAATATCATCAAAGTATCTAGGTCTGTTGAGGATTGAGTACAGAGAGAAAGAAGTCGAGAAGCTTCAGAGAAAGAAAAAGAAATAGTGCAGAGCTGTCCAGTCCAATAGCTTGGGCTGGAAGTGTACAAAAAAGGAAGCCAGTTAAATTCTGAAGAAGAAAGGAGAAATAGGTCACAGTGTGGGAGATGGGACACTTCCCTTTCCTTACCAAAAGTCTGTGGGGACAGAACAACAGCAGATCTGGATTTTGAGGAACTGCGTTTATTACATAGCTGGAAATGCCCTTTGCTGAAATTTCTCACTCTAGATATTTCTGCTTGATTGGCAGCAGAGACTGGTACAGTCTGGTGGCCAGAAAAAGGGAAACATCAGTTTGGTAGTCTTCTATGATGGAGTAAATGCATCGATAGACAAAAGAAGGGCAGTTGATACTGTCTACCTGGATTTGTGTAAACCCAAACCACATCCCTGTCTCTAAATTGGAGAGACATGGATTTGAAGGCTGAATTATTAAGTGGATAACAAATTGGTTGGATGGTCTCATCCAGAGGTCAGTGACTCTATCATGGAGGCTGGTGGTGCTTTCCAGGGCTCTGTCTTGGGATCAGTGCTCTTCAACATGTTTATAAATAACATGTTGAAATGACATAGAATCATGTGCAATCTTGGAAAGTTTGCAGATGACATTATGCTGAGGGGCAGAATTGACACCTTAGAGCAGAGAGATGCCATCCAGAGGGACCTGCATAGACTGATCTAGAGGATGATCAAAGGGCAGGAGCACCTCTCCAATGAAGAAAGTTAAACAAGCTGGGCTTGTTTAACTTGAAGAAGAAAAGGCTACTGAAAGAATAATCAAGTCTTCCAGAATGTAAAGGGAGATTGTATAGTGTGGTAAGATATCACCACCACAGATTACAGTTTTTATACTGTACTTTTGGTTGAAAGTCTATGCAAACTCTAGAGAACAGGGGAAAATCTTTCACTTGTCCTTTCTCTGTAGCCATGTTTCTCAATTATATTGAAGAATATAGGCAGATTTAGTTGAGTGTTGGTAAGACAAGAGGTTTTCTTGTATGATTATCAAGTGTTCACAGCTTAACACCTAAATGAGCAACATAAGAAGTCTGACAGCAGATTACTAAGGTCCCATTCTTTTTTTTAGTAGTGTTATTAGCCGTGAATATTAGATTAAAGGTAAAACCCTATCCTTTCATATCAACTTAATATAAATGAAAAACTGTCATCTATTATGTCCAAACATTGTTCAAAGAAATGCCAGCTAACCAACTTTCTTCTTTACACTTGAAAACCATCAAAATCAACTATACTTATTTATTTGGTCATCCTCTGTCATCTCTGGAAGAGAGGGATATGTAGTGCAAATGAGCTGCCCAGGACTTCACTATAGACCCCAGAGAAAAAGTGGCTTAGGCAAAATGAGAGAGACTAGGGCATGCCTGTATTAACAAATGAGCTTGAAAGAAAAGCAGCATTGTTCTTCTATTTAACACAGGAGAAGGTCAGGAATTCAATCTACTGTTCGTGTAAGAGAAAGAGTTAGGGATATGTATCTGTGAATATAGGCAGGCTGTGCAATAGAGAAGAGTGCAATTGGAAGCAGAGGACATCTGTGAAATGGGAGGTGGTATCAAAGACAGACAACTGACTGAGTGCTTGTGGTGTCATTTCATCATTATTTATTCCTAGGTAACTCACATCTTATTCAGGTATTCGGTTGAGAGTGTTATATGTAAGACAGTGTGAATTCAAGCTGCCTGTGAATTAGTGCAACAAAGTGTGAAGAAGCATTTCCGAAGGAAACAAAATGAAGTGGAATACATCTTGTAATCTATACGCTAAAAGCAGAGGGCCACAAAGACAACATTGTGTCAGTGCTACCTTTCTTATTAAAAAGCAAGGGGTTTGGAACTGAGGAATATGCCGATGGAAAATAAAACAAGTATACAAGAAAAATCTGCCTCGCTCTGATAAAAGTGTGGTCTAGATTTTTAAATCACATTAGAAAGAGGTATCCCTATATTTGAGGAAAAAAAAATATTTAGCAATTTTTACCATTCTTGGTAAATAAATTTGATGGCCCTTAGCAACTACAGGATACATGCTTTTGTATGTTATGTTTAAAATATATTCCTATTGTGCATTCTAAATATCCATATACATTCAGAAAAGCCATGGACACTTGACAGGTTAAGGCTGAAAAACAAACAAACCAACAAACAAATAAATAGATAGATAAATAAATAGAAGACTCTCATAGTATGAGAAACTTAAGAGTTTTATATCCAAAATCGTTTTCCTTCAAGGAAAATTTAACAACCTAAATGAATGTCACAATATATATTAGGGTATAATATATTTCAAGGTCTATAGCATTGTTTCATGTGAAGAGGCATGAGTTCCAGAAACAAGATCTGTACCCATTTGTACAGAAATTGGTCTTCTAATGTGTTGAAAATACAATGGACTGATCCTATTGCTGTTGCATAGATAATCTGTGTATCACATTAAAAGCAGTTCCAGTGCTATCTGGGGTAGCTGAGTTTCTTCCTTGTGCACTGAAGACTGAAGCAATCTCTTACACACATCTGGGATTTCCAGCTGTCTACAGCTTGGATAGACACTTCCCACTGACAACCCCGTGATCAAGATGCTTATCTGGAGAAAGTCTGGAGAGCAAGGCACACATAGCTGTTTGAATAACAACTCTGATTTGCAGTATCAATTATGTTCACAGTGATGAGCTCATGAACTAGTCTGTGGAAGATCAAGAGAAAGTTATTAAATATTATTTGAATATATAAGGAGTTTATATTCCACAGAAAGTCAGACACTTACAAGAGCCTGACTGAAAGGAATGGAAATCAGAGCCAGGAACTAGCCCCTGAAAATCTCACCTACAAATAATTCCAATAAAAAGCTGTATACAGTGTTGAGTGCAGAAACAGAAACATCTACAGTTCCTACCAGTTTTGGAACATAGATCACTGTGAGTACCATGTACTAACACAAACAGGTGATTTCTACCTACTGAACTTCATTTTATGTATGTTTCTGTATGAACATTCTTATATTTCTGTATGCTTGTGCGTGAATGATAAAATAGCACAGCTAAAGTCCACAAACAAAAGAGGACCACCAGATAATGAGACATCTATGGAAAATGACTTATGTCACTGTAAGATACATAACACCTAGTTGTTGATTGTTTTTTTATTACACAAACATAAAGGTCCTAATAATGGCAATCTCATGTAAACTGTTCTGTAGAAATCCGTATCTGAAAGATTATATATTCCTTGCCCAGCAAAATCTGGAAATAACCTATTTATGAGAAGATTAAGTGAATTCTCTATGTGGATCTTATAAAAAGTATGGCTGATATTAACATACAGGCACATCTAGTACCTCATATATTTTCAAACATACTTGTTTGCCAATCTTGTTTAACAAAACACAAACCTTTTACCTGTCCACTGCCTTGTTTGTGTCATAAAGCATCACTCTGCTTACAGAGATTTGAAAATGAACGCATAAAAGAAATCCTATTACAAGATGACTCTGTCACATAATAGGGCAACAGTGGTATGTACCATCAAGGATAGTGAATTTTTCTGTGTGCTGTTTTGCACACCGCATTAATTCAACTAATTGAATTTTCAGTTTTCTTATGCTAAAAGAGAAATGTGAAAATACACTGCTTAATGAGTAGAATTACTGTTCGTTCACAACCCGTTGACTTTTACAATTCATTTTAAATTTGTTTCAAATTTGAAAGGAAAAATATTTTAAGTAACTAAAAATATTTAAGATACTTTTTACATAACCAGTTTCTGCAATGTAAGTTAAGTTAATAAGAGTTCCTAGATTTCAACTAGTATTTGTTGTGCTGCGGCAAACCAATGTAAATGAATGACCTAGATAACTAAGTCACTGCTAGTCATTAAAGGGGAAAGAACAAAGGACTGTAAACTAAGAGGGAAAGGGAGGGTGAAACAAATAATAGAAATGGAAAATCATTTTTCAAAATAAGGAATAAATGCTGACCAAATCTTGCATTTTGTATGTTAGCTACATTCTGTTTCTTAAAGTGCTTTATCTTTTTATTTAGTTTATCAGTGCACAAGTCACTTTACTTGAAGCTTTGTTTTCAAATGTCCTTAACTTTATCTTATTTTTGTCCTGAAATTGGAATGCTACTAAAGTTTCTGTTTATGTGGTAGTCTATTACTTACTTGGCTGGGGGCAGTTTTTGTCCTTCTGATTTAAAAATATGATTTTCCTTGCTATCCTGAGGCATTTGGTCTAGCTGTATGGTTAAAGTTGTCACTCACCTCTGAATCAAAAGATCAGTGAGAAAACAAAGTACTTCCTGAATTTACATGAGAAGGTAGACAGAAAAGATGACAATAAGTGAAGCATCAGTCAGAGATAACATTTGTGACTGTGGCTGTCATAAATATATATATATATATCTTCATATAACTAGGAAAAAAAAAAAAAAAGTAGTCCCTTCAGTAGAGTTGGGTGAATAATTCATTGGGAATAAATTACCCTACAGATGTACTCTCCACACACTGCTTTTTGTTTGTTTGTGAATGGTTTCTGAACAGACCATTTCTTCTGAAAAAGTATTCCACATATGAAAATGTTCACCAGAGCCTTTGCACAAGGTAAGAATATTTCCAAGAAAGTATTTAGTAGTGGTGTCATCACTCTGAATCATACCCATAGTTCGTCAAGCTCAGCATTCTGTTGTACAAGTGATCACAGCAAGAAAGAAAGGGTATAAGTAAATAGCATAGTTATTCTTCTCTTACTGAACTATTACAGACTGAATGGCAACGATTTCAAACTTCTGATTTTTCTTTGTAGAAGGTTTGTTCATTCACTTGCCATGAATTTTCAAGATAATTTTTTCTCCGTTCTTATTTTTTGTCCCAATGGCTTTGATTCCTCAGGTTTAATTCCACTTGAGGAAGCAGGGGTTCTTTTCCTGTTAAATTTACTGGTTGCTCCATTTTTTCTGTCATGGACAGCCATAACATATTGACTTTTACCATAACTTTATTGGTGGTCACTTAGTAAAGTAATCGTACCAGGCTGAAAAAAGACCTGGTGTCAGCAGAAACTGTATGAGTCCTGGCAGCTGTTGATCTAAATTATTTTTAAAATCCTCCAGAGATGGAGACTCCACAGTCACTCTTGTCAAGTTGTTCTTTATTTCTACAAAGTTATGCCTGAGGTTTAATTTTAAATTCTCTTACTATCTGTTCTCATCGTTTGATATGAACTAATCATGTTATTCACAGAAGATTTTGCATGCTCTAGCCTTCAATCTTTTACTTGTACTTAATTTAAGCAGCTTGAATCTTTCATTCTTTTTTATATTTGCCCACTTTGTAGATCTCTTAGCTTTCCTTCTGGTGATCCGTGGTCTCCCTCCAATCTGGTTCATGAAGTCTGCTGACTAGAGCTGAGTGAGGTACTTCAGCTGAGGCCCTACAGAGTGGTGTAAAGCTGAAAGATTTGTTCAAAATTTTTGCAAGCTATATTCCACTCACACATCTCAGTATGATTTTGCCATCTTCAGAATAGCATGATATTTCCTATTGTGCTCAGACTGTAGTCTATCCCTTGGATCTCTTTCCAGTAACTGGTATCTAGTCTGCTGCTCCTCATCTGTTGGTTACTCAGATCTCTTTGTAGTACCTCATACTTGTCTGCTGGATTGAAACCCATTTTCCAAGACCATTTCTCAAATTTATGATTGTCATTGCAAATACTGAATCTCTCATACATATCTTCAGGCAGTATTTTATTTCAGATGTAGATTTAATGAAGTGTTCATTGTTACTTGTTTATTTAATTGATTGGCTCTCTATTCTTTTACAGAGATCTTTGTGACCTATTTAAAGGTCTGTAATCTGGAAATCCTCTTTTCCAAACAAATAAGTCATAGTGAATTCAGTCTTTTGCTCCTGATTACCCCCTTGTATGGAAGTATTTGAAGAAAATGAATTTGCTGTCATCTCAAATAGAAAAGATGGTCCCCTTTCAAGTTCTGTAATATACTTTTAACTCTACAACATAGTTTTTCACGGGGGATGGGTTGTTAAAAACACTCAAGATATTCTCATGTAATGGGTTTAGATACTACGCAGTAGTGCTTTCTTAGTCTGTTTTAATCGTTTTCCTTCTAAAATATCTTAAACTATATTAATTTTTGTGTATCATGTAGTGCAATTGTGATGTTCTTAGAAAACTACTACAATGGCCCTTGATCGATAATAATTCATTTAGATCCCTATTTACTCAGTTAAGTCATCCGAATGCCATTTAATGTGCTGCCTGCTGTTGTCCTTCATGAATCTCACTGATTAGTCCAAGTTCAAATTACAGTGAGAAACAGCTGCACAGTTCAGATATGGCTTTCTATGAATTTTTACAGTAAAAATTTGTGATGTAATACTGAAAATTTCAGTTACAACCTGTTTCTCTTTCTCTCCTTTTCTCACATAGCCCAAGTGATTTTTAAAAAGGAAATAAGTACGAAATGAGTAATTTTTGAAACAGAAAATAATAAAAAATGAATACTGTGTAAAATAAATAAATAAATAAATAATTTATGTAGAGTTCCTAGTATGAAAAAAAATCCTCATAATATTTCTAAAAGCAAGAAATCACATTCATGTTCTGTCAGGTTGACTGTGCATTCAGAATTTGATACATATTTTTTTTCCTTTGGCAAATTCTATTTGAATCTTGTCTGTCCTGAAGGTTGCAAACTGAGTAGTGCCTGTCATGTGTGAGAAACACAAATACATGCTGCATACATAATGTAATACATGTAGCAATAACTGTATTTTAAAACATAACAGTGAGTAACTATGGAATAAATTGAATTGTAGTAATGGTGGAGAGAAAAAATACTACTGTTCAACAGCGGATGTTGAGGTACTATACTCTGGACAAACTGGTACATATAACTGAATTACAAAAATTAGAAATGTATTATGTTCATGAGCATTTAATAAAGTTCAGCATTGTCACTGTAAAAAGTTAACAGTAGCTAATTCATTCACTGTTCATTGCAAAAGGTTCAAAAACCTTTTTTTTCCAAACAAAATATATGTATCTACAAATGTTTTCACCTTCTGTTTTCTCCTTTAATAACCTGACAGGAAACTGATGTATCTGTGTGATGAATGAAAATATGTCTTTATTTTTCCAACCAAACAGTGGACATAAATTGCAAGTATAGATTCACAGTCTTGCTAAAAAAAAAAAAAAAAAAAAAGTTTCTAAACTTTTTTTGTATCTTTCTTCCTCCTGCTTTCCCAAGTCAGCATTTTATGAATTGTATTTGATAAAATTTCTGAGTTTGTTTTTATTCAGTGAAGGTAAAAGCCAAAGTGCTAATTCTCTACTTTGTTTTTAACTCTGCTTTTCAAAATCTCTTCATCTAAATATTTGTTCTCCTGGGAATTCTCTTTTAATATCATATCCTATAATAATGAACACAGTTCTCTGAGGAATGTAGTTCTTCTCTTCTGGGACAGGTATACCCGGAATTATCAATGATCCATGGAGCTGGAGTATTAACTCTTAATGCACTACATGATGTTATGATGTGGAATACCAATGCCAAAGATCATAAAACCATGACACAGACGAAAAAATACAGCTTGATTTAGGGAGGTCTGCTTTCACCTGAGCTGTTAACTAGTGTGGAGTTTGATGAGAAGCAACAGAAAGATACTAGTGATAGTCTGCAGTTGCTCAATTCAGGCAGAAGTTCTTTGTTTTGGGTTAAAAAATCACATTAGGTATATAGAATTGGATAAAAGATTTCTTTTCAGTCATATGTATTCCTAATGTTGAAAAAAATGTTTAAAAGTAAATGTATCTATAGCAGAATGAGTTGAACTCAAGTTCACAATTTGATAATTTATGTGTTATTTGATTGATCTCATTGTATCAGGAAGTGAATAAAGAACTCTCCCAGAATAAATTAGTTTGTTAGAGGGTTTTGTTGCTTTTTAAAATTTCTATATTTGTATTGCTTTTCTCTATAAAACTGGATCGTCATCCTACTCTGAAATAAAAAATGCAGGAAATAATTCTTCATTATGGAAAACTTTCCTAAATAGGTCAGTACATAACTGAGACCTGGATTCATCCTGTTACATTAAATTGCTTTAGAAGGGACAAAGTTAGTATAAAGATTCTCTCTATAGGCATCAGATAAAAATCAACCCTTTTGAAGGGTGGTTCAGTCTTGCAATCTGCATTCCTCTCTGTCTCTCTCCATTAGAATATAAAAGGAGATTAGGCTACTAATTTAGTGAGAACTATTGGTGCAAGGTGGATGGTTGGACTGAATGATCTTGTAGGTCTTGTCCAATCTTGATGATTTTATGATTCTATGATTCTAATTTAGGTTCCTTAAGTGCCTAGAGTTTATTTATAAATGAGTAACTTATTCCCACTGAAAATTACTTTCAAAGTTCAAGAACTGCCCTGTGATGACAACCATTGTAATTCCTATGTCCTATTGTAAATAAATGGCCTAATACTGGAAATAGCCACATCTCTGAGTAAGTCAGTTTTTGTAAAGTAAGTGAACACAGGCTTTTTAAGGACAAAGATAGGATGAACTTCACACCATGATATTGTTGGATGTGTGCTAAAAAGCATTATACATTAAGAGTTATTTTAAATATAAGTGTATCTGAGGATGAAGTGGCCTCAGTATGAAATACATTCACAGTGGTAAAATCTGTCTCATATTCATAGTACTTCAAAAACTTTTAGCCACATTTATTATTTCTAGGTAGACTTATTTTATCCTATAACGCAAAAATAATGTCTGCTCTTTGCTTCATCAGCAAAGACCTTATTTGTAATCATTTTTTGAATCGTGCATTTTTGAAATGCATATTTTATTACATTTAAATAGAGTGTTTGTTCATGTCTATTAATCCACCAGAGTCCCCAAACAATAAGTGATTTAAATTTAAATATGAATATACAAAATCGTAATTGTCATTGTGTGTAAAATAAAGTCTCAGTGTGGAAGACTGCATTGAGGATTATTGATCTTTAGAGAAGATTTACTACATTCACTATATAATTTTTTAACACCATTCTCATGCATGTTGTGCACTTCCATGGCAATTACACTGTTTTTTAATGCCTTCTGTTGCAAGACCACATTGCAATAAGATTTTAAAGAATTAATTTCAATACATCAATTATTGCTGCAACGGGTAATATGGTTCTGCTGAAAAATTTGCGAGAATTTCTCCTTGCAAGAAAAACTTAGAATAGGTAATAGTCAAGCTCTTCAAAATAGAAACAATAGTTTATTGGCTTTTTCTCCAAGCAAAAAACTGAGCAGCCACACAAACACATGCATACACATAGAAAAAATAAAAATAAAAATAAAAATAAAAGGAAATTAAGATATATTTGTTGTAGAGATTTTCATGTCCCTGTGACTGGTGGTCATACATAACCTATGTTGATATTGATGGCCCTGTTATATTCCATTATGGCTGAATCTTGTTGCGTATACCTCACTGAGTTCTACAAGTCTGACTGCAAAGCAAGGTGTTAATAAGAGGCCAGGAGAGGAAAGCTAATTTGGGGCCTATAAGGAAATAAAAAAACTTGTATTTAACTCAGTTGGAATTGAGTAGAGTGAATGGGAAATCTTAATATTTTTTATTTTTGAAACATATTGGTCATTGCCCATATTTACCCATTGCATATTGCCCAGGCTCGGGGCAGCCTGGTTTAGTGGCTGGCGATCCTGCCCACAGCAGAGGGGTTGAAACTAGATGATCTTTGAGGTCCTATCCAACCCAGGCCATTCTATGATTCTATGATTCTATGATTCTATGATTCTATGATTCTATGATTCTATGATTATTATTAACAATAGGTCAGAAACCATTCAATGATACATCAGGAATAATTCATTTTCAGAAATCCTAGTATGTGTAAGATACTTTAGACTAATAGACTATGTCCTAAAAATTTCTGAATGATTTAGCAATATCACATCTGCCATCAATAGTAGATACTGTGCTTTACCAAGGAATTAAGAATTCCACGGAAAAAAAATTCTCATTATATTGTATATAAGAATCAAAATAATTTATTAAAATTTAAAAAGTTACTTCAGTTTGTAGATGTGCAATATCTAAGAAATCTTTTTCAGGAAAATCTAAGAATTTTACTTCAGGGACCAAATAAGACACATTCCAATTTAAATTTATTGTTTATTCTTTCTTTGCATTTCAGTATCAAGCAAATATGTCAAAACATTACTCTGTAATTTTCAGGTAGAATGAGATAAAAAAGATGCTGCCATGACACAGTTCCCTCCATCTCTTTAGCAAATGTATTTATGACAAGATTTCCTAGATTTTAGATCATCATATTCCCTGTTAAACACCGTGTGCTCACTAATGTAAATTGAAGAAAACACTGGATACTGATGTGATCTATCACTCACCAGCTGGGTGTCTGTACTAAAATCAGACTTGCCATGTGCTGTTTCTTCATGGCTACAACTTGATAGAAACAGAATTCTAAAGATGAAGGACTTAAGGCAGGAAATCCAGTGAACAAAAACATTTAAATAAGGATTGGAAGTAGTATGGAAGTGACTGAAGAAGTATAGCTATAAAGCCATTAACTTAAACCACTAATTCTGAATGAGATAATCTCTGGAGGAAACAATTATGTACTTTTTTTTTTTTTTTTTTTAATATAAGTACAAATGCTTAGCAGTAGCAAGAATCCTTGCAGCCAGTAGCTTCTCATACATAATAATTTTGTGCAAGAAATAATGCAATGCTAAATAAAACCCATTCTGGTCTACCTTAAAATTGAATAGGCTTGCTTCATAAAAGTAAGTGTTCTATGGGATGCTCTTTCAAATGACAAATAATGTATGCTGGCACACCGTGTAATCTCAATAGTAACATGTTTGTTTACTATTCCCTTGTAGTACAAAATCCCCAAAAGCAAACAAATTTCTGACGTTATCCAGTTCATGTAAATGCAAAATCTTCCTAGAGTGTCATCATCCCAAATGCTCGAGTATTTATTCCACTCTGCCAGTTTAGTTATTTTTATGGAAATGCATCATAGCTAGTTTTCACATCAACTCAAAACTATATTTTACATCAAATCTTAAATATCATAGAGTAAATATATTAAATGAATGTGCTGAACTTGATAATTGAGCAATCAAAAATTGAATAAGTGGTGTGTCCAGCTAGGCATATTATTTCTTTGTTTTCTAATCCTTTTGTTGTGCTTCATTTTCTAAGTCCTCCATAAGGCTGAATAGAAAATGTTATCAATAAAGGCAAGCCATTAATCCACCCATGACAAAAATTAAGATGTATTTGTCCTTTAAGGCTGACTGCCTCTGTTCTGTTCAGCTATGGAGGTCAATAACCTGTAAGTGTTTAATGAATATTACTATAATATTACTTTCATTATTGAATTAGAGATGGCTTTGAAGAAGTCATAATGGTTTGATCTGTTTTGTTTTATATTTATTAAACTTCAGAAAATGTGTTTGAATTATATCTCTTCCATTAAGAATTTGAAATAGTATGAATATTTACATAAGATTTGCATATGAAAAAAAATAAAACTAATAATAAATAATAATCTTCCTGTCTCTTACTGAAGACTTTTTTCACTTTAGTGAATTGTAGCAAGTCTAAAATAGATTTATTATTGTCGACTATTTCACAGTCCTGGGATTAAATTATTACCATGTAATTTTATATTACATATATATATATATATATTCATTATTTAATATTAGTTTTTCTTTATTGTCAACATATTAAGAAAAGGGAAGGACCAATTAAGATCACAAAGATGTCACTGGCAACAGAATACGAAAAATTCAGAGTTAGGGTTGATTCTGAAAATGTACTTAAAAGTCAGATGTGAATGATCTGTTCTTCATAGTCTTAATGCTAAAGCTCTGAAAGACATAAAGCAAACTGCATCCAATTCTAAAACATTCAGTGAACTCTTCTGTGAGCAGGTTTACCTCTCAGATATAAAAGTTTTATGTTTGTATAAAGCTGCTACTCTTGTTAGCACTTCTCTCATACATCTGAATGAGTAAACATAAGGAAGAATTTACCTGAACTTCAAATATAGCACTCAAGTGGTACTCAAGTGCTGGTCTCTTAAATTACCCTAGGTTTTTCCACCACTACATATTTTGCAAGGTCCAGCAAAGAAGGGAAAGGAGAACATGTCCCTTCTTCAACCTCCAAAGGTCTAAGTATTCTGAGAACAGTTTACATAAGAGTATTGGTAATATTTTCCTGTAGGATATCTGGTTGTGCAGGAATTTCCTGTAGAAAATCTAATATGTTCTGGTTTCCTGAGCAGATTAGAGATTAAACCAAATTTCTTAGAAATGTCAATTCAACTCTGTCAGAATTATTACTACCTCATGACAGTGAATAACTTTCAAACCAGCCATTAGAAATCTATAAAAAAAAATGAAACAAAACAAAAGCATCACATTTTCCTGTACCATCATTGTTCAGTACAGAAATGTGCTTAGAACAGTATCACAGAACAAGACACTAAACAGATAATAGCACAGAAGATCCTATGTGGATTACATTCGCTGATGCTATTGCTACCTTAGGTTGCTCAGAACCCGTTTATGTTATTTTGCTTATATAACAATTTCATCGTTATGTTTATTCAATTTCTCTTTCCTTGAATTAAACTCTTAAATGGGTGCATAAGTAAAATCTGATAAGAAAAACTAGCAAGGAAATAATAATATTAAAATATGTGTACATATTTTCATAAAGGTAATATATATTAATGTGAGACTTGCATTCCAAATGCTTTATAAGCATGTTCAACGTAAAAGTAGAACTGAAAAAAAGAGTACAAGGAGTTGTAGACACTTTACCAATACTACAACATTTTCATGTTTTCTCCTCTTGACTATTAGAAGTATATAATTTTGGTTAGAAACAATAAATACACACATGTGTTCAAAAAATCTTGCCAAACTATTGACTCAGCCCAGTGACAGGCCACCGATCTAGTCCTTGTGCAGAGCTGTCTTTTAGACATTGCTGTCTTATTTTGTAGATTGTTTTTTTTTTAGATGTTTTGTTGCAAAGAAAATACTAGTGATGTGAAAAGAGTATTAAATGGAGCATTGTCCTATTTCCTGACATAATGCTAAGTGAGATCCATTCATCAAGGCAGGCTATTAACCTTTATGCCTACAGCCTTACTTGTCAATATTCTTAACTTTCATTCCAATGATCATTTTATCAGAAAAATTTGATTCTTTTACTTCTTCATTCCAGGCTGACAATCACATCTGTCGAAACATCTAGCCTTCTTGATGGCCTTCTTAATGTTATGTGTTGTAAATAAAATTACCTCAAATATATGAATCTGTGGAAGAATATAATTTAAAATGAACAGAATAAGATAAATAACACTGCTTCCACTTTTGCTTGATACTGATATTACTATTTACATTGCTATGAATCACTTTCATATATGATTAGTCAAAATCTTCTTTTCTTCATTTAATGTGTTTTGTCAAAATACTTCTTGTCTGTCATTTTATAATGCCATACAACTCAAAATCTTCCACCTACATGCAAGTCCAGGTCTCTACAGCTTGCAAATATAAATGTGTTTTATAACTTGCAACCAGCTTCTAATCTATGAAAATACTGTTAATCTTCCTAAATGTGTCTAGACACAAGTTTTACTGTTATACTTCTTTAGTGACTGGGTTTGTTTACTCTTCAGATACAAATTTCTCAGTAATTCCAATCTTCTTTCTGGCACACTTTATTCAGTTCTTTCACTTCTTTACCATTCTCAATTCATGGGATTGAATTCCATTTACTCTAATTAAAAAAAAAGGAAAAAGAAAAAGAAAAAAAAAGAAAATTAGATCCAGACTTGGACATAGAGATTTGTTTGACTATGGATAGGCTAGTTCCAGTTTTAGTCACTGGAAAATGGGGTCTGTTTATTTGACTATACATATTTTTCTAATACCATTTAAAATACCAAAGACATAGGAATATAATGCTACACTACAATATAATAACTAAGAATTGATGTTTCTCCAATTTCTCCTGGGACAAAGTTAATTTTCTTCATAGTGCCTGGTATGATGCTATATTTTAGCTCTTGGAGAAAAATAATGTTATAATTCACTGATGTTTCAACTGCTGCTGAGCAGTGTCTGCACTGAACTGAGGACATTTCAGCTCTTATACTGTCCTGCTAGCAGAGAGGCGGGGTGTGGGGGGGTTGTCGGTGGCATAAGGAGATGGAAGGGGACAAAATTAGGACAGATGACCTGAACACCAACAGGGATATTCCATACTACATGACACCATGTGAAAATTGTGAGTGTGGGGAGCTGTATGGGAGAAGCACATGCTGCATGGTTAAACCATTACAAAGTTGTTTTGCAGTTGATGCTCGGAAATAGGTTCCTGATTGACACAGGCTTGGGAGTCAGAGAGCAATTCAGTCGACTGAAATTAGACA
The DNA here is from genome assembly GCA_023055505.1 of Callipepla californica brunnescens. Taxonomy (NCBI): domain Eukaryota; kingdom Metazoa; phylum Chordata; class Aves; order Galliformes; family Odontophoridae; genus Callipepla; species Callipepla californica. Next base: position 79,007,745 of record JALIRH010000001.1, on the reverse strand, counting down.
TACAGTACAGGGCAAAATAAAATATGTATTGACCAGCTCTCCACAGACTGGAATGGATGCTTAGGCACCTAGGGCACATATTCACAGCCATATTATGCACAGACATGAGCTAGATTAATCTCACCGTACTGTCTACTCCCTTTTTTTCAGACTATTCTCCAAACACCATTCTCCTGATCTTTTTTATATAACATTTTTCTCCTCCTAAAGTGATCTTTTCTCACACTGATTTATCATAAACCTAAATACCAATTTTTTTCCTTCTCCATATATTTTCCTTCCCTGCTAATTTTCTCTATGTCATTCACTTCTTTCCTACACAAACTGCCATGGGTGTAATCCACTCATCCTAAATTAGATGTTTGCAATGTGGATCCTGCTGCAGAGATCTAACATTGTCTCCCTTTATAATCAATGCAAGGAAACAGGTGTTTTTGAAGGTGGTTCATTGGACTTTAGGTAATAACTAAACTAAATTATGAGTAACTCCTGAATATAACACAAGACTTCAAGTTGAAAAGTTCTTGAAAGTTTGAGCTTTTCCCTGCTTTAGTGGTAGTATTTGATGCTCAAATCACAGATGAACTATCCATTTTTAATCTCATGCCAATTATCTAATAACATATCCATCAGAATTTTACTTTTGCACATGCAACCACAATAACTGACATACTAATCCCACCTGTTTTTAAATACTATTTTTTTAATTAAAAGAAAATGTAAATAAAAGAAGAAGAAGTAGAAGGAGAAGAAAAAGAAAAGAACTTATGTGTTGTTTGTGTGTATTTTGCTGTTTGTTTTGGCATACTGAAAAACAGAGGAGCCCAGGGGAAGCTCGCTCATCCTCTGCAAACTTGCCACTTTGCTGCCAATATTTGATCTCCGATCTTACATCTTGTTTATTTTGTTTGTAGTGTATTATCATTATGGCATTGTGCCTTTTGAACAGACTTCATTGACATAAAAATGTGCTTTGATCTGGCCAAGTGAAAAATATGTAATATCTTCTAACAGTGATTCCAATGAGAGATCTTTTGAGACCCTTTTTTGAAAATAATGAGATGGCCATAACTCCAAACAAATGAATATTCATAATTGAAGACTCTATCAGTCCAAAATAGCTTGCATGTTAACAAGAGTGAAAAGAAGTATTTCTTGTTCAGCTTCTTATTGTGATTCTTCAAGTGATCCAAACAACTCATGTACAACACCAGACTAATAATTTGCTTACTGGACTACAAATAACCCATGGTCTTTGTGGAAAATACCAAATAACATAGTGAATAGATTTAACAGTGTAGAAAACAAAACAAAAAAACAAACAAACAAAAAAAAAGAAAATCCAGGTTTTTTACCAAAGAGGTTACAAAAGGAATCACTTAAGTAGTGAAAATCTTCAACAGAGTTGTAAGGTGTATCAGTAATTCCTCTTCACACTGATTTAACATACAGTTGGAAATCCAGCAGGCAATAAAAAAATGCATTGTAATCTGTAGTGATACATTTCATAATGTCCACAACTGTAAGTAAGCTGAGAGGAGGTCTCATCTATCTCTGTAACTACCTGAAAGGAGGCTAAAGCAAGGAGAATTTTAGTCTGTTTTTTAGATGACAAGTGGGAGGATGGGAGGTAAAGGTGAGGGGAGTATTAGAATGAGTATCAGAAATAATTTCTTCATGGAGAGAGTGAGCAGATATTGGAATGGGCTGCCCAGGGAAATGGTGGAATCTCTATCCCTGTAGATATTTAACAGAAATGTGGACATGGTGCTTAGTAACATGGTGTAGTAATGAACTTAGTAGTACTAGGCAATGGCTGAATTTGATGACCTTAGGGTCTTTTTAACATGAATGATTCCCTGATTCTATGATATACCTTGCAATATACTAATTTAGTTTTTAATTCAATTGTATAATTCATTATTCTTTCAGATTCTGTTTCTTTAAGGAGCCTTTTTAAGATATCTCAGTTTGATCCAAGCTGTCTATAGTTCAGACTAGTGATTCACGCATGCTCTAGTTAGAGTGCAACCAATGAAGTCTACTAGTAAATAGTACAGAAGAATCCTGCAGATTAAAAAAGGAAACAACGTGTTGTTACCTCTCACTCATCTCTTTCTCCTGTCCTGAAAAGAGGCTGATTAAACTGCTCATATCAGAGCTATGAATTAAGATGAATGTCAGAATTCAATATTTTGGAGAAACTATACAGCTAACTTCCTCAGCGTGGTCACAAACAGCAGTAATTAATCTATTATGTAGAAAAATGCAAAGTAAAAAAAACCCTACACCTTCTATACTTATGTGAAAGGATTGTTATTTAGAATTATGTTTACTTGGACCACTATGCAACTTCTGATTAAGCACCACTGATTTACAGTTAAATTCAGTAGAACCTTGACATGCTGGAGAAATGGGCAGACAGGAAACTCACAAAGTTCAGTGACATACAGCAAGCCTGCCATCTGAGGAGGAAGAACAACAACCACTAGTACATACTGGGGACTGACCTTCTGGAAAGCAGCTCTGTAAGAAAATAGCCAGGGAAGAGTCCTGGTGGACATCAGTTTGATCATGACCAGTGTGACTTTATGGCAAAGGCAATTGCCTAATGGGCTGCCATTTTCAGCAGACTGTGGAAAGCAGCCTTTCCTCTCTGTTCAGCCCCGACACATCTGGAGAGCGGTTTCCGAGTCTGGACTTTTCACTTCAAGAGAGAGATGAACATATTAGATCCAGACCAGAAAATCACTATGAAGATAGTTATAGGACATATCTCCTATGAGGAAAGTCAGAGAGAACTGGAACTGTTCATTCTGGGTAAGTCTTACACGAGTCTCTCCCAAAGGTATAAATACTTGATGGGGATAAAAAGACAACAGGGACAGGCTCCTCTCATTAGTGCTCAGTGACAACAGAAAATAAAGTACAGAAAAATCCACCTAAACAAAAGAAAAACTTTTTTTTACTATGAGGATGGTGAAACACAAACAGATTCCTCAACAAAACTGTGGAGTTTTCATCCTTTGAGATATTCAGATATTAACTGAGTACAGCTCTGAACAACCTGCTTTAGCTGGCTCTGTTTGAGCAGGGTTTCTCTAGAGGTGTCATCTATCCTCAGCCGTTCCATGGTTCTGCACTCTTACTGCCAGTGAGTTTTAATGACAAAATCAATGTATCATATAATATTCTGTGCTATCCACAAATATAAATATATGTATAAAACAACATACAAGATATTTTTTGTCTCAAATGTATGGGTTGGTTTCTGAAATATAAATGGGAAAGTTTCCAGTGAGTGCAAAGGGAATCTTGTCTGAATGTCTTAATAAATGATAATACTAACAAAAATTTTGTACTAGATTGAGTTGGGATGGAGTTCGTTTTCTTCATGACAGTCCTTATTGCCCAGTGCTATATTTTGGTTAGCCAAAGCTGTGTTGATAGCGCAGCAGTTTTAGCCGTGGCTGAACAGTCTCAAGACCTGTTCTGTTTCTCACTCTGCTCCTGAGCATGGGAGTGAGAAAGAGCCTGGTGGTGACACAGCTGGGACAGCTGATCAGAAATGAACAAATAGACATTCTCTAACATATAACACTGTGCTCTGCAGTAACATTTGTGGTAGGAGTTATTTTTCCAAGGTAGCTGTTTCTTGGAGAAAAACTTTGAGGTCTCCTGGTGGGAGGTGATGATCAATTGCCTTTGCATCACTTGCTGTGCTTTTAGTGTTGTTTTCTGTCATTGTTACTATTATTATTTGTTTTCACTCTTCAAACTTTCTTTATCTCACCTCACAGGTTTTTCTCTTTGCTGTTCAAATTCTCTCTCCCTTCCTGCTAGGTGAAAGTGCAGTGGGGTAGCTAGGGATAGAGTCCACACAATATCATCATTTAGATAATTTACATGGAATACAAACATGTGCTCATGTAGTAAAAAACCAAGAACCACTGCTATAAGTGCCACATGCGAATACATTATCATCTGAAATTCTGCTATGTTAAGCAACAACAGAGATTTCATGACACATGGAACTGTATTTCGCAGCCATGGGACTGGTATTAGTAATACTCTCAGACACAGATTATTTGGATATCATTCACAAAATTGCAACAGTTCCAGGCTTGTACTATTTGAGTTTCTTTTGATGGTATTCTGTGTAGTTGACTGAACAGAACGTGAAAGGGGCTGTTTTGTAAAATTGCTTTTCATTTTCACCTTACATTTGTGTCTCAGAGACCACAGAGTCACAAACAAAAGGGCAGTAAACATGGCTTGAGGAAAACTGCAGGAGACAGTCTTCTGTTGTCTTCTGACTTTCACTGCTACTGCCTAACACAGGGGAAACAAAGCTATAATGTAGAACTTAGGTATTACTTAGAATGAGCTGCCTAATTGTTAGGTGGGGCTGATTCATTTTTTTTTGGTCCCCTCACACCTTAGCTCCTGCACCCTCCTTTATCACCTACCTTTCAAATAGATGTGCAGTTCAGCTATGTGCTCATCAGCTTGTCTTCACTTGGTGCCTGAAACCTTCAGACTGAGTTGCATTTTTCAATTACATGTAATTGTAAGTGGGAATCATGGGATTTGGGTCAGTCAGTTCAGAACAAAGCTGGCTTTGTGAAGTGGTCTTCAGACTGAGTATTTACTCTAGAATTTTACGTGTTTCAAGTTCTCAGTTATTCTGTTTTAATATTTTGGTCCATACACTTTCCTTAGTGCAAGCTGAAAAAATACTATTTTAATAGTACAAAAAATCCTGTTTCACTAATAAAAGGCTGGATTTGATGCCAGCTTGTCTAGGCATTGCTAGAAAAAAAAAAAAAAAAAAAAAGGTAAATATCCCATTTTCAGAAATGACAGAACCAGATGCAACTGAAATGGGACCAATTGTCTTGGGACAACTTTAGTGCTAAATAATTGAAATTAAATGTACACTTTGAAAATTCTGGATAGAAGACATTAACTCAGTTTGTCTTTGTTCATATATTTTTGCACTATCACTGAGAAACATGTATCTAGTCTGGTGGGCAGGTGCAGGACAGAGTCTTTATTGATGCTGGTGCTGTTCATTAATACAATAACAAAAGGCATGTCTGTATCAGATCCTGCAAACTAACAAGAATATAGTAAATATTCACCACCCTGAATATTCACCACTTTGTGCTCAGCTCAGGCATTATTAAGCATTAGGTACTTTGCCTAGAATGAGCATTCAGAGATTAATTTTCTAATTAAAATTAATTTGATAAAAACATTTTGTAGCATTTGGGTAAATTCATTGCTTTTTCTGACTCTTCCACCAATCTGATTACACTACATGAGATGATTTAAGGAAGGACAGTGCACAAGAGGTCAAGTCCACACACAGAAATTCAGTTCTCTTTAGTCATCTGCATATCTGTCTAAAAATGTCTTGCAGACATTCTTAGATACTTATGCAGCTCTTACGGGTAAATTTGAAAAATTCAGTACCAAAGATCTTTTTCTTGGCGAATGGTTAAGTTTAATATTTCACCGTTATAGTCACTCCTACCGTGCTTTCCCCAGTGGTAATACTGAAATAGTTCTGAACTAGTAAAATAAACTTTAAAAAGTTTCAAACAGATTTTCTTGATTTAAAAATGATGATTTATGATTATGCGAACTAGGTTTAATATGCATTAGGAATTCAAATGCTGTTGCAATAATTTTTTAGTAAAAGCTGCTTTTTAGAACTACCTTTGCACATTCTCTCCACAAGCAATAATTCTTCATCTATAGAGTAATTTATTTCTTCTGGTTTTAATATGTTACAGATGAATGGTTGTATGTCTTTCCTGTTAGAGCATTACAAGACAGGCCACTTTTGCATTAGACTGGTACTACAACAGATACCTGTGGTGCTCTTCATGGTTCATGTGGTACTAATTTAAATGGGAAGTTGCACATATTTCATTGAAACACTTGGTAAAGCCAGCTTTCACAGAAGGGTGCAAATGATGGACTGTTCTCTGTGTGCAGCTGAACTGCTCTAAATGTGTCAGTGAGGGTTATGGATCATTTCATTCACCCATCAGCTCTGGTCCGCTGTGTGTACAAATCACAGTATAGTGTCATCCAACAGAACATTCCTGACAATACTAGAACATTTATAGTACTGCCATTTTTAATAGGAGTTCTGCAATCTTGTTTAAATAGTATTACTTCTTTAACTCTTTAAACTCCAAATTTGAAGCCTTTTTTTTTGTTTCCCACACTATCAGTCTCACTTTTGGCTCTTTGCTCTTTTTTTTTTTTTCTTGTCTGTGTAGCTACTGGGAGAGGAAATAAGATACTCTCAAGGTTAAAAATAAGTGCATTTAAGAAACTTTCCACTTTCATAAATGTTATTTTATCATCTTTTTTTTTTTTTTTTTTCCCATAGCAATGATATTTGGATAACTCAGTATTCCCTGTGCATACAATCCTTTTAAATATCAAACAGTGCACCTTAATTCTCTTTCAAGAATTCATAGAATTGATGACAAATGTTACATGATTACTAAATCCTTTGTCATTCCATCGTCAGAATATGTATATATGTATTTAAAAAGAAAAATACGGTCGTTGTAAATTTTTTTCTCATTACCTAGACTTTACAGCTGAGAAAATAATAAAAAAAATGCTGCAGTTTAAAGCTTAAAATGGCTTCAAATCTTCAATAGAAGAAACAGCAGCAAGAAACCTAGCATAATTATAATTATAGCTAAAGCAAGGATTTATACTGATATTTAGGGAGTGGGTAACTGTTTGAGTACCTACAATTTACTGTTGTTGTTTTTTTGTCAGGTAGAAATGATCCTTTCTAGTCTTGTGCAACAGGATGAAAGAGCCTGTACACAGAAATGGTGTTGATCAGACATACAAGTATGTACATACAGGCTTCCCCTTCTTCTGTAACTGACAATTAAAACCAAAAGTAGTGAGCATGTGCTTTTTTTTTTCTGAAGAAGGAATGACTTATCTGGAAGTTGTTTATACTGTCGAAGCTAAGGTACTTAACATGTCATAATCTCTCACTAAACCTACATCTACAGTCACCAGAGATTGACAGGCAAACTTCCAGCTATCTCAACAGACGACAGGAAGTGTCAACATCTATACTGGGCAAAAATTAAGTGTTTAAAATTATGCAATGTGAATACCTTCTAGGTGGCCAATTGTGGATTTGGAATTCTGTATTTAAGAACTACGGTTTGAAGATGTTTGACACCAATCTCTACATCTGATGATTTCCCAGACCAGTTTACTATGTTGTAGTCCTGTCATAGAGTAGACAATTTTGGACCGAGGTCATTTCTCTTAAATGTACCTCATGAGTGAGTTTATACCAAACATTGATTTTCTGGTTATCACTTATATACATCAGAAATGCTCTCAAAGCGATGACCTGAAACAATGCAAAATTGAATCCAGCAATAATTTTCAAATTCAGTAATACAAGATTTTTTTCTGAATGTGACTAAACCTACAAATCCATGCTGGATGAAGCTTATAGTACAAAAAACATTTCTAACCTCACTTTCATTGTGTAGGAACAAAGATCCTAGCTCATCCCTAGGAAACATCAGTACATATAATAACCACTGAATCTGGTTTACTTATTGCTTACTCATGGTGGTACCTTTTCTTCTCTCTAGTAGGGTGCAATAACAGTACTTAACAGGCTTATGAAATAGGAGAATGTAGGCCAAACACATTTTTCTCCCTGTCTGGTTGTGGGATTTGGTTCCTACTGATGATTGTGAAGATTTCAGAATAACTTCAACCCCAATTTTTTCTAGAGTAAAATATTATTCTCATAAGTCAAGATAAGACTCAATTTCTGCAAGGTCAGGCAAAATTCCTCACATAAATAGGCATTCTGTTTGTCTTGTGAGTTCAGTACTACTACTTGCATTGTCTAAATCCAAAGATCTACTTTGCTTCTAAGTCTTTGTTTTTTAACACATTTAAAGTAAGTTAAACATTCCTTTGAAAAAATATATTTGGGAAAAAAAAAAAGTTATTAACTTCTTTAGGAAGATAACTTTGAATATTGTCTTCCTCTTAGTTATGTGACAGAAAGCTTTACCCACTTACTTCAGTGAGTGCTATGGGAATCGCTATTTTTGCCTCCAAAAGATCATTAAACCTTGCCCGTGGTATAAATATGCCTGTCAGTATAAAATAATCAAAGAATTTGACCATCTTTATGTCATTTAGCCCTGTGCAATTATTACTACTTTTTTTAATCTTTGTTGGCAAAACATCTCTCCATTTACAGCACAGGAGCAATGGCCTACTCTTGGCTCTTACAGATATGCATGCTGTGTTGTGGAAACATTCCAGCTTTTCTGTAAGTAAACCCTAACAAGAATATTCATCCACCCTGGAAGAGAAATAAAAGCCATTATACTTTCCAATTTCTGAAAATAAAGTTGACAGACAATGGTGATATTCTCTGAATACATGATTGAAATTATTCATGAGATTAAAAAATATAAATTACTCCATTTCATACCATGTGTAAATAATGTTTCTTTGTGTCACTTCGTTCAAGAATGTATGTTTAGGAACAGACACTTTTTCTTAAAAAAAAAAAAAATCCATTTGTTAAAAATGAGACGTGATTTCCCGACAGGGAAGCTGACAGAGAAAAAAATACAGGGATGGAGAAGATCCTTTACATCTGCTTCTGAACGATCACTGTGTGATACTGCTTCCTAAATTCCCTAGCTAAAAGTCAGCCTCACTGCAAAAAAACTACTTGTATCCGTTTTCCACATTGAGAATTGCAAGCAGAGATTCTAGGAACATGTCTACATCCCACAATGAAAGGCTGTGTTAGACGTACTTTAGCATACTATGAGCAAGATGGTAAATCTGTTCAGCAAGGATATAAGCCTGTGACGCTATAAAGCCACATTAAAGTAGCATAGCCCTGACAGACAGGACTAATAAGCCCATATGCAGTGCCTGCTGCTCCAAAGATAACCCAATCCCAAATTGCTTGGGTACCTCAGTATGGGACTTCACACGCAGACAGTCTTGTCAAATGCCAAACAGGAATTTTATTCTCTTTCCTGATTTCTGCAAGGGTAGACTTCCAGCTTCATCTTTAGACTTTAAATCACTATAGCTGGATGTGTGAAAGCCTGCATTGAGATGGGACAAATCAAGAAAAGAAAAAAAGGAAATTTTGCTGAAGGGGAATTTGAACATGGCTCTTTGGAGTGAAAGCTACTTCAAAATTGCAGGCTTTTTTGAGAAGGAAGCTCCTATTAAGAAAGTTTATGGACTGGGGATAACAATGAGTTTTTCCTTAACTGGCTTTTTGTTTCTATTCTTCTATTCTGTGCGTACCCATGTACTTGCAAAAAGTAGTTGACCTATATAAACCTGTAGAGAAATGTGATTGCCAGCAATATGTAGCTGTAAGAAGTTCGATGTTACCTTGAATGTGTTCTAGTGATTATTTGACAAAGCAGAAGTAATACGAATTGTGTTTGACAAAAACAGTAGTGATAAAAAAATGTGTTTAAAACTTCAAGGACCAAACCGCATTTCACAAATACTGATTGCTTAATTACCTCTTGCTCATTGGCCAACACCTCTCTAACAACTAACATTTTTTTTCAAGCGAACATTACAAGATTCAAACTGATTGGCAAACCAGTAAATGAGGTTTCCCTGCCCTATTTTACAAGTGTTCATTTTTGAATCTGAGTACATCGTATTCCAATAACTCACATGGTTATGTAACGTGCAGGTTAGAATTGGTGGAATTCCTAAGCCATGAGAGAATTGCAAACTCTTTTCCTATTGATATTCCACAAAGGAAGTGAACTTGGAAAGTAATGTGGTTTTGGGGGAAAAACTGAATAGAGCCCTTAGTAGTGTTCAGTTTTCAGGAGTTGGCATGTTGTTCAGTTTTGTCCAATTATCAATAAATAAGAGGGATTAGCTGCTGGTAATGGTGCAGTGGACAAAAGATACAGGTCACATGCAGTGAATTCAGAAAAGTGAGAGTGTACTTAGGAAAAAAAGCTTTTCTAAATTAGCAATAAAAAGAGATGATTAGGTTAACTGTTTAGTTTCTAAAGTAGATAAATCCTGATGATATGAATTCACTGTTGAATTATACCCTGAGCGATATGTCAAGGTTCATCTAACTTTCATCTTCTTACTACAAAATAATCATTTAGCTCTTCATCCAGCTTGCAGCACACACACACACACACACACACACACACAAAAGAATAAACAAAAAACAAAAAACAAAGCCTTTGCAAACAACTGAGTATGACCTTGAGAACAGAAACCAGAAGAAAAGACAAACAGAAATGAAGTGAAGCTTAAGCTGGTCAAAATGTAGGTTCTGATTAATGATTTCTAAATATCATTTTATCTATTCTCCTGAAACCTGCCCTGAAAGAATTTGCAAAATTGCACAAGTCTCTACATACAAAATGTGTGACTTAATGGAAGGATTTGGGTACAAAATGTGTATTTTATGGTGTGAACATTTCCCTAGCTTTCGCATTCCCTCTTTCAATATCAATTTAAGCAAGAAGATAATCGAAGTTAATCAATAAATATCTGATATTTAATGTGTGGAGATGCAGATACTTTGGGACGGGTATTTTGCACTGTCCAGAAGTCCAAGACATGGGAGATCAAGAGTGATTCATGCTCACAGATTAATTTAGAGGCTCTAATATAAGAATAGAAAAGCACCTCCTACTGTGTACATAGAGCCTCTGTATCCAATAAATCTTTGCCACCCTTGTTCTGTAGCTGAACAGCAGAAAAGGACAAAGTAAAACATGTAAGTGCTCAGCCACAGAAATTTTAACCAGCAGAACGTAATCTATTACCTGACATTATACATTATAGCATTAACAGATGAAGCTTATTGAACAACACATTCCCTACATAACTTCGTAGATAAGTAGTTTCTAACTAATTAACTACATCTCTGAAAGGATCATTTTTGGGAGAAGTGAGAAGAGAGTTTATAGTTTTTACAAGATATTTTCATTAAGAAATGCCAAATGTTCTGCAAGCTGGCATGCCGGACATTCTCAGATACTCTTCAGTATAAGGAAATTGATATTTCAAGTTAGTTTAAAGCCATGGGTAACATCACAGGCACAGAAATGTACAGTGGTACTTCTGTTGTGAAAAACAATTATCTTAGTCAGCTACCCTCTAAACATCCTTTCATTGTGCTCATACTAAGGGTACCAGAAATGTAGATCTACCTTTGTCTGCTCTTACTATTATTTTTCACCAATAAGCAGGAAAAGACAGGAAATAAAGACATGTCTGGGTAAATTGTTCCATGAAGAAATTAAGCCCCAAACAACCAATAGATATCTTTATGAGTCTTCTGTGTTCATAGCTTAAACATTCAAAGTTCGAGGGCATAGAGTAGATGAATAGCTGGAGGTATTAGGCAGAGCACAGTTCCACTGCTTGTTCCCATAGAGCTGACCAGAATTCTTACCATTTAGAGGCCATACTGCTGAATTTCCAGGATTTTACCACTTTCTCAGTCAGCTACCATATGGTAATAAACCTAACACGTATAGCAAGGGATGTTGTTCATTTTTGATTAGAGGAGGTTGGAGACACATATTCCATTTTATGAACAAAAATACCTGCTGCAGTTGGCTTGTGTATTGTACTTTTCTCAGGTATATGGCCTGGAAAATGGCTGATCTGTGCCAAGTAAGTGATGTTTATCAACTTGCAGCTTTTTATGAACGCAGGGGAGAAAAATGTTTATAACAGGATTATAAAGACTTGAATCAAATCCAAACAAACTGTTCTTGTTTCCTAATCTGCAATCACGCAAATACTTCCATAGTACTGAATGTAAAAAAAAAACAAAAAAACCTGTAACTTTCCAAATAAAATTCCATTAAAGTCTTCAAAGTTAATTAATGTAACAAATATACCTTCACTATATTAGGTGACAAACCTAAAACCATTATCTCTTCCTATTTTCTTCCTGGGTAACTCAGTATATCAGTTTTCCAAGGCTTTTAATTATATACAGTGCACTCATTTAACTATCAACCTAAGCCAAGAATTTCAGCAACACACAGTGGTGAGTTATAAACAAAAAGAGATTATGGTTATATTTAGTGAAGTTTGGAGTCAGTATTTTCTATCACATTTTTATAGCAGAAGGTAGTATAAATTCCTTATTAAGAGGCTATAATTGCTTAAAATGGCATACCATGTTTATTTTACATGAGTATAATTGTTTAATAAATGTGGCAGCAGAGGAGATGACTGAGAAAAGTTGATGACACACATAGGTAAAATTAAAATCCTCTGTAAAGACTGCAGAATATGTTTTGTGATGACAGCTAATCTTGTCACTTCTTAGTTGTGCTCCACTGAGTTGTGGAGCTAACTAACTGATTCACTAACTTGGAGAACAGAGATCCATGGGCTATCTTAAATAGTGAATTTTGTCATGCATTAAATACCCTTAATTCATATTTTGAAAAGGAAAAAAATAGTCATATTAAATTTATGGGCCCAAGATGGATAATTTACTTATTGAGTTTCAATAATTCAGAGACCTTTCTCACCTTTCACACATCTACTTTTTATAAATTATCACATATAAGACTGCTGAGAAGCAGGTAAATATCAGCATTCCTTTTTCTTTCCATTTCAAGGAATAGAAATATTTTACATAGTTTTGTTAGGTTTTTTTGTTTTGTTTTGTTTTTTTGCTTTTGTTAGCTGAACAGAATCATCCATTGGTCCTCTTGGTGGTGGATTCTATTTGTGTTGTATTTCCTCCCACCAAGGCAGTAGGATTCTGCTTTTCCCTTCTTGTCACAGCTGTGATAATTAATTTCAGCCCAAAGGTTCTTTTCAGCAATGTAGGCAATTAGGGTACACCTTAAAGAACAACCAGTCTGTCTCAGGCTGTAAGCCATAGTACATCTACTCTAGTAGATGTAGACTCAGCCTCTGTAGACTTAGAGCTCTAAAGACTTGGTGATTCAAAGGATGCAGGTAACATTGTGTTTGAATGTGAGAGATGACTATTATCAATTGGTCTGAGAATACTGCTCTTGTTGAATTATTATTAAAGTGAAATGAAGACACATTATTCCTCTCTGAGCAGTTTCAGCTGGAAAAGAACCTACTACTGAATAACTAAATATAAAAAAAAAAATAATCTTCAGAAAGGCCTATTGTTGTAAATGGATTAACATCTCTGGAAAACATCAAAGTCAACATGCCTTTTCCTTTGAACTCTATTTTCTTTTATCCTCCAATTTTCTTATATATATTTATGTATAAAAATCCAATATGATTAACACTCTAACATGTTTCAAACAAAATCATGAGTTAATACACACAGAAGCAATAGCTCAATGAAATAGACTTTGGGGGTATTATTGTCAGTGGAAGGCAGCATTTTTAAATGCTTCCAGTAGAGATCTGATTCTGCTAGAATCACTGTTGTTACTGATTACTTCTGAATACCCCAGATCAAAGTTTCAGTTAGTTAAATCTTTTTTTTTTATATATATATATATTTCTAGGACCAAGCAAGAAAAAAATGAATGCTTTTTAAAAGAGAATTTAGAGTTTTTCTTGTTTTGGAAATAATTATTTGGAGAAAGGCTGAGTTCAGTACAAGCATATTCAGTAACATGAAATGAAATGAAAAATGAATCTACATTCCACATCCATAATTCCATTATTAATTAAAGAGTGGTTTTGAATCATTCCTTTTCCAAGTTAAATGAATTAAATTTAAGGCAAATTCTTCCCCCCAAAAATATCAGTGATCTTGTAGTGTGGTTATTCCTTCCAAGAAACCATCAAAATCACAAGTAGTGGGTTTTTTTGTTTGGTTTGATTTGTCTGTTTGTTTTGTTAGTATATGTAAACTAATAAAAATAGGAAAATAACATTGAAAATAAACTAAAATTAATGCAAAATTTGCCTACACTGATTAAAAAAGAGTGCAACTTATGAAGTCAGTAATACAAAAAGCAGCTATTGATTATATCTCCCTTATCAAATGTGTGAATTTTGAACAGACGTCAGAACTCTGGTCCGCCACAGTCGTTGAAGGGATGTGGCAACAAGCTTCCAGTTTTGCAGGTCCTCTTTAAAAAATAAAAAAATCCGTAATACTGTTTATGCAGCAGAAATAAGGAAGGAGTCAGGCAGAAAAAGGTTTTCATGTTAGAATTTTCCTGTGTTCTAATGTTTTGCGAATCTCTTTTCCCTTGGTAAGGAGTATTTTGAACATACTAATATAGCATAGCCTTTGTTAACGTGTTCTGTTGGGAAGTCCCGCTTTTGTTCAATGTTTTGTTATGAGCACTTTATCAGTTCAGATCTTGCAGGGATTAATGAGTGGAAACACAGAACATGCAGAGCATTCCGACATAAAAAACTGTTTGGCATAGAGCTTTTGGCTCTGAGATCATTAAGAAAATGTTATCCTTTTTCACAGGATGCAACATACTCTGTACCATATTCATTTTGTTTCTCTCTGCTAGAGGATGGTATGACGCATGAGTTCTTGCCTGCTGTAGGCACCTCTTAGCAGTTTTATACACTCCTTTAGGTCCCTTGTAGAGTGGTATCAGAATGACTACAACGGTGTTCCCATTGGTGCCACAAATCCTAAACTGTCTTAAGTGATAATCTTATGTGTGATGGCCTGTGAAACATCCACGTTTTACCCGTGCTAATAAGTTGAAACAGAGTAGTGAGCACTCCCGATACTGAGAACCTGAGCTGAAAATATTAGAAGTATGTTATTACTCTTTCTTTCATTTATTTCTTGGTTCCATTTTTTCTGATATATTGTAGACAAAATCTCCCAGGAACACACAGCCCATAAGGGTCATACATGTATTAAACTTTTCTATACTCTCTACTTAAATAAAATATTAAAAACTCTTTGTCTCTAGTGTTACTTGCAATGATTTTATGTTTACTCTTTTGAGCGTTAAGTAGCCTCAATTTGTGGTCCTGTGGTGTCTAATTATAGATACACTTCATTACTTGTTGACTGGCAACATTTTCTTCAGTTAAATTAAAAAACGTTGACCCGAAAAGCTTTGCCCCTATAGCAGACTGAATTCTGGTGCCCAATTGGAACATTTTCATTTGAGAGGCCCTGAGACTCTAAACATAGCGTCTCATAATGAACTGTTAAATTACTTACATTTCCCAGAAGAAAATGAAAGGTATTTGGTATTTGTTGCATGCAGATATCTGTATATGACCACAGGTTTTTGTTATCTAGGGGCATCAGTTTCTACTTTGTTTGTAACATTTTGTAAAATTTGTTGCACTGCTGATCTTACCTGGAGACTCACTGATTAAAATCAACTGTCTTTTTAAGTCTACTGATACATATTTATTTATTTTATGCATTATTTCTGCTAGCACATATGAACACAGACAAGGTAAATAAGTACACCTGAAGAGGAATTAACAAGTAAGACCAAATGACAGGAGTGCATATGTAAAAGATGAGACAATAGTTAAAACTGAAAAGAAAATGACCATAGAAATCTTTGCAAAACGCATTCTTTTCCTTAGGAAGTGAGAATAAAAGAAGATATTTTTTCATGGAAAAGTTCTTTAGTAAGGGTAATAACATAAGAAAGGGGAAAAGGGAGATCAGTGATTCATAGAATTTATTTTTCTTTCATACAAAATATGAAATGAGAAAGTAAAAGAAAACACAGTAAAATCTCATTTACTCTGAGGAAGCACGGACTTGTCAAGAATATTATCATCAGGATTTGAGTTTTATTCCACAGTTAACTGGATTTCTTATTTTACTGACAAGAAATTTAAAGGCATAATTAAATAAAATACCATCCTAAAAATATAGCAAAAAGTTATTTTTGATTCTCACAGAATAATTGTGACCGTTAGAAAACATATTTTGATGGTAAGATCAATGGCTTCCTTGTGTACTTTGGATAATGTAAAGGATAGAGTAAAGTAGGTATACATCATTATACATTATTACTTATGAATTATTTCATTTTCTCATACTTCATGAATCCAAACTGCAAGAATATCTTTAAGTAGAAATTAAAAATATGAAGAATATGAGACAGTCTGCTTTAAGCAGACTTCAAAAATAACATTCTCAGAAAGTTTTGTTTAGTGTTCATTTTTAATGCTAATTCTGAAATGACATTGCCTGTATCAAATAGTAGAAAGCTATCATTACAGTTGGTGAGAGAGACGTTAAAGTAATATGATTTTCATGGTTGATCTGCCAAAATGATTATTAATTTATTTAGATGTATTGATTTATATGGTTATTTTCTCAGTGAAAGCTTCCTAGAATTTCTGGACAGTCATATTAAGAGCAGCTGAACAGGATGATATTTCCCCAGCAAGAAAAGTTTCCAATAGCTGGAACTGTTTTTAACTTTTTTTTAAATGATGAACTGGAAGAAAAAACATGAGTAGATGGAGTACCAAGTATAATTCCAGGAATTTCAATTTGTTTAGGTTTTGATTGTTTATAACCAATTTTTATTCAGCAGTCTCTAACTTTCTTTTAGTCAAGAAATGTGAATGACTTGAGAAGTTACAGAACTAGTTTAACCATATTTCTTGAAGAGGTCAGGATGGTATATCCACGTCCAGTGCTTACAAGAAAAGCTGTTGAGCTGTGGCAAGTTTTATTTTTCTTTCATTTATATCAAGGGGTTGCAATGCTGTCCTGACAGTAGGATTCTCCACTGACATCAGTACAGGATTCTGGTTGCCCTCAAGGTTGAAAGCAATGCTTGCTACTGTTACATGTACATACCTGCAAAACAAACTGACATGCTAATTTCACTAAAAGCATGCATTCTCTCACCTTGAGTTTGACTCAAAGCTCAGTGAGATGTTAGAGAAGTAGTGCAGAATGAAAGCCTTCTTCAAAAATACCTTTTTTCTTTTTTTTTAAGATGCTTGATACTCTTGCAAACATTAGGTCACTTGTGTGAGCATCCTAGGGCCTCCAAAAACTACATCAGAGCATATAAGACTGCATAGATATGCAATTCCTGAAGCTTAATTATTTCTATGAGGGGTATTCCAAAACGAATGCCTCTCATTTTATTCTATTGTCCCAATATATCAGAGGTGGATGTTGGTGGTATGGTAGTAGAAATGTATCTTCCCACCAATATTCCATTATATGTTGTTGTGTGCAATCAATGGCAGCAGAGGGGTAGTCTGACACAATGGTATCTGAAATGGAGAGCAGATTAAGCAAAGGTGTGCCATTTAATTCCTCCATGCGGAAAAAAAATGACACTCATTGACATTCATTGATACTTGCTGAATGTTGATGGAGATCAAACAGCCCATGTGAGCACACTGAGGTGGTGCATGATGCATTTCAGCAGTGGTGACAATGGCAGTGGGTCATCTCCACTGGTGCAGGTCATTACAAGCACAGCATGCAGGCTCTTGTTCATTGCTGGTGAAAATGTACAGCTAATGGTGGTGACTATGCTGAAAAATAGCACTTTGTAGCTGAGAATTTTCTTAACCCCACTGTGAAGAACTCTCTTTGAGTAAATACTTCACACATTAGCAAATGTTTAAAGCATTACCTGCTCGAGATAGTCTGGACATTGATCTAATGTTAAATGCATGTACATGTATGTATATAATGTTATGTGTGTATGTTTGTATGTACATATTCAGGTATTTAAATATTTTCTTTATATTTTTACCATATAATCCTTAGTTACTACCCTACAAAATTAAATTTGGCAGAATATTCAATTGTTAATGTGGAATTTTCTGCTCATACTGTCCCATGGGAATAGTCAGCTACTGTGACTTTGGTCCTACTGAAGAGACTATGCAGTCAGCCCCCATTTCTCCCATCACTACCTTACCTGTCATTTTCAGCTATCAGATACATGACTCTGCCCATGCACACAGAGAAGCTCAGCATTTTTCACTATCTACCAAATAGCCTGAAGTGAAAGACAAACACGACGCCTGAAGCAATATTGCTTGATTAACACTGAATAGTTCTTTAAAGCGATCACATGAACTTTAATCTGAAAGATTGCTTTGAATTGTTAAGGGTGGAATCTGTTGCTATGAGAGTTGTTAAACAACTGTGGTGAATTTAATGTGTAATAGATGATAACCTTTGTCTGTTTTAATATTGAATTCCATGTTACTGATCCTAGTAAATAATCCCTACTTTCCCCTAGTGAATACCTGCTATATCCCAGAGCCCTGCGCAGTACGCAAAGACATTTTAGCTGAGCGTTTTTCATGTAAAGCACACATACTGTATGGATCTGACCTCATCACTGGTTGCCTCAGGCTATCTCTTGTATACCGTCTGTTTTCTCAATTTTCTCCTGAGATTGTCATTACCTAAGGTTTGTAAATATTTCAGAAATTTGAGGCTGGTTTAACAATTGCAAATGCCATGTTGCTATTACACTGAACTTTCAGCAGTATTCAAATAGTCCTACTTTTGTTTTTCTCTATTTTCTCTCTTTAAGTTCTGAATTATTCAAATTCTATTACACATGATATTGCTTTAATTGAAATTACAATCTACTCAGTCATTTTAATCAAAAGACTCCAGATAAGCATAGTTTGATCTCAGTTAACAAACAATGTATGTTGTTACTTTATATTATTTTCTATTTGTCAAAGTGCTATATAGATTTCACTGAATTTTTATGCAAGTTTATGCATGAAACAGCTGTTTGTAGAGAGTGCTGACCTCTCCGTTGAAGGAAAAATGCAGAATAAAAAAAATGAAAACTCTTTTGTCCTGGAAAAATAAATAAATAAATAAAACATCAAGAATGGATTAAAAGTGAATAATTTATTCCATCCCAGAATCTCAGCCTATACGGATTTCTTTGTATTAAAGCAGCAATATTTTACTTTTACATAATTATGTACGTATATGTGTCTGTACCTATAAACAAAATATCTTGTAAAAAGCAAAAAGATACTGAAGCCTTACAAAACCTGCTTTGAAAATCTTTTGTGGCATGAATTTTGGCAGCTTATCTTTGCATTCATTTCTGGAAATACTCTATTTTCTTTTTTTATCAGATCCTGTATTATATCAATAATTTACTCCAGCAGTACATTAGTAGCCAGTTTTTCATATCAGATTTTTCATTTGATTATAATTTCCTTCAATATTAACTTACTCTCCATGACTGCCTACATTATTCTACTTTTGTAGGTGCCTTCAGTATACTCCTTTGTAACATTTATTTTGCTAATACTGTGATACACGAAATGGGAGAGAGGAATGCATGTGTATAGTGTAAAAAGATGTAATGTGATGATACGGTGACTTAAAAGGTTTGAGAGATTTTTAAAATCCTGCTAAATAGTATTAGAATAATTTAATTATATCATTTATGTTAGGATCATAAGATTCAATTGTTTTGCACTAATACAAGCTTTACAGATAGCAGGGAAAATTCCTTGAAATTTTGCTTAGCATGTTTTTTACATTCAGCCACGTGGATTTATATACTTTACATGAAAGATTCAGAAGTGAAGGCAATATTTTGTAAACGACATGCGAAAAAAAAAAATCACAGTATATTTTCTTTTCAAAATATTTAGTGTCTACAATTCATCTGTGAACCGAGTAAATCATGGCTTCTTCAAGTGCAAGGATCGAAACCAATTACCATTAGTGACCATCGGGTGCAGCCGATCCTTTCTGTCCTGTTGCCTGAATCTCAATGATCTCCCAAGTGTGCCCATGCAATTTAACAGGAAGATCAATACGCCACAGCAGTTAGCAGCAGCTCTCTTGAAGTGCTTCACAAAACATGCTACATTTCTCTACCGAATAAATGTCAAAACATTCCAACAGCTACAATTCTTGGGAGAAATTGTTCTTGTGAAACATTATTGACATGCTTTAACCCACATTTCCCGCTGCTCTCCAGCATCCAACAGGCCAGTCAATTCTGATTTGGCAAGAGCCACATCTACACGTGTCCCCTGCTGGCTTTGTCTGTAGGCATGAAAGATATCACGATGTGGTGTAGAAGTCCTGGGTGTCAGGGGTCAGTGGTCTAGCTCTGACCGAAGGTCAAGGTGACAACAACCTGTCTCCTGGGACTTGTCTTCATCTTTAATATGGCCTTGGAAGCAATCAATATCATTACAGATTTTGCTTTTCTAACAGGCAGTACCAACTGATCTAAGCAGTTCAAGACTGACTTGCATGCCTTGCTACTTGAAAATGTCTTCATTTTCCCATTATACAGCAAAACATCTGAATTAGATCTGGCACTGGCTTTATTTCATTTGTTTAATGTGGTAAATTAAATTGATTCTTTTCACTTTTTAATGGCTTTCAGCAAGCAGAGTGAGTTCTCTGAACTCTCCTGCTCTTTTCTCATATACAATGGAAGTGTTATATGTTCCTTAGTACTTTCTCCCAATACCGATTCTCTGTTTTAGAAACAGTATTTCTTCCTATTTCTTTTTTTGGCTGTTCTGGTCTCCTCTTTTTCTGTTAAGTAACCATTTTCTTCTTTATTTCTTCATAGCTTTCAGGGGACAAAATCTAACCACTCCATCTATAAGCTATATATATGTATGTATATAAATCTTCAAACATATCTGTAAAAATATAAATAAAATGCAACATCTTTTCCAATTTTGCCAGACTGTGGAGGGTTAGTGCACTGTATGAAGTAATTACACACAAGAATAAGTTGATAACCACTGAGATAGATGTTTTTATCACCTCTTTACAAGAGCTGTGATAATTTCCAATGCAACAAGATGTTGCCTTCTTCAAAAATCTCAACCTCATTGCCTCAGTACAAAACTCAAATTTCTTATTTTTTGTGCTTATTCTTTATGCTTCCTTTTAATTTTTGCAATTAAAACAATACCAAATCAAAGAAACCCTTTAACTGATCTATGTTTTTTGTTAGTATATGTGCTTTTATTGATTGAAAAGTGCAACAAAATGTTAAAAGATTGAGAATCAAATGCAACAAAAACATCGAAGAACTTTCTCTTGTGTCTTCAGAATGAATCAACTACTATTTCACTATGCCAACTGAAAACTGGTCTTCAGATTTCTCCTTAATGAGCAGTTGATGTTTAAGAGAGAAAACAAAAATAAGAAAATGAAGGGTTCTTTCCATCTTTTGGGTATGGTATTCTCTTCTGTCCTGCTAATATTGGTGAACAACAACAAAACAAATCTCAAGTCCATAGTACTGCTTTTGATGTGAGTTATAGACAAGCTAAAATTCCTGTAAGGTACTCAACACATTTTTTATATCTTTCAATACAATTGCACTTTGCAAAGTAGAAAGATTTTTCCACGTTCCTCTACTCTTCTTACCATAACGTGGTTTCTGTAGCTCAGCCTCAAAGCACAGACTTGACTCAGTTTTATGCAAAGAAAATGAACCATCTGAATACAATTTGGCATGTAACTCCAGGTTAGAAAAAACAGTTTCTACATTTGCAGAGAGAAGTCCAGGCAGAAGGTGGACCGATGGGCTTCCTTCTTCCTTCTCTGGTCTTTCTCCGTTTATCTTTTCATACATGATACTCTCCTCTGGTATACATTGCCAATGAGGCAGCTTCATTCAAGTTGCATCTGAGTGATAACTTTCCCAATTTATTCACTTGTAAAAGGGTAGATAGTCTCTTTACACACAGCATCTTGCAGGGATTGTACAATCTCCAGGTCCTGTCATTGTCATTTGGGAAATTTCAAGAGAAACAAAGGTACTGGCAGGTTCATAGATGAATGTATATGGAAGCAGCAAGAACAAGATACTCCTGAAGTTGGATATATCTGTACAGGAAAAGTGGAAAACCTCTTGCTTCCATGCTAGAGAGACAGTAAAATTACCTCAAACTCTCAGTACTGAAGCACTGGCCTACAAACTGGGAGGGTATTGAGGAGCCTGAATAATAATCAGCTCAACTGTCAATGTTTCTCCTATCTCCTGACTGCACAAGCCTTCACTGATTTTTGTTTGCAAAGCTGTGGCAAGCACCTTCTGTGCAACCTGTGCTTAGCATCATACATTGTCAGAGATACCCTTCCTTGTTTACATTAATGCAGCATTCTTCCACAAGTGCAACAGTCTAGCAAGGTGAAAACAAATTTATCAGCAGTGTTGCAATAGAAATTACAAAACTAGTGTGCCATATTTTAACATGTAAGAGCTTTGATAGAAGCTCTGTCTGTTGAACCACACCAGTTGAGTGCTGCCTTTACCCTCCTCAGTTTTTTTCATTCTCTCTCCAGAAACATTCAGCAGTTGAAGAAGTCTATGATCAAATTTCTGCTTTCTAGACCTTGTAGTACCTCAATCACCTTTTGGAGCTCTCCTTTCAGCCCATTTGATGGCATAATAACTGCTCTTTGTGCAAAATTATGTCTCTAGCTGAGCATAGCTGCTTAAGCCTACTTCAAGCTAGCCCTACAAAGACATAGCTTCCTATGGAAAGTTCAACAGTGTGAAAACTCAAGGCCACCTTCTCTCCCTATATACCTCGAACATTCAAAAGCTGTCTAGCTTATTCTGTAGTTTTTTTCTTTCTGGCACAAATATTGTCAAAGAAACTTCCATTGCACTGTTGCTAAGGTGTGTTCAAGATTTTTCTTTTCTCTGAAGCAAAGCAGCTGTTCTCATTATACTCATGTCTCCTATACTTCATATTCTATCCAGCTCTGACAGGACAAAGGAAGATAAACAAGGAGTGAAAAACAAAAATAGAAAGAACGAAGGGAGGAAAAGAGAAAAAAAGAGTAAGGGAGAAAGAAAGGGAAGGAAAGAAGGGAGGGAAAGAAGGGAAGGAAGGAAAAGAAAATAAATAGGAGGTGATGAGGGGTCCTTTGCATTCTCCCTATAAATTACTTGACATATAATCCCCCCAAAATGGGTAATAAAAATGAATACTTATATTCCGTGTTTCTTTAAAAATAAATATATCCTTACATTCAACTAAATGAAAAACACATCCTGAGCAACATTCTCTTTCTCATCTGCCTTGGACTACTGCTACAATCAGTGAATTCAGCTGTGGTAAGAAATGGCTCTCTCTTCACAGCATTAGCTGAAAGAATGATATCATCTGTTTTAGCATTCTCATCATATATTTCACTCTCAAGTCTGGGTAGGAAAGTGTCTCCATATTAGGGCCATCATCATTTGTATTTTAAAACTACAGCAGTGTAGTTTTAGAATCTAAGAAGTTACTGAGACATCTAGAGTTAAGCTCCATTAAACTCTTTGACCTAAACCCTATGAGCAACCATTAGTTCAGCAGGAAGAACATTATTGTGCCAACACACAGTGTGAGTAAAAATCCTCTTCCCTTTCTGCCTGCCTGCCTGCATCCCTCCCCCTAAAGTATTATGTTTTATATGAAAAAGCTATGTGAGGCCTTAATGCATTATCAAATGAAATATGATCGCCAATGGTTTCATTAGTTGCAGTAAGATCAGAGAAAAAGGTAGGTTAGTTGGTGGTTTTTCAAATTCTACTAATTCTACAGAATATCATTATTAAATTATTTACTTTCTTACTTTTCAGTGTACAGTTGTTCTTTATCTTTCTAGCTTCTCAGGTCTTTTATAGCCCTCCACATCTTTCTTATAGAAAGGGAAATTTTTATTGAAGACAAAGGAGGAAATAGGGGATGGATGAAATGGCTCCTGAGAAGAAGACTGCTGTCCCTCTCCTCGTTCGCTACGTATGTTAGAATTACACTAGTGTCATGAAATTTGTTTAGGAAAGGGAAAGATGTCTACCTCTGATTTCCTGCATTAGCTGTTGGTTAAGAGTTTCTGCAACTGCCTCATGTTGGTGAACCAAGTGTGGAAAATTGTATCAGGAGCTCTCATTCTCTTCACAATTCCACATCTTGGAAAAGAAGATCTTCCTTAATTTCACAGCTGAACATCTAGCTTTCATGCCCTTCTTTGTCAGTTTGCACTATTTTTTCATCAGCAGCAGCCAGTTTCATCCCCTTGAAACCACAGTGGTAAAAATCAGACTTCACTGTTCAAACTGAACTTACTTTCCTCCCAAGTGATAGGTATGACACTCATCTTTTGTCTCCTTTCAGGAAGAATCAATAGGTGCTAAATGACGATCTCTAAAGTAAATATTGTTTTGAATTCATTGTCTACACCCTCTAGACTGGACAGTTCTCCTTCTGTGCGACTGGCACCAGTTGTCTGTGCTTGTACAGTCTACTCAAGCAGAGGATTTCCAAGGAAATTAAACTTTTTCCTGTATTAAAATGACATTATACAATTATTACTTCTGTTCTTCTGTGCTTCTGTTACTGGTGAAAATTTGATTTCAGTTACAGAACTTTTCTTCTGTGGCTCTAAAATGAGGTTTGTGCCATATGTTGACGTAATCTTCTCCAGCACCACAACCAGCAGATTCTTCTTATTCTGTGAAGCAGAGATGCCACAGCGAAGCTCAAGGAAAGCAATCTGCACCCTGCCCTGGAACCCCCTGGCTTTAATCAGGTTCAGAGTATTGGGAACTTTGTTCATTTGTGCTTGGCAGTTTCTTATAAACTTATTTTTGAAGTCAGCAGTTGTGCTTCTCTATAAAATGCAGAATTTCAGAATTTGCGGCTTATCACCTGCGAGCTCAATAATAGCCTGCCCTTTGAAATATCACCTTGTTCTAGATACTAAAATTTAATACTTTACTTCAATCAGAAGGGACATTGGCCTATGACGTTGTCAAGACCCATGATATAACAGATGCAGAAAGGCTGACAACAGAACAGCATGTTACTTGTAAAATCAAACAAAGCACTTTTCCCTTTAAAAAGAACTAAGACAGCATGTATTTTTCCCTCTTCTCTTTTAGCAGTTTTCAAAGTATACTATAATATTGTTGATTTAATCCCATAACTTTGTAAATACATACCTTTCTTTACTGCAGAAGACTGTCTAAAAATCCTTTCGATGACATTATTCCTGAATAAACTTCATTGCAATTAGCTGATTGCACTTCAAAGCTGATCAGTCAGTAGAATCATAGGTAGGAATAATATTTTTTAGCATATTATTTGAAGTTATTGTCCAGTGTGATGCTTTTCTTGGGATATCCTTTTCTGTAGCAACTGCCTTGGTTATTACAGGTTCACCATTTTTTATAAGCACTTTTCTTAATCCATTCAGTTAGCAATGTTCCACTCCAGTGGTGGTGACAACACAGTTGCTTTAGCAAAATGATGAGGTCACAGACATTGTTACTGACCTCAGAAAAATAATCAGTTAATCAATTGAGAGGCGAAAAGAACAGTTCTATACTCATCACCATAGAATTTAACTGTCATATATAAAATGAGAGTCACATCAGTTAGCTTTGTTTATTTTCTCTCCCCCCTCATCCTGAAGACTGAGTTTCCCTGATCTCCTTCAGATTTACTGTTTCCCAGACTCTAAATCCTTGGTGTTCAGTCTGAGGTAATATTCCACATTGTCCTAAACATGACACAAACTTTTAATTTGTTTAATCAGTTTGAAAAAATAGAATTATTCAAGCTCAGTCCTTAACTCCATACCCACAGGCAAAAAATGTCAGTTTTTTGTCTAAGCTGAGGTAAGAAGGCAGGAAGACCTCATTTACCGAGATCTTAAGTTTCTAAGAGGGATCCTCTGGGCAGCTCCAAATCTGCATTTTATGGTTCTCTGCTGCAATTCACAATGAAAAAAGGCAACTCAAAAAAAAAAAACAAAAAACCATCATAGGTCACAGCAGCATTAAAACCTGGCTGACCTGGACTACATTATTATTTCCCAGTAAATCATTTTTGGACCCTGACAAAGCAGTTGACAAACTCACCTGTAGGCTAGCCAAGTGCTTCTGCTCAGCACACACAGCTTCCAGTTTTCAGCAGTCTCCCATTTATACTGGATTATACAGCCAGATAAGAAGAGTGAAAAGCAGGTCAAGCAACTTGCCTGTGGTCACACAGCAAGTGAGTGGCTTAACTTCTATCTGATGGCGATTAAACAGCCATTAAAAATACAGGAAATTCAGAGGGCTGAAAAAAAATAGCATAAATCTTTGAAAGTACAAAAAGGGACTGTTCAGAAACTCAAGCAATCTTTGCTTTTCTGCTGAAGAACTAAGCATTCCTAATATCAGATATTTACTCTTTCATATCTAAGTTGCAAGTGGCATTATTTTTGGATCAAAACCTTTTCTTTGTCTTTTCAGAAGTCTGTGACTATTGAAGCCTGAAATCCAAAGGAACAACTATACATACACAAATTGCAGGTGGAGTACTGAAAATTTGCACAGGTATACTGGATTTCTAATTGCTTTAATACCTACTGTCTTTGGAACAATGTGTAGTGCTTCATCAACATGCTCACCTTTGCTGTTTTCTAGTAAGTGCTATAATTTAATGATCTGGTTTTAGGGGTTAGGAAGTTTGTGTATGTAAGTACACTAACTGTGTTTAATGACACTTGTATAAATGGTAGCACCTGGAGACTTCGGCTCAGTTTCAGCAAAGCACTTAAGCACATGCCTAGCTTAAAGCAAGCTAGCAGTCCCATTGAAGTTAATTAGACTTCCCTTGTACTTAAAGTTAGGCATGTGCTTAAGTACCTTGCTGCATTAAGACCTTAATGAAGATTGGGGTATAACTGCCTTTGTTGCAGTGCATGTAATGTGAGTCATTTAGAGTATTCAGTATGGAGATGGGAATATAGTAAAGAAAAGCTGAGTGAGTACAGTCAGATTAGGATACAGTTTTCTAGATGTTGTGGTCACTGCTCACACTCAGCTGCATATTTTAGGTAATGGTGTTTCCCAGGGGCCTGTTTCTGACTTTTCTTCTTTTCCCTTTCCCTTTCCCTTTCCCTTTTTCTTTCCTTTCCTTTTTCCTTTTCTTTTCTTTTCTTTTCTTTTCTTTTCTTTTCTTTTCTTTTCTTTTCTTTTCTTTTCTTTTCTTTTCTTTTCTTTTCTTTTCTTTTCTTTTCTTTTCTTTTTTCTTTTTTTCCTTCCTTTTTTCTTTTCTTTTCTTTCTTTTTCCTTCCTTCCTTTCCCTCCCCTCCCCTCCCCTCTCTTTCCCTTCCTTCCCCTTCCCTTCTTCCCTTTTTTTCCTGCAGCCAGAAAAACTAGAAAACTAGAAATAAAGTCTCTGTGTTGTGCGTTAGAATTTTAGGTACCAATACTGATAGGGAGATATCGATCAAGAAGTTATCTCCTGGCAGTTTTAAGGACGTGCACATGAGTGTTAACATTTTTTCCTTGGGGGACTGGATCTGAGGCCTGAAATCAACGGGAAGGCATTCATCAGCTTTAATGTGCTTCAGATCAGGTCCTTGAGAGGTGAGATAATTTTTTTGAGATCTGTTCTTCATGTCTCAGCCAGAAGACAGCAGCAGCCACCCCTCAGCACTGGAGGGGAGAGCCAGAGGGGAAGGGGGTGGGGAGAGGGTGAGCATACACCTCAGACTGAGCAATTCCTCAAACTGCTGCTACTCACCTCCGCAGCACCTATCAATAACCTGATCCGTGGAGATTTCTCGCTGAGGAACTGACTCAGTCCCAGACTAACTTGTGAGGTCTGTGTGGATCAGAGCATAAGGTGATACAGCTTCAGGCTGTTTAAACCGGCAAACTTTGTTCCTTGTCCTTTGCTGTAAACACACAGAGATACTGTCTCTCACTTTTTGTTATGAAGGAAAAAAAAATGGCAAGAAATTTGACAAGATACAAGGTAGAAATAGTGAAAGTGAAGGCACAAAGAAAACCATTACATTTTTATGATTCACATTCCTATTGCTGAGACAAGAATTACCATTAGTAATCATTTACAGTAGCTTTACAAATAAGAATCCAGTACAAATCCTACCATGGACACAGGTTAAAGAAAGAATCCCATGCTTTGTATACTCATATTCTTATCTTCTGCCTATTATCAGAAGTGTGAAGTAGAAGAAATTCTTCTAAAATGAGCAGTGCAAGTATACCCTGTCATCAGTATGAAAACAAGTTATAGAAAATTAACACTTATACATACATATGCATCACTGGATACATGAGTGTGATTATCAGACATATCGCTTAAAGACTAAGTTAAGATGTTGTGGAAGTAAAACAACACCAATATTTGCTTACACATTTTTTTGTTTGTTCATTTTAAACTTCTAATTTTCAAGACTTTCAGGCTTAAGAACAGAAAGAGAGCATAATATGTATGGGATATAAATGCACTGATTTGAACAAAGGAAGAGGTGTAGTTTGAAAGAATTAAACTTCACATATAGAGCAGAATACATTAGACCCCATCAGATAGAACCTTTAAGATCCCGAATTTATCAAATGACAACATTCATTTTGTACTATGTAGAAGACAACAAGAAAGTCAGCAACTTCATGTGCTGACATTGCAGTAAAACATGATTTTAATTAGCTCACACAGAGGACACATTGAGGAAAAAGTGACATTTCATTGAGGAATATACTATTAAACACAACCCTCCTTGACCTGCCATTTATCAGGGTGCAACCCAAAAGTCACATGACTCATCCTGTCTTTCTCATTGTCCTTTGAACCCTGGAAATACATGGTTCATTTGCAGGGACATGGAATTGTCCTGGTTTCTTGACATACAGTAGTGTCTGTTCCTTTTCTGTACAGCAGCAATGCATCTCTGATGAAGAGCAGAAGACAAATCTTTAAGGCAGTGGCTGATTTGAGCACTGGAATAGCTACGTGACGGACAGTTTAATTACTGAAGTTACCAACAGAGAGGACTTGGTGAAAAATGGAACCGAAAATAATCTTACTTCAGAATAGCACAGATTGTTCTCAGATTAGAAGAAATGAACCACATACAGAAACAAAAGCAAAAAATAGACATATAACAACTCATTTAAGACAGGTATAATGACTTAAACATGTTAGATTTTGCCTACATGCAAGTCTAAAGAATCTCAGGTGCTTTATTAAATGCACTAATGAAAAAAGTGCAATACATTAACATTCCTATTCAGACCTCTCCGATGAGGGGTAATGCAAGTCACAGACTTTTCCCTTCTTTTTTCAGTGTGGATTTAGCCCTTGCCAGATCCAGCAGTGCAGAAATAAACACAGAAGTCAAGTATGTGCATGTTGTTCTGTTCTCTGTATTTTATCGATCACCCTGGAAGGAGATTTCAGTGGTTAAAGCTCAAGAGTGGAACTCTGGGCTGGTTGTCCAGTCCTTAATTCTGCCAAATTCTCCTCCCGAATCTGAGAAAGTTGATGAGCCCTAGTTCTCTATCTATAACGTGAGGATAAATAACATTTTCTGCCTCAAAGAGAGGTTGTGAGGGCAATTCTGCTAATGCCTCTAAGATGCTTAGATATGAGGGTGACGAGTGACACTGAAAATCCTATAAATAAATAAAATAAGCTGTGAAAGCCTGAGGCGCTGGGAGCTGCTGCCAAGGCTGTGCATTTCCACACTCCCCTTCCTGCGGGAGACATGGCGTGGAGCCAAGGCACAGCCTGAGAGCCGCTCCTGCATGGCTGGAGCCCGCTTGCTGTTTGTTTATTTGCTTCCTACAAAGGGCTCCTACCACATAATCCAGGTAATCATGGCCTGAGTAAAATGGGCCAATGTTGAAGCACTTGTCCAAGAGGGGGAAGGGAATGTGAGGAATCTGCTACAAGATTTCTCTGCTGTATTGTCTTTTTTTTTTTTTTTTTAATTTTGGGTGTGAAAAATATGTTTCCTGAAATCTTTCAGGACTCTGCAGCATCCCTTACACTGGGATCAGAGTTCTGAAGTGTTTTCCTGACTTCTTTGGCAGAGTGATGGCACTGATGCCACAGCACAGAGAGAAAGGAATGCCCACAAATAAGGCAGCATTTTCTGTAACACAGAGGAGGGGAGCCACCTAACTCCTTCATCTCTTGGCAGCTCTACCCTCACGAATGAGCCCTGCTAATTGGCGAACGGGCATCACAGTGCTCACACTCTAAGCAGTCAAGAGACTATGTATGTTCATGGAGTCTGATTTTATCGGTGGCAGGATTCCCAACTCACAGCATCCAACTGTCTGTGCTGAGCCGACACCCCACAGTAACGGGAACTAATTGCTAATACAGTCCCAGAGAGGATTAATTTTTCAGGACCAGTTAAAGCAGTTCCTGGAACCAGCTGGCAACTGAAAGCCCTTGCAGGAAAGGAGAGAGGAGCAGCAGTGCAGTCAGGCCATTCTGATGGAGTCCCTGTGGAGACATCAGAGGAAGGGCTGCAAGACCTGGTCCCATATGCTAGATAAGGAAACACTGGAGATTTGGAGCCAAGTGTGTGCCCAAAAGGATGCGTGCATGTGTGAATGTACTTGTGACATCTGTGAGTTTCTGTATAAACTACTGCACCACCAATATAAGAAACAAATATGCTAAGATAGTGCTCTGCTGTATGCTTTGTCCCAAGGGAAGAGACCATCACATGAACTGCACAGCAACTCACTCTGGATTAAGCCAAGACAAGGAGGAATTCATAAACAGGAGGGGAGAACAAAAACATCCCACCCATCCACCCAATTCCCCCAAAGAGGAAAAGTTTCTCCAAAAAATGCCCTAAAAAGCAAAAGATGAAGTACTCCTGTGAGACTGAAGGGTGAAACAGATCTTTGCCCCAGGAAACTAAATGGAATGAAACTCCAGGAGGTTTGAAAATAAGCATAGACTGAGTAGTACAGTAAATAAATAATCCATGGTTAAGCTGCCACCCCCACACTG
Organism: Callipepla californica brunnescens; assembly: GCA_023055505.1. Classification (NCBI taxonomy): domain Eukaryota; kingdom Metazoa; phylum Chordata; class Aves; order Galliformes; family Odontophoridae; genus Callipepla; species Callipepla californica. The sequence continues at coordinate 78,976,926 of JALIRH010000001.1, read as the reverse complement.
GGCATACAGAGACTGTCAGCAGCAACAGCTGGGGCTCAATGGGCATCTCTGCTCTTCTAGCTTCCTGCAGCAGCAGATCCTGCTGACCCACTGCTGCTTCCCCTCCTGCCTTGCAGTACAAGAAGGAAGGAAGAGGTTACAATTCTCACCCTTCTCCTTCAGACTCTGAAGTCCCAGAAGAGGAATGGCAAACTGTAACAGTACCCAGCTCCAGGCTTTTCCTTCCTCTTAAGAGACAGGACATGGGCAAAATGGGAGAGGAAGTAGAAAGGAAATAGGAAAGAAAAGAAGAAGATGCACTCTGATTGAAGGGAGGCTTGAAGACAAATTAATCTACAGAGAAGAAAAGAAAAGAAAAGAACAGGATAGCAACAAATATCACTGAAAAGGGAAATGGAAAAGAAGGGGGGAGGGGATCAAAATAAAAGGAATAAAGCAGTGACTGCAGGGAAACATTTGAATGTGAAAGCAGAGGAGAATGGAATTGAGTGTACTCTGTCAAAATGTCATAGAGCTGGGGATGGAAGGTGTAATAGTCATTGTGATGACCATCCCCTACCCTAAGTCATGATTAGCTCATCCATATGTTCAGCTCATCCATAAAGATTAAACTGTGTCCACTTCAGTGTCTCATTGTCATCCCAGACACCAAATTGGCCTGTAGTATTGCTGTACAGTTCTTGTCTATTAAAAAAAATTATTCTGATGTTTATGTAGAATCTTTCATACTGCAGTTTTAGCCCCTGTCAGATTTACCAAGAATATTCCCTTCCTGGTTGACAGGTTATTCCCTTCTTCTCTGAAAACTGTATCACACTTTTCTTCTTTAACTTCTGTACATAATGTATATTTTGAATATATTTTCCCTTTTTTTGCAAGTAAAAGTCATTTGGTCATTCTAGTCAAATGACGCATGACACTCTTGAACCATGGTACTCAGGTACTTCCATTAAGGCCTTCTCAATGTTGAGTAAAGCATCGCTTCTGCTGAACTAGTATGTGTATTACCTCATGTATCCACAACAGAATAAATTTTACCTCTTCCTTGAAATCATTGTTTTCCTTATTCATGCCAGCCTGCAGCAACTGGGACAACCTTTTGGGGAGGCCTTGTCCTGATCACTCCTCTTGTCAGTGCATTACACACATCCTCCTTGAATTTCAACCTCCCATTCCACTTCTACCTGTACTTTTCCAGACAGTTTTGCAAATCTGTCAAGGTCATTTTGAATTCTAAGCCTTTCTTGTGATGGGCTTGTGCTTCTTCCCAGCCTCATACCATCTGCAATGTGAGTAAGCATATTTATCTCACTCTTTGTGTGTGTGTGTGTGTGTGTGTGCGTGTGCACGCATGGATCTTGGGAAAGAAGAAAATGCGAAGAGTGTATTCTTTCTCATCCAATGTTTATTTATGTGGTAGTGACAGGACAAGATGACAGATGTCACTTAACAGACAGAGGTGCTCTTCATCATTTTCTTCACTAACCACAAGTCATACTTAGGAAAACCAGCACTGATGCTATTTGTACATGTTGTTAATCTTAAAAGCTATTGAGCCCCTTAAGGTTACCTTGGTAAAATGAAATTTGGGTAAGGAATAATACATACATTCATATACGTATACATACTCATGTGCATGCACTTAGATACATATAAAATCTGTATGTGTGTATGTGTATGAATATTTATTTGTTGCTTATGCTTTTCATTATGCAAACAATTAGCAAGACAGATAAATACAGGAATAAAATAAAATGCAGTATTTGGAGGGATCCTAGTTTTTGGTGGAAAATTCCCATAATCTCTGACACATCAGTAAGACAACATCTTTGAAAATTACACTGTGTCTTCCCATTCTACACAGAGCTGAGACCTGAAAATGAATGTACTGAGGCCTATTTCCATGGCTTCTGAGCAGAGGATTTTTCATTTATTTCTCAGCATAACAGTTGGACTGCACAGAAGCACTGAAGCTTAACAAAAAAGACTCTCAGACAAAAACTGTAATTATCACAGGGGAACAAATTAAACAGAAAACCCTGCTGGAATGAGATTTCCACATATTTAGAGTGTGTTAATACCAATAATATGGCACGTACTAACAATAGAATCCTTTTGTAGCTTTTGTAGTATCAGATATGAATGAAAATATGTATGATTTCACTGCCTCAAAAGAAACAAGACTGTCAAACACTTTGTTGAACTTTTTAAAAAATCTTTAGTGTGTTTTGCTCATAAGTGTTTCCATTTTAATCAGCAATGATTTTTGAAATCACAGTAGTATTAATTTAGATAATTAAATATTTTTTCAAAGTATATTATAAGTTCATTTTAGTACAGGGTACTGTATTCATATGTGCACTCCATACATTTATCTTTCCACCAGTCATGTCATCTGCAAACCATATATCTTAAATATATCCTCCATTATACTGGGCATCTATGGCGGTAGACTCAGTGTATCCATTTGACATTTAGTAGTTCTTTTAATTAAGGGAAAAAATAAAAGCACCAACAGCAACAACAATTAAACATGTATGTATATAAGGTCAAGGTGTTAATAATGGAAACTACAGAAGGAGGACTATCAGTAGATTTATTCATGCCATATATCTTATATGCAATAATTACTGTATAATTTTGTAGCAGTATCATAGTTCTATGTTTTCTATGAATACAGAGCATAAAAAGATTTAGATTTGCTTTTCCCTTAAGGATTTGTGCTATATACATTTCTTTTTCTATGAATGTGAAGCTATGGTGTGTATTAAGCCTGACTATATGTATGCACTTGTATATGTGTGTATAAATCTTTTCCGAGACAAATTTTACAGTCTTCATCTCTTTTTTTAAATGTGCTTAGTCCCTAGAACATTAACTTTTAAACATGTTAGCCAACACCACTACTCCCTTTTAAAATTGTCGATATATTTATCATTTTCCTTTTTCTCCTTCCCCTTAAAATTATCTTACATGAACTACAATGAATTTTATGTTTGTTTTCACTGAGAGAAATAAATTGTAAAGCCCTGTAACACAGCAACAATTTTTATGGTGAAAGTATCCTGTCTGAATCTGCAGACAGTATCTATGCTATGCTATTTTGTTTTTCAAGGACTTATCTCTGTAATATTATTGGCACATTTCAATCAATATATTTAAAGGTCCCCCCCCCCCCCTTTTTTTTTTAATATCAAATGTAGAAGTGATTTGTGTGTTTACCTTGATAATATACACTTGTCTCTTTAAGGTGACAGCAGATGGTCCAATAAGAAGTGGCAGAACTAAGTGCTGAAAATATAGCAGCCCATCTCAGGCTCCCTTAACCGTAAAATCTATGAATTTATGCTCAGCTGAGCGATAAGAAATAGTCATGAAATGTCCAAGGGTGAATCAGGGTGGTTGGCAGTGTACCTATTTCCCCCACACAATGAGAAACCATTTCATTCACTGTCTGAAAGCACAGACAGTATTTAATAGCTTTATTTTTCAATTAATTACTGCTTCCATATTCAAACGACATACATTGGGGTGTGCTGCTGAGAACTGCCTTGCTACTTTGCTTTTTCAGTTTTCTGTGGACTGCTTTGTTAATGCACATTTTGTAGCTCTCCAATGTTAGTTTAGTACTGCAATTCCAGTATGAATATTTTGTTAACCAAGGGATTAAATTCTCAGAAAATATGCCATCCAACTCCACTAAAATTCTCATGACATCACCGTTTGCATCACAGCACCATCAGTCCCATTACTTACAAATAATTTCAAGTCATATGTGATTTCCCTAAATTGACTTTATTCTTCACTGTGGCTGTATGCCTCTATGCAATACCCAGCGCCTTGCACTGTAGCTTGTACTCTGCCTACTCTACAGCACAGACTTGAACAGAGTACTAATGGCCCCCTATGTTAATCAGAGAAAAAAAACTACAGTAGAAAATTAAGCCTAAGTCATATAGGCATTCTCTGTCAGAACTCTGCTTAGGCATCTCCATGGCCTTGTCCTAAATTGCCTTCAGATACTGTAGCTGCTCTGGTTGCCTCTCTTTAGAATGGTAGCAGTATCTCATTTCCTGATGTCTAGCCTTCCTCATGACAATTTCCCAATATTCTTAAGTTTACCAGAAGGCAAAACCATTGCCAACATCATTCAGTTGTCTCTTGGATGCACAAACCAATGAACGGTGTGTTTTGAAGAGAACAAGCCACTACATCTTCTGAGGAAGCTCAGTGAAAGTGCACATGACATTTGGTGTAAGTAAAGCAGGCAGAGAGACACAGCAGATTAGTGTACAAAGAAAGATGCCATCAGAGAAAAGGGAATGCTTCATCATCCTTTTCTGTCAAGACATTAGGGGCCTGACTATGACGTAGCATGAACATTTTCTGGATAAAGTTCATTTAAGCAGCCCAGGAAGGATTATTCCCCTGCAAGAAATAATTCCAACTTATTCCTGCCAGGGTAACAGGGGAAAAGAGCAAGAACAGAGGAAGAAGGCTGGAGCTGACATACCAATGCACTATATCATCTTTTGTTTGTGAATCTAAACAAACCACATGACTAAGATTGCCACACTTATTTTAGAAGTAAATATTTTGAGAAACAAAAAAGTTGAGCACCTTGACTGTGCTAAAATCAAATTCACAGATGCTAGAGAACACTGAGTGTCTCCATTCCACTGCTTTCCGGAGGTAGAAGCTGGAGTGAGAATATGTATGCACTTTATATGCAAAACACAGTACAGTACAAAAACAAAGATCACTCACAGTTTCTCAAAATATATATAGCATAACATTAAAGAAATTACTCATCAAAAAAGCACAGTGATTACACAATAAAGCATTTTGAGCAACAGAGATACAGCTTGGGCCATTCTCCAATGAAGAATTTAAAATTAATTAATGCAATTATTTTGACAACTGTAATTCAAGTAAAATTAAAATTCTTGATGTTGTACTCCGTCATTAACACGTGGTTACGAGAGCCATATATGTCTCTCTTTGTATTTGTCAATGACATATTTCAGAATGATTTGAAAACATCCTCATTTCCTTAGTTGTGTTTCACTTTGTAATTTATTTGCTCGACTGTTTTTGAGTCTGCCTTTGTGATTTAGACTTATGTGGAGTGATGCATTGAGTGGGAGAGCTACCAGGTCTGTTCTTTTGTGATTATGCTGGTCAAAAATACCTCTGCAAAAAGCTGCAGACTGTTTGTCCTCTTCTAAAAGTGTACTGGACATTACCTCATCCTATCTCTTTGTAAATGACTAAACATAAGTGTGTGTCCTATTGCTGACCGTGGAAGGACTGCCACACTGATTTTGTGCTGTTGATGTACGCCCAATATGAAGCTAGATTTCTGAGGCTGGGAGACATGCTGGGGTATCTGCAAACATCCTCTTACGCCTTTGTCTCATGGAATTAGTCCAACAGCTCTGGATGTGGAGAATGAAAGATGGAGAAAATGTCAGTTTGGGTCCCCTTTGAGGACCCTTTTACAAATTTTGCTGTTCCATATTTCAAAGGCAGAATTCAGGACAGAAATCAATTGGAAAATTGCCAGCGCTTAGGTGAAAAGCCTGTATGTAAACAAGGAGAAAAAAAATCTGCCCTATACATCCACACAGAAATGTATTTTTTCTTTCACATATCTGAGCCAGCAACAAATAACGCATCTTGTATGTCCTGAACATTTTCTTGTGTAACTTCGTGCAGAGGTTGGGAAATTCCGTAGGAGACCTCTCACACTGGACCAAAATTTTCATATGCTATTCTGGTAAAAAAACACCTGTGATCTCAGCAGTAGCAAACTTGTTACCCGTGTCCTGATAACTCTGCAGTACATATATTTAAGTCACTGGAGGTGTGATTCTGTCCTCCCAGAAGAGGTGGATACCTGTGCTCCTGGAGTCAGCCTCCTTATTAATTGCATCTCCATTCTATGCAACAACTGACAGCAGAGACTGCTAGAATAGTTATCTGCTGCTGCCTGGTTTATTACAATACTATGTTTTCAGATCTGACTAATGAATGAGAAACTGGAAACTAATTGATTAATTCGGTATCTGCAGAATCTCTGAAAGTCATTTTGAAACTTGCAATTAGAATTTTTAAAAGAATATATTTTCCCATTAGGAAGAATGGAAAGAAAATTGTGATTATTCAAGAGATTCTGCTCTAACATTCTAACATTCTGGAAGACAATCTCTGTGGATTTTTTTTTTTTTCATGAAATAAAGGGAATGGTCATGGGAGGAAAGACAAGAAGATGCAAGCCATCCATTCACTTAAATTCAAACATCACAATCTGAAGAGCAGAAACTTTCAGGACGACCTCTCTTTTATAGGATGATGATGTATACAATGCATCTGCAGAACAAATAAAATGAGGAAAGTAAATAATAATTAAAAAAAAAAACAAAACCTTTTGCTTGGTTTGATTTGGTTTGGCTTCTTTTTTTCATCTCCTTTCAACAGCTTTAGTGGCATTTTAGGCATGTAAGACTTAGTACAGCTGTGATGATGTAAGGGTATGAGAAGCTTTAGATTCCTATCCACTACATCTCTTTATCCACTTCAGAGATCCAGAGGAAATTTTCTTGTGATTTGAGTTTAACTGCGGCAATTAAATTATCAACAAATTAATCATAGTACATTCTACATCTGGATTTCCACTTTTCCACACATACTTTCATTTCTTCATTTTAAGACTCTGGAGCTCATCAGTCCTCAGGCCCTGTTTTTATTTCTTGCTCAAACTACATATTTTCCTTCAGCATTAAAACTACTTTCAAGGAAAGTACTCTGTGCCATTCAGTCATGGCCACTGTATGAAATGGGTCACTTGGTGCTTCAGATTTTTATCCAGTGCTCATGTCGTGACAGAACTGATGCCCTGCTCCTCAGCACCTGCAACACTGACCAGCCCTATGCTCCTCAGTTTACAGCTCTGTTCAACGTAAGTGGTGCAGGCACCTCTTAAAGTTTCACTTTGAAAGAAAGAAACGTAATTTGGGGCATAAACACAGAATCTTTAGAGCAAACAGCTATTTTTAGTTCTTGCTGTACATCAGAAGGAGCAAATCCCAACTGACTTTACACCTAGGGGTTTTCTAAGCATTATTTTTCTTCCCTATCTCTTTCTTCCCACCTGGTTTCTTTCCATCTCTGACAGATGAGCAACTGCTGTTTCAACAGCTTTGCTGTATGCAGACTGGTCTCGCAAACCACTGCAGTGCAGACAGCAGGGAGCATCCAGGCACTCCATCACCCCTTGGTGTCTTGCACTCTTCTGAGTTTGGAGATCCAAGTTAAGCATTTGAGCAGTGAACTGAGTAAAAATGAAATGTATTTTTCTAATTTCTGGACCCTTTTCCATAAATCCAACTTGCTCCCTCTGAATACTCCCACCCTTTCTGTTTCCGTTTTTTTTTTCAGGGAACTCTATATTTGCTTTTCTTTCATTCACCACATCATGCATCTTATTACAGGGTTTGTCTAAACAAGTAGCCAAATGCTGAACCTTGCTTTTCCTAGAACAGGAATGCAGTTACACCAGACTCTTTTCAAGGAGTGTATAATTTTCAATATTGATGACCTTTTGCAATTTGTAGCCCCATGTTCTTGAGTAAAAGCATGTATCAGCACTTTTCACACAGTGAGCAGACTTCAGGATCCTAATGCAAAGATATTCTTCCTCTCTGGTTTCATGCTGCCTCTGGTAATATAAACACTTTAGTCCTTCATTATCATAGAACTCTTGAATTCAGAACCGATACACACTCCAGGTCTCAATGCCTGCTGCAGTGAGACAGGCTTTACAGCTTAGCTTTGTTCTGATGACAGTTTGGCCCAGTAGGAATTTGTCCAAGGGACAGCTATGCATTATGGGGACAGCTGACAATCTTAGGCTTCTGACCAGGATAGCCCTGGACTGAACCCTGAGCTTAGACTCCATTGATGTCAGGAGCTCAAGTGGGCTCCTTAATATGGATGAATTTCTTCATATGTTTAAGAGCTTCCCTCAATTGAGCATAAGAACAAAATTCTCCTTTTTACTGTTATTTCTCCAATAAGCATCCTGTCCATTTGTTTGCTTCTCTGTATAATCTGCTTTATTGTTTGTTTTCATCTCAGGCATTGTTCACACAGTTTCACATTATTAACATTTTCTTGAATTTTATTGCAGAACTGTTAGAGGTGAATGAGTGAATGGATGTTGAACTTACCTGGTACTTGCTTTCAGAATATGTCATAAAACAATCTAATGCTGTGCAGAGATTCAGGGCATGCCTTCAATGCAAGATAAAGATTTTTTACATCTATCAGTCCAAGAAAATTAATGTAGCCTCTACTTGCCTCTCTCCACCTTAGTATCCCTTATTAAACTTAGGGCAATTATGATCTGAACATTTTAAGCATGACAAACATCAGGGAGCATCTGAGGTTAATGTCAATTAATAGGTTGTGGTGGTCATGGAGCAACTGGAAATTGGCTGTGAAAATGAAAGAAACAAGGAAGCAGATAAAAGGAGAAAGGGATACTATAGTATCAATTAGAAATCAAAGATAAAATGGAATAAATACTGATACTGACAAGGAAATCTTGGCAAGTTCCATAGCATCTATCAGTCTCTACTGTTATGTCACGCTGAACACTACAGTATATGAGCTGTAGCACATCTGCATCCTATATTTTGACAAGAACACGTGGGGGCTGTCAGGACCTGAAAAGGTGATCTGTCAGAAAAAAATAAATAAATAAAAGAGAAATGGAAGAAAGAAGAAATCTATAGTATTACACATTTAATACTACTTTAAGAAGAACTGAAATAATTCTGTTGTAATTCCTATACATATACACACACATATTTGTGTAATATTTTAGAAAACTGTCTTTTTAACTCAGATGCAGTCACTCTGGGTATTTTGCAAATGTATTTGCCACAGTACCTTTATCTCCGCTGGGACTATGCCAGTTTAGACCAGCTGAAGCTGAGACTTTAGAGATTTTATATCCTCTGGGTACCATATATCCTGGAGAAACAGATTTATGTAGAAGATGGTTTTCACCTGATATAGGACACTGAGAAAAAGGAAAACAGGCTATCTGCTTTCCGAAGTTAGGCCTTTCTACATTCCAGTCAGGGATGTAAATAATAAACACTATATAGAGGATTTCTGTCCTTTAGTGAGACAGAATTGAGGTAAGTTTTAAATAATATAAGATAATAATAAAGAATACACATGGATGTGTTTTATTTGTTTTTTACATAGGATACATAAAAAGATATATATCATCTAATTTTTCAATTAGAAATGCATATAAGCTTGAAAAAAAATAGGGAAATATATGTAATATTTATGTATACATACCATGATTTCATATATATAGCGGGAGATCATGAGCTGTTTCCAAATCTTGGTGGGCTACTGAGATAAAAAATGATTTCACAAAAAAAACGGTGTTATCACTTGTTTCATTATAAAGTTACCTATAAATCAGGCTTACAACTGAGTTTAAAATACATGCTAGTAATAAATTTCAAACAATTAGTTCCTTCATTTAACTGTTTGTTCCTGTACATATGATTTTTGTCTGCTGTTGAAGGCCATAGCACTCGTGATATTTTGAAGCTGTCAAATGTCATTGCTACATTGCTAGATTCTTCATGCACCCACATTTGGATCCCCGAAACATAAGGCAGGTTGTGAAAAAAAAGAAAAAAAGAAAAAAAGAAAAAACAAAAATCCAAAGTAACTTATAATTATGTGTTTATAAGGAATGCCAACCCCTTCTGAATTTCACCATTTGTGTTCCAAAAAACTTTTCTTTTGTTTTTTGAAATCCATTTCTTTCAGGCATAGTCAGGCACTGCCTAACGGCACTTATTCAGTCATCCCCATGATCTCCTATACCTCTGGTGAGTTTGTTGTTGCTGTTGTTCTTCTCTTATTGTCCTGTTTGTTGGACTTTAAACTTATTTAAATAGGTTTAAAAGAAGAGTATATAATAAGTATTAGTATATATAAGAGATCTTTGATCTGCGTCTAATAATGAGCTTTTGTAAAGCATTTTCCACATTTAGATTTCAAGGGAAAACAAACTGATTTTGTAACTCTGTTCATAGCATTTAAGAAATATAGAGATCCTCTGCCTCTGACAAACTTGAATGATGGTGAACTTCAAGCCAAAACAACACTTTTAAATAGAACCAGGGAATCTTATTGCACTTAAATGGTTATATAATAGAATATTCTGCATCTCTTTACATTTTGAGAAGCTTTAATTATAAGGCTATGATTACACTGCAGAATATGGTGAATGCCAGCAAAAGGAAACATCCCAACATAGTTTCTTTGTATCCACGTATGTTTCTATAGCCTGAAACTTAATGGAATATGTTCATTATTTTTATTTGAAATTGTTATTTTAAAGAGAAAAATAAAAATAAAAGTGATCGCATAAATTGTGTGGCAACAGCAAAACTCCATTTCATCTTACCCATAAGGTAACACTTATTAATGGCCACTTGGCAGCACTTGGGAGATAGTATGTGTATTATTTTGAATTATTACACATCTTACTTAGAATATAAGTAATTACATTATTACAGTTGACTACAAAAACAAGCAATAAATCCACATTAGTTTGTTGAATCTGTGTTAGCAGACATCCTTGGTGTGTAATTCAGATTAATATTTATAGCTCTGCATGAATTTCTTGTACTTGGCTCTGTAAATTTAGCTCGGAGGACACCAACAACTGTGCTTAGTTTTGTGATGCAATGAAAATGTCCATACAGACTGTAGTCAAAATTATTTTCAAATATAAGTGCATATTTCTGTTTCTGTCTTTCCAGAGTAAAAAAAAAAAAAAGAAACAAAGAAAGAAAGAAAAGAAATTTTTTTACAAGCTCCTCGGCTTGAATATGCTGTGCTTCTACATCAAGATTGTGGATGAAATTCTGGTTAAAAATTGTCCTCCATACCCCAGAATTTTATGTTATAATAGTTACTATAGATAGCTAGAGTTTAGGAAGCATATCCTTAAAAAAAAAAAAAAAAAAACTATAGTTATTATAATAAATGTTATAAATGGATTAAGCTAAGTCAATTTTTACTCCTAATTTAAGCTGATCTCCACAAATCTTTTGAAACTGCCTTGTCCTCCACATGCTCAATTCACTTTAAAACAAATTTCTGTATTTCCTGTTAAATTAATGGAAAGTTGTAGTCATGTGTAAGCAATTATATCAAAAGAGCTCTCCTAATTTAGAAAACTTGTTAAAAAGTGAATAAAATGCAGGAATTATAGATAATATATCTACAGTGACACAGTGATAGACTGGATAGACATAGTGCTCTTGAACATAGGCCCAGAAGCAAAAGATGGTACCAAAGTTGGCAGGGTATGTAGGAATCAACATATCCTTTAAAAAACAGGGGAAGGGATCGGGGAATACCGATAACTGAAATATTTTAAAATGACCCTAAATTAATCTTAATACTCCTTAGTACCTCTTTCTCAATAATGTCTAACTGGTGGTAAAATATTTCCCAGTTCAGTTTATCATCACCCTTCATAGCCCAATACATATTATGAAACTGATATAAAATATTGAAATCATCAGAAAACAAATCACAAAACATTCTCATAGTAGATTTCTCTGTATTTGAATCAACTGAATGCTCCACATTCAAGATTTATAAGGTTCTAAAAGGAGGTCAGACATCTAGATCCATCCTAAGCTTGACTGTATCATTAGCAACCCAGAAGTTGCTGTTGTGTCTTTGCAGTGTGTCCTTTACACTCGCTACCATTTGTAGAAGTAAAATATCATGTCATACAGTTATTACTTCACTTAATCGTGTTGATTTGTTTTTATTGTTGCTATTGTTGTTTGTTTGTTTGGATAGCAAATTCCAGAATGCTGACTAACAATTTTAACAGTATCTGACCAGTAATTTTTGACTTTAAAGTTCTGAATTGCACAGAGATGGCTTCTGATTTTCTGCAGTTATACTGCACTATTTTTCCATCATTAATTTGAGATGACATAGATAAGAGAAGAAGCTTCATTCATGAAATCAAATTCTGCTTGTGAGTATCTCTTTCAAGAGAAAGATCTGTGTTCTTTTTTTCAAAGTGGTTGCAGGTATTGCGTCTATGTTAACTCAAATAATGAAAGTCGGGATCTATTAAGGGTTGATTCAGTGTAGCTCTTGCCAACAATTTTCAGAGATTAGGAGGCTGTTGGAAAGATATCAGTGAAGGTTTAGGGATCACTGTCTGAAGTATTCTAAATTAACAGCTAATGGATGTTTTTAATAGCTCTTTTACAGATGAGTGCAGATGAATGAAAACCAACAAGAAAGCTAAGCTTTGCCTAGTACCAGCTTTGACTTTGTTTCACAGATGATGACCTACCTCCACACTAGTTTTCTCACTGTGTTTCTCCATTGGGAAAAAATGCATTTATTTTCAAGTTGATGGACATATTCAGGCACATGTTAATCTTTTTAAGAATTATTTTAAAGTGCTGGAGATCGCTTTCTTCCTCAGGTACTGCATATTTGCAGTGCTGCACTTTTCTTTTCCAGAGATTTGTTCATCCATCCTGCTGTTTCTGGCAAAGTTCAGGTCTTGCAGAAATGGTGAGCAGATATGAAAAAAATGAGCACTCTTTGATTATAGCTGGTGTAATCAAGTTGTCTGACCTTCCTGGTGCACAGAGAGACCTGACTTGGGTATTCAATATTCAATTTCAATGGCCCAAAGAGATGAATAAATATAAGTGAGGCAGAGTTCATATAAAAGCACACCAGTGGGAGAGAAAATAAATGTCTTCAGCTTGCGTTTTTCAGCTGAGCTCTCACACTTCCTATCCACTGATGTCAATTGGCTGTCAAAAGATAGTTGTTTTTTTTGTTGTTGTAGAACAGGCAGAAATGTGACATCATTGCTTCTCTCTAGTTCACGGATGTTTCAAATTATCTAAGTGTTTTGACTGTCAAAATTCAATAGCAGAGATTCACTGACTTCCTATTTGAAAAAAATAACTCTATTTGTGTTTTTACATGTGGCCTATCTTAATTCTCCAGTCATCAACTCATCAGATTAATAAAGAATATAAATTTAAATTTGAGTTTAAAATACAGATTGTACTAGACATTGTAAAAAAAATATTCACATGAGTAAACATACACTTCTTTGAAATGATCATGACTTTCCAGAGATGTCAATTTAAGCACTTTTAAAATTAATTGTTACATTGGAAATGATCTATTTTTCACTCACACACGCACTGAGCTGTTCAAACGCAGTGGTACTAGATGTCCATGTGTGCACAACATAATGGAAATATAATCATCTAGATCTGATGTGGAAGTTACATTTAGACAACATATTTTGCTGTCTAAATTTGGAGTGGAAAACCGTTACATACAGTTGGACTGGATGTTCTTGTAGGCCTTTTCCAACTTTGGAGGGTCTATGATTTAAATTTAAAGAGAAGTCAGCTGCAGAGTATGCATTCAGAAAATAATTAATATTTTATCTTGTTTTTATCTTGTGTCAGTATGGCATATTCTGTAATGTTATATTCCAAGAACTAGCTAACAGTGATTGATGCTGTCCCTCAAGAACATGAACTTACCAGCTTTGTACATAAAGGTTGCTAGGATAAGCAGGAACTTCCTTGGCACTTCCTCTTATAAGATTTCTAGGGTAAAAAGACTTATGTGAATTTGAGTAAAGTTAGCATGGAGCAGCAACATAGAAACAGAATATAAGGCTGCTTCTAAATGTGTTGTGAGCAGTAAGATTCTCATCAGCAGATTCTGCAGCATTTTTAAATCTCTCTGATTGAAGGAATTAAGGAAAAAAAGGTAGTACTGGCCCATACTGAAAAGAAAGTACAAACTGATTTTTCTTGACACTACCACAATAAATAAAAATTGAAAACTGACATCTTGCTGAGAAATTCGTTTTCTTTTTCTTCTTATTTTTTTTTCCCAATGAAAAAATCTTTGTAGTTTCATACAGGGCCATGACAGTAGTATGGGCAAGTTACTCCTGCCCCAAGAAATCACCACACAGACACAGTGAAAGAAATATCATTAGCAAAATTTGCATCTTCTTCAGATTTAATGGGCTACATTATTTCTTTCAAGTTGACATTTTACATTTACACACATTGTTATCAAGGCTATGATGCTGTTTTTAAAGCAAAAATAAAAAACTTAATTGTTAGAGTTTTCTGGCTGGCTCAAAATGCTACTCAGCCTCTGAAAGTATCCAAAGATTCAAAGATCCAAACTGGAGAGAATATTAAGTCCAAAAACAGATTGTTTAAGGCTGGGGAAAGTTAACTCCTGATGTTTGCATTCTAAGCCTAATAACAATTATTTTAAAAGTAAAAATTCTTGAGCAGAATAAAAGCATCAACACTTCTTAATAGATTTAAGATTTCCATCACAAGCATTCAGTACATTTTAAGTTTCAGAGTGAAACAGAAACAGAATGCCACTGTATCTCAGTGGTTCTGTTCGTTTGTTCTTCTTGGTATGAACATTATTTAATAATGTGTCCCACATCAGACAGGCACCCACCCTACTCAAGGCTCTGAAACCTAGTGACAAGGCACTGGCTGTACAGGAGACTGAAGCCATACAAGACCAGAGTCCTAAGGATAAAGTGACAAAGTGGCAGGAGTGGCTTTAACGCTTGAGCAAGACAGTCATATTTTTCTGGATCTTAACTTAAAGCACCTACTCCTCTGGACCATCAGAAACATCTACAGTGACTACCAAGAACCTAGGTGATGACATAGCACCTCTTAGAAGTTCTTGGTTTCTTGGAGGAACAACAAATGGGAATAGGTAGCCCATGCGCAGCCACAGTGCAGCTGAGATTTCTCGTTCAGTGTGAAGCAGAGTAAAAATGTAGCAGTGATATCAAGAGTGATGTTCTGGCATCCACAAATCAAAGGTGGCAAATGGATGACAGATGTGACGTTGAACAGAAGTGTCCTGGAACTGAAACAACCTGCATATCTAATTTCTTTTCTCAACTTCATTGAACTCGGACTGCTGCAGACATTTTAACTGGAGGTTGGAGTGGAGGTTCTGGGGTATCACAAGGATGAGGTAGCTTAGATTACTCACTTAAACCTCTGTGGTAGAGTCAGTCGATGTGTAGTCACACTGTGGGAAGGGATTAAGTGATTGCATGACAATGCACTCAATTCAACAAGAAATGTAGCTTGAGTGAGGCAATCCAGAGCCCCATAAAGCCTACAGAAATGCCATCAGCTGAAGCGCACTGGCTGGGGCAATCTAACAAAGCATTGTAGGCCTGGTCATTCCCATCACTGGGAATCATAAGAATGGTTCAAAGACATTTGTATTACCCAATTTGTATCATCAAATTAAAATACTGCAGTGCATAGAACTGGAAAATGTTATCTGGGAGTCATTAATAAATAGCTGGACCAGAATAAGGCAAGGTTATCACCTTTTTGTCAAAGTAATAGAGATACTTCTCCTAATGAATGTCCTAAATGACAGTTAGATACTAAATATAAAAGCATACAGACTGAAAGGTTTCTCAGACTGTAGGACAATAACAAGATAATACTGGTTGGTTTCAATGAGCTAAACAGAGTGAATTATCAGTAAAGACTCTTTTCTCATAAAAAATGCAGTAAGAAGGAAAAAAGATATACCTGTAAAAGCATTACAATTTCTTCTACCCTCTTTCCAGAAACAGGGAAAATATGTAGCACAGAGTCTGCATTTCCTGACCTTGGTGGATCAAAATGAAAAAGGTTTTGCCCTCAAATGTCACCAGCGATTTAGAGTGAAGAACTTTATATTAACATTTTTAGAGTTTCTGGGTATATTCCCTTTAAGAACTTCCTTTCTAAAATCTGCATGCTAAATTATTCTGCTGCCCCACCAGGTCACTTATATTCCATTGAAGCAGAACCCTTTTTTTACTTAAGTTATGCAGAAGAACAAATTCTCACTTTTCAGCCTTCAATTGGATTCTGAAGAACTTGGGGAGAGTGGAAAAACTTTTCTGTGACGCTCAACAAAAACAAAACAAAGTATCTTTTAATACTGAATTTAACAATCAAAGCTAAGCAACCACAGCGGTACCTCTGCTTGGCAAAACAAATACTATATGAGTACATACAAAATATAAATGCATTTTAATCCTTCCCAAGAGACTGTGATTATCTAAAGAATTTTTAAATCTTTTATCCCTTTTATCATTAGAATAGTTTCTAAAATACCTCATTGAAAAGTTCCTAAAATACCAAGACACTTTCTTCTAGGTAAAAACAATGTGGTGATGTTGATTTTATATGAATATTGTTTTGGATTGTTACATTAAAATATTATACACAGTGATTTTACTGGAGGTACTGCACTATACAGTGAAAAGCCCAAGTACTTAAAATGGTAATCTCAGTATATTCAGTTTGTACTTGGATCCTTCAGTCTCTGTTTTTATGTTTGCTGTCCAACTGTAATTTGGGTCATCTTAGCTTTAGATGACTAAATTATGTTTAATTTTTAAATGTTTTACCTTCAATTTTACTTATATATATCATCTGTATGTGTGTGTGTTTGATTGCTGGGTTTAAATATGTTGATGTTTCTATTTTATTTTGCTTATTTTTACCGCTTTCATCATCTTAACAAATGTTAGCTTAATTAGATTCAACAGACTAGTATTTTTGGTCTGAGAAATATTGAAGCACTGACTAGTGATAAAAAAAAAAATGATTCTCAAAGTTCCTGTAAGCACATATTGTTTCTATTAAAACAGAAAACATGCATGCAACAGTAGGTATTTTATTTTGCTATAGTGTTTTAAATAAGGGAAAAAAGAAAGGGCTCTCTTAAATGGCTCTATAGTTGCCTAAGTTATTTGTTTAATCTTACAGTTAACATCTAAAATAAGTCTAACAAGGTTTGCACAAGTTTCTGTCCTTTTTCTATAAAAAAGTTCCAAGAAATACCTGACATTATCATGCAAGATAGCAAACTCCATCAATGTGAGGAAATGGCAGAAATTGTGTCATTATGATCACAAGTTTTTAACCCAATTTAGAAAAGTCATACAAATTTCTGAATGTGGAGCTATCTGTATGTCATAGATGCCTAGATTTCTTTTTTCAACAGTCTTAGTTTGCACTTCAAATCTTCATCACGTCTGATTCATTCTTGTGGAATTACGTCAGCCTAAGTAAATATGTACAACCAGTATTTAGTTGTGATCTATATAAATAGTATAACAGCAATTTACTTAAGAAAAAAAACCAAAACTATATGGAAAGTTGGTAAAACAGTTAAAATAAAAAATGAAATACGTTACTGGTATTAAACACTAATTCCTTGTATTTTAAGTGAGTGCAGTCTTGTTTTAAATAGATGTGTTTGCAGGTGCTGTTCTACATGTTGATAACTTATGGTGGCCTTTTGAGCTTGCAGATGCACACATTTTTATTTATCTGATTAAAAATAATCTACTTTTAGGAAATGTCATTTCTGTAAGAACTAACAAAGTCAGTTCTATTCATATCAAGTGTTTATTATTGTATGCATAAAATGAATGAAAAAAATTCATGTACTGACTTTATTGTACTGATCAGTTTTTACTTTGAGTTTTAGCTTCAGTTAGAATAAATAAATTAGTTAATTAAAATAAGCAAGAAAGTAGTACTTGCATTTTATTATCTACAGAGAATTAATGCAGTTTGGAAACATCTCTAGCATAGAGAAACATAGTTAGTGCTTATACAGCTCACATTCTGGTCGTATGATTGTACATTGTCTTAAAAATATCTTGTATTTAGCCAAGATTTTTCTGGAAATTATTTTTTTTCTAAGGGAGTAGTCCTTGAATCTTGCTACAGTACCAGCATTAAAAAAGAACAGTGTGTATTGAGTGTCCCCTGCTACTCCTTTATCTTCACATTCTCCTTCCCCTTTCTCTTTTTCCTTTCCCCTGTTCCTCTTTCCTCTTTCCCCTTTTTCCTTTCAACTCTCTTCTTATCCCTTTTCCTTCTTAAGGATTTTAAGAACAAATTATTGACTTACCTTCAAGACTTATTAAACCTTCAACTCAAAGATGTTATGACAGAGTTTGTAGGCAATTAGTCCCGTTGGAAAAGCAGAAATCAAAATTCCTCTAAGGAAATTATAGATTTACTGGTAATGAAAGTCTTGGAAGTCTCCATCTTATCTACTATTAAATCTGAGGCACCACTTTAGGTCCAGCTTCCTTTTTTAATAATTTTCATTGCTGCACTCAGAAAAAAAAGTTACAGATGTTTGGATTCAGTCCATGAGTAGCAAAATAAGGACTGTAATTTTTTTGTGGTCTCATCTGACTGATCAAAGTAAAAGAAAGAGCATCAGAGCCAGTGAAGTCTCCTTCTGAGGCTTCAAGGATGTTTGACGTCAGTCCAATAAGACTATCTCATGGCAATTTTCACTGTCTGTGCAAAGCCAAAATGGTAGGAAATCATTCCAGGAAGAAGAGTTATAGAACTGCTCAAGAAATGCATTTAAAATTGCTTTTGAGCAAAATAGAATCTGTGATGAGAACAGGGTTAATTAACAGCATAAGGCCAAACTCAGAAATTACAGCACTAACGATAATGTCTCCCATGAGGTAAGAGGTATTTTCTCTGATACAACATTCAGGAAAGCATCACTGTGGAGATGATGTTCAACTTTATTCAGATGGTGAATTAAAAAAACAAACCTTTTTTTATACCCAGAAATAGTGTACATTTCAGAGTACTTAAATTATATTTTTTTTACATATAAAAAGGTGTCATGCATGCCAACTATTTGATTTCATTAAACTAACGTGTTTTATTTTTTTAACTGTTTAATTATGAATGCCTTACTAAAAACATGCAGAAGACCCATAGAATTAAAATAAATTTTTGGAACGGCCTTGTAGTTAACAGACTATTTTACTCAATTGTGCAAAGCATTCTTTACTTCTTAATGATAGGTCTAAAACCAACTTGTTGATTGATTTTAAGAAATAGAGCAGAATTGATCTAATCAAAAGAACTGTAATAAAATCCCATGATAATCCTTTTAGTTATAGACAAGGCAAAGCAAGGCAAGGTGCGGAGGTGAGAGTATAGGAGGGGATGGAAGAGGAGAGGAAAACTGTAGATAGGTTAATGTGAAACTTGATGTCTTTCTTAGAGGATGTGGGAAAATGTGCTTATCATGAACAAACCTGATCAGTCATCTGTGCACACACTGAGCCTGACTCATTTACTAACCTAAACTCTTCACCCATCTGCCCTAGTTCTACACCAGCACCCATGCTTACAAGAGACATCCTATCTCAGCTGTATTGCACCAGGTAAACAAAACCTGAAGTGCACTAATTCAGTCTGGATCTGTCACCAAATCTAACAAAGATATTTAGATGAATTTCACTAAGATTATATTAAATTACTATTGAATTCCTACAGAATACTGTATTAAATGTACCTGAATACCAAAAGAATAAATTATTATTAAAATTATTGCAAGAAATTCCAAAGGAAGTAAGAATGATTTCCCACTTATTATAAAGTGTTGCCCATATTACAATAAGTGGCCAATCATTATTAATTCATTTGATATTCTTTATAGCATTAATCATGACTAATTCATGTGATATTATTAATGTAGATGTAACATGAAATTCAATTGCAATTTAGCTATTTATTTAAATGTATCATTAATTTAAAAAGCTACCAATCCAAAATGTCAGTAGTTTTCTTCAAAGGCTGTAAGGCATATTCTTGCATTTGAAGTTGAGGTATCCTTTTCAAGCAAAATAAATATAAACCTTTTTGTATTTGCACTTTCTTTCTTTTAATGGTACAAAGTACTCAGTATGTATAGTATTTCTTGCTATGTAAATGAAAAAAGGAGGAGCAGACCTTTCTACAGAGCAGAACTCCAGCTTTTCATTACAGTTATATGTGAAAAGTCCTACTTTAAATGACCTATTATGTTTAAGCTAAGTGTATGCTTAAGGACTTTGCTTGCATAAAACTCTTATTTTGTCTACATCTGGGAAATAAATTTAATTATTAGTCTCGCCAAGTGTCTTCAGTTTCAGGGAAAATAATAGAAAAGAGGCTTTTATGACAGCTTGAAGACAGTATAGACCCTATGGGAACTTCTCAGAAGTTTGGAAATGTTAGGCAAATGCCAAAATTCCACTTGGACTATTATATTTTGTCTATCAATAAAAAATCACTTCCATGTTTCAAATGGATAAAATTTTCACTTTACTCTTAATCTGTTGTGGAGTACTGCTTTTCTCTGTCTAGCATAACTAGCTGTTATGTTTTTGTAGTAAAGAAAATGTTTCTCTTACGTGTACATATAGGATGAAACTTAGGGCTAACAGGAAGTCAGGGAATGTCCGTAGAGCAATTCAAATTGCCTTTAAAAATTTCTGTGTTCTGGCTGAGGTTCAAGCTATGCATGCAGCGGCAAAGTCCTCAGCACACGGAGCACCCGAGGAACAGGTCACTCATTACAACACAGCAATGACCTCTACCTATGTATGGCAAAATAGAAGTCCACATGAGAAAAACAGAAAAACAAAAGTACAAATAAATGGAAGTGAAATAGAAAGACAGACCAACAGCTCAAGGACCAGTGAAAATTAATAAACATTCCTTATGATACTTTTGGGAAAACAGTGAGAACTCCTATCTTTTTTGGTAACATTCATCCAACAGACATTTATCTTTTTTATGAGATTTTGTTATACTACTATCATTGGTATGCTTGTAACACTGGAGATCCCATAAGAGACCAGAAAAGCCTTTTGTAAGTTCAAGTAATTTCATATTCCAATGCCAATAATGCCAGCACCAAAAGTCAGATACTCATGGATAACTGTGCCTTTCTGAGGATGATAATGTTACTGAGTGAAGTTTAAAGTATTAGATAAATCTTCCAGGTTTATTAAAATCTCTCATTCTCCACAGCCTCTATCTTTTGGTGTTTGTATTTCTTATGTTCAGACACTGAAACCTTTATATAAAAAATAAATTGCAAACATATAATGTACTCATGATGCACGTCTTACTCTCACAATGGTCTTCCATGAGTTTTCCTTAAACATTTTAGAAGTGAAAAAGAAACCTGTTGTTTTCATATTGGGAAGAAGTATCTATTTTCCACAGTAAACAACCACAGAAGATAAAGGTAGTATAGGTGGATCCACAGACTCTCTCCTCCAGTAACTCCCAGCAGACAACACTGCAGAAAGATGTAGCTTCACATCAACCTTAATGCTCTTACTTTTATTAGAAGAACCGGTACAAGAAGGGATTACTTTTGTAATGACAGCAATATTTATCATTGCCATTTTATTTTCCAAAATAAATAGTTGGCAATATTTATAAAATACAAAAAAGACTTTAAAAATAATTTAGAAAATTATTCTTTGCAACACGTCTTTTGTGAGAAATAAAACTTTCTGTGGTCCCTGTATATTGCAATTTAAAAAAACTGACATCAGATTCAACTTTACTATAGAATATAGAATATTCAACACCTTCCACTTTCATTTGTATATTTAATGATAACATTTTAAATTACTGTGGTCACCCTAGAGGATGTTAATTACAGTGTGACTCAGCAGTCTTAATGCAACATAATTGTAGGTTACTAATGTTCATAGTATCCATTGGGGTTGTAATGGAGAGCAGAAGTTAGCTCATGGATTTTGTGATGAAGGTCTTGAAGCCATTTTCTTGTTACTAATTCCCTTTATGACTTCCCATGCATCGTCTTTTGTTTGTTCCTTCAATTTGGAGTAAGTTTTATTTTTTGTACATAGAGAATATCATTCTTATAGACCTAACTGCCAGGTTCAGATTTACATATTGTAGATTTAATTGCTTCACATTTCACTTTTTGATAAGGTTCTCAGATGTTAGGCTATATTAAGAAGGGGATGGAGACTAATACAGGAATTATTATAATGTCATTCTATAAAAGAAGGTTACATCTTTATGTTGAATACTCTACTGGGTTTCAGTCACTTTTCAGAAAGATACAGTAGAAGAAAAGAAGGTCTAAAAAAGGGCAGAAAACATATATTAGCTGGATAGAGAGTATTCATATAAAAAGAAAGTGAAAAGATTATTTATTGTGAAGCAAAAAGAATAAGAGAATACATATGTAATAATGAGTGGTACAGAGAAAAGCAGTGGGTAGTCCTCAGTAGTCTATTCCATAGTAAGACACACAGGGTGAGAGGAAAAGGCAACAAATTCAGAAGTGATAAAATGAAATACTTTTTATGGTGTTGTATCATATAATTGCCCTGTTGAACTGACCACCATATGTTATTATTGAATAATAATTGAGGGCTGCTTGGAAAGTTTCAAGATAAAGCAATCGTACTAATAAAAATAACATTTGCAGTAGAACTAGCTAGAAAGTATTGGTAAAGGGATATCAGTTCTTATCCACTAAAGAATAACGCAACCATGAACATGTCCCTGTTATTTACTCTCACTGTGCTAGGAACTGTGTAACTATAGTAGGTCTTCTCATCATGAGGTTTTCCATTTAGAGCCCCTATCAAAAACAACAATACCAAATTTTGTATTTCCTTCTGGTTCCATTAAACTCAGTAAAGCTTTAGATTACTGGATGTATTGCTGGAGAGGTAATACAATGAATAAATAGACAAATATCTCAAGGTGGCCAAAAGAAAGAACATTTAGTGTTTTACAGGAATAATAATGATACCTGGGCCATTGAATACAAGCTGCTAATACAGTCTCTAACTTGAGAGATCTCTGCACCACAAGTTGCTGTATGTTGGAAGAACTACAAGCAAAATTAGCACTTACATAATTTTCCTGCTAATGTGTACTGTCAAAGGTGAGGTTAGATAGATCTTTCACCTAAACCAGAACAGCGCTATTTGTACTTTTGAATTACTGTTGCATTGGTATAAGCTGATGGTCGTCAGTGGTAGTAGTAAAAGAACTGCAATTGCTTTATGTTCCTGAGGCTTGTGGCATTGCATCTCCTCCCTCCTCTCTCTTCACTAATTCTCTCCTCTCTCTCCTGCCTCCTCTGTATCTCCTGCCTCCTTCTCTCTTTCTTCTCTCTCCTTACTCTTCTCTCTCTCCTCACTCTAAATTCTCCTCACTTCACTCTGCTCCTTTGACTACCTATACTATATCTCCTCTCTCTGCACCTTCAGGCAGACAATACTTAAAACAGGCACCTATGATGAAGCAGAGCGGACTATTCCATTGCCTTGTATTTAGGAGGATTCTGTGTTTTCACTGAATAATTAAGTTGTTTAAGAAAATAGTATCTGGTTTATGGCAGCTTCCATTTGATACCCAGTAAACTTGATAAATCTTTCTAATGCATATATTTACTTGACTGTTTTGTAATTTGTTTTAAAAGTTTTTCATTTCATATTCAGAATAGTGGTAAATGTAACTACTGCTTCAAAAAGGTTGTTTGGGTGGGTTTTCTTCTGTAAAATGTCATAATTCTGAATAGGTAACAAAGTATTAATTGAGAGACATATATTTTTATTTTTTAAAATACATATTACTTTTCAGTGCTGTGTGTGTATGAGTGGCATAAGGCTGTGTCATTGTACTAATTTGATTTTCATTGTCAACTCTAAAATATTTCCTACATTATTGGTGACATATGAGAAGTTCGATAACCAAATGTTTTGCTTTGTTTTGTTTTGTTTCTCTTTAAATAGCATCACTAGCAACGACAGTTCTAACGACAAAAAATTTTCCATGGCAAAGCAGCTGATTAAAGCTTTGGACTTGTTGAACTCATATCGCATGTAAACTTTTTTTAGCTTTAATGCGTACTTCCTGTTGTGTGGGATGATCTCTTCCATTTCAGGATGAAAAAAAGATGAATCAAGCATGTGGGAACACAAAGGAAGATACAAGGTTATGTGCCTTTCAGCACCTTTCTGTTTTTTCTCTTCACTTTTTTTCCCCAAAAGGAGAAAAAAATCTATCTGTCTATCTATGTAACTAGAAATCCTTGAATGTGAAAATGCCCTAAGTAATGAGATACAGTCACAAACTTTTATGGCAAAATAATTTTCAGAATTTTCATTATATTGATCTGTTTCCTCAAAAAGTTCTCTCTGGTGTGAGGAACATTTTCTCCTCCTTCATGACTGTTCCCCATACAGATTTCCAGCAGCCCACACCCAATAATCTTGCCAAACCCTACCACCTGCCCTCCACCCCTTCAACAGGCTCTCTTTACTTTCCTAGCTACAGTCTTCATCCACACACACCTGCTTCAGCTACTCAGTCTGCTTTTTTTGTTGTTGTTGTTAAAGGAATAAACTTTCTTGCATACTGAATTCTGTTTTCATCATAAAAGGAAATGTCCTTCAGATAATATCCCTGTGTTATTCCCTACAGAGATTTCTTTGTGGAGGTTTGTTTAAGATGACTGATTCTGCTACATGACAACTTAGGTAAATATTTGGGAAAACACAGAAATAGGAGATATTTCCAGAATGCTGCAAAGAAAACAGCAACAAACTTATTTTCATTTTGGATTATGACGTGTGTTTTGTATTCTTAAACTGATGTGGTTTTGAAGGAACTTTTGTGTTAGCTGTCATTTACTATATTTTCTTCTTTGCCTGCTCTGGAAAACACAGAAAAAATTATTTTGTTCCAAACTACAAATGTAGTCAGGGAGATCATCCCTGTTCCCTGAGAAAACAAGATGGATGCAGGTCCTGCATAGTGAATAGAAAAGAAAAGCATCCAGCAGCCTCTAGCAAATTTTGCAGAATCAGGGCATCATGGACCAAGAAAGTAATGAAATATATCCTGCCATGTTTGTGCAATACTATCACTTCTAAAAATCAACAGTATTCCTCATTACTACTCAAGATTAATGTGATATTTGTTATTTATTTCTTAATATAATGTAATGAACACTGCTATATAATACCAAGTACAGCCACAGCCCCAGTGACAATCTCAAAAAGACAGGAGCTGTATCACTATTTTTATATTACATATCACTCTTTTTGTATCACATAACTTGTCAGGAGGCACATAGTTACACTAGAGAGTGGGATGATGCTCAGGCAGAAAGTACATGCTTCTCATTCCTGTCCAGCAGCCAGTTTTTCTCTTAGAAAGCAGTAAAAAGGTGGAGCCCTGTTTTATGGGAAAAGAAAAAAAAAAAAAAAAAAAAAAAAAACCAACAAAACTTGAAATCCTAACTGTCTGGTCCTGACAAGTGTGCAAGGCACCTATCTCTTAAGTCACCAGTCCTACAGTAAAGCCAATGAAGAATCAGGAGTATAAAGCTTTTAACTGTTTTCCTCTGTATTCTCCTGGATAAGATGATAGCCTGTAGTTTGGACAGTCTTTTATTCAGGTATGGTCATGCACAGAGAGTGGCAAACGAAGTTAAAACCAGCTGGCAACTGGTCACAAGTGGTATTCCTCAAGGGTTCATCCTGGGCCAGTCCTGTTTAATATCTTTACTGATGATCTGGATGAGAGGACTGAGTGTAACCCCAGTAAGTTTGCATATGATACCAAGTTGCAAAAAATTGTTGATCTGCTTGTGGATAGGAAGGTGCTACAGAAGGATATGGACAGGCTGGATCACTGGGCTGAGGACAATGGGATGAACCATAACAAAACCAGGCGCTGGGACCTGTACTTTGGTCTCACATAATACTACAGGCTTGGGGTAGAGTGACTGGAAGGCTGTGCAGAGGATCTGGGGTGTTGTTAGCCAGCAGAACATGACTCAGCAGTGTGATCAGGTGGAAAGAAGGCCAATAACATCTTGGCTTGTGTCAGAAATATTACAGCCAGCAGGAGCAGGAAGGTGACTGTCCCTCTGTACTTAGGTCTAGTGAGGCTGCACCTCGAGCACTATGTTCAGTTCTGGGCTGCTCACTACAAGAAAGACATGGAAGACTAGAGTGTGTCCAGAGAAGGGCAATGAAGCTATGAAGGGTCTGGAGCTCAAGTCTTATGAGGAGGAGCTGAGGGAACTAGAATTGTTCAGTCTGGAGAAGAGGAGGCTCGGGGGAGGTATTGCTCTCTACAATGGCCTGAAAGAAGGTTGTACTGATGTGGGAGTCAGCTTCTTCACCTGGGTAACAGTGACAGAATGAGAGCTAATGGCCTCAAGTTGTGGCAAGGGAGATTCATTTTGATGTTAGGAAACACTTTTCCAAAAGAGAGCTGAGGCTGTGGCACAGGCTGCCCAGGGAGGTGGTGGAGTCACTATCCCTGGAGGTGCCCAACAACCATGTGGATGTGGCACTGACGGACGTGGTAAGTGATCATGGTGAGGACAGGCTGCTGGTTGGACTAGATGATCTGAGAGGTCTCTTCCAATCTTAATGATTCCATGATTGCATATCGGTTTAGACATTTTATGGTATGTGCCCTAAAAATATGAATATTTTAGGAATATGCATTGCAGAAGAGTGAAGAAAAATTATTGTCTCTTTTAATTGTAGCCTTTTTGCAGCTGGAAGTATGACCAATTCCCTTAAACACAGTGAGTTGCATTTTACTCCACAATTGTTTTCATAAAGCCCACTGGAAATGCTCAGAGGGGGACTCCCTTTCTGTGGGGAGATTTAAGGTGAAATAGGAATACTATTGAAGAGACTGGGACATTTTCAGAGATGCCCTCAAAAAATCCCCATGATTTTTTTTTCCTGTCACAGTTCTCTATATTGCCAAGGAAAGGGCAGTCTCAGACTTTAAAGCAGCCTCTGTAAAAATAATAAAAAAACTCACAGTGTTCACAGTGTTCATTTGTGTTATACCAGCAAAGAGAAAGTAAAATCTCTTGATGCCCTTGAAATGAGGTCATTTTCAGATTCACTAATCAACAATAAAAGAATGCCCAAATTGTCTCATTGATCTAGGAGAATGCGCATCTCCTCTGTCTAAGTTATTAACTGAGGAATTAAAATGAGCTTCCCCACATATTTATGCCTCCTTCTATGCTTTATGGATGCAATATTATGTTGTTTATATTTTAAATATATATATATATATACATACACGCACACACACACACACACACATATATATATATATGCTTCATTGCACTAATAGTTGTTTTATTTTTTTATTATTATTATTTAGTACCTGCAGTTGGGGAGATTTTGTGAGTTCCTTTAAAGTCTAAATGTACTGCAATAAACAGCTTTGGAAAAAAAAAGATGGTCTCTAGCCTGCTGCGTAAACATAAATTTCACAGTTAAATACATAAAATAATGATTACATCCAATGGTCATGAGGGACATGTTTTTAGGAGTATACTAATTAAACTACATCCTTCAGACAACATGTTTCTACACTTACTAGCAATGAACCATATCTGATTTGTCATTAAGTAATTATGAATGCTAATGCAAATAAAGCACCTTTCAAACAAGGCTTCAGAATAGAAATTAATCATATATTATTCTTTCTTATCCTACCACATGAGGGTCATTTAAACAAAAGCAGCCAAGGATATGAGGTATACATAGCAAGAGAAGTTGCCATTTCTGTTCAGGTTTCAGTTCATACCTCCTTCTTTGTGGTTCTGTTTACGTATGCATATATATATCTCATATTAACTGAGTGGAATAGAATTTTCTATAACTCAAGCTGTGATCCAACCGCTGCTGAAGCTTATTTCAGTCTTCCATCAATTCCATACTAACATAGTAACAGTAATAATTAACAGTTCTTATTCTATTCCAGATCCCAAAGCACACTAAAGGGGCCAGAAAGGAAGATCCTGTAAACACAAAGGAGTAAGTGGGATTAAATGTATAAATTCACAGTTTTTATCCCGAACGTAGCAATGTACACTGCAATTCCTCAAATTTCTTTGTAAGCCAAGAGCTTTCAGAAATGTTTTGATGGCAGCATTAACACAATTTTTGTCCAGGGAGGGACCATTTCCAGAGTGTAATCCTTCTCCTTGCATCTCAGTTGCCATCTTGGATACGCCCACAGATAGATTGATTTATTTGCAAGGGTGTTACACATAAAACAAGCTACCTCAGCAGAGGGCCTAAGTAATTTTTCAACCCCAAAAACATCTACATTTCTAGAAGTGGGCCCCAACGTAGGTCTAGATAGAGCTCATCAAACCCACTCGCTACTCTGTGTTACTTTTTTTAACTTTTAACACTTGTCTAAAGCTCTGAAATTTGACATTAAATGCTTGGGTTCTTTTACCTTATAGTACTGTATCATAACTGAAAATGGGCTGGTAGAAGCACTTCATGTTCACAGCTAAAAGGGAACATTAGTGATATTTTTCATCAACCTATTTGCAGCAAATGCTAGTTGATTTACCTTCTCATTATGTTGTAAATGTTTTTCTTCCTCTTGACTTGACTTTGTCCTCGTCTTTGTGCAGCCAGTGAAGTCATAATTCCTCTGAAGCAACTATCTGCAAATTATAATGCTTCACTGAATAAGCAAGTAAAAGGATGAGTTATGAAGAACAAAGTTCTCATTGCACAAGCTTCAATAATCCTTAATTCTGGAAAGGAAAATGGCCAATAACTTGTGAGAGGTACTGTGAATAAACGTGTTAAAGGCAGAATAATATGCCTTTAAATTGTGATTGGCTGTTTAGGACTCTTTGCAAGGCAAGGGGCCGTGAATAACTGATAATCTATGTGAGGTCAATTATTGTGTAAGGTAAACTGAAAAATCATGTAGCACATCTCATTCATATAACTTATATTAAAAAGCCCTATTCAAAACCACAGGTGTCAGTTTGTAAATGAGAAACTTCTCTGTTACATGGAAGAGAGAAAATACAAACATACAAGAAAAATACAAGAAAATGTCTGTAAATGAGGAAGTAAAATGTGAAAATAGTATAATGCATGAAAACTGAGGACTTAGAAAAGAATGCAATAACCAATGGATCTTTTTGAAAGTTGAGGTGGTTGGGTTAGGCTAATTTTTTCAACCACACCTAAGATGGGTTACTAAGGATATTAGTTACCTTTTATTAGGTAATTTATGAAAGTGGGGAGGTTTGGGAACAGTGAGTTACAGATGGATTTTGTTGGCCCACGATTTTTGATTTTCAATGGAAAAAATATCTGCAGGGAAAAATGTAATATGGGAGGGAAATCCTTTGTGAAACCTCACTTTTAGAGTGTGACACATCCTCTCTGACAAGGACATCTGATTTCTGGCCAGCAACAAATACCAAAAGAAGTTAGCACCCTTAGCTGCCAATGACATGAGTTCAACCCATTCCAGCAGAGGCTGTTTTTTAAGGTAACAAATCAAGCTCTGAAAATATCCTTCTTCCACTGAAAGATGGGGAGGACATTCACTA
Organism: Callipepla californica brunnescens; assembly: GCA_023055505.1. Classification (NCBI taxonomy): domain Eukaryota; kingdom Metazoa; phylum Chordata; class Aves; order Galliformes; family Odontophoridae; genus Callipepla; species Callipepla californica. The sequence continues at coordinate 78,947,487 of JALIRH010000001.1, read as the reverse complement.
GACACACAGACTGCACACTGCTAGGGTGTGAGAATTCTACATGTAATACTTAAAATGTGTTTGCCTATGGTAGGGAGACCTATTTTGGTGTGGTTGAATAAAGACACTGTTAAATACTTTCCGGCTATAAATACAGAAAATGGACACTCATTGAACAGCAACTGATGTTTTAAACACTGAGATCATCACTAAAATTTAGAAGCTTTCAGGAGTGTTGTCAAAGCTATCGGGTATTTCCTAGCCTGTGGGTGCAAGAGTAGCAATGAAAGACACAACACTGGTAACTTCAAACTTTCTAGTAACAGTTGCTCCCAAAGTAAAAAACTTTGTTCTTCCTCATTGTCAACGTTTTATCGGGCTGTTTCGACCCATTTCTGTGACGATTGGTGCGTGGGGACCCACACTCACACCCCAGGAAAAGGGGAGGGGAAAAGGGAAAAGGGAGATGGGCCTAGAAACAAAACAGCGGCAACGATCTGAGGAGGAAAGCTAATTTACTAAATAAGATATCAGAAAGCAAATAACACAATATAATACAATATAATTGGAATTGAAGCTAATAAATCAAATAAAATGAGCAAGAGAGAGTGTCTGATAGACCAAAGGCCTTATGCTATCACTGAAGGCGAGACTGCAGCAAGCACCCACTGCTGAGTCGATCCTGAAGGAAAGAGAGTGTCCCGTGACTGCAGACAGTTTTTATCTTTTCCCTCTGAGCAGAAAACACGTAAAAATGCAAAGCATCGCAAAGTCCTCTGGGGAATGAAGTTCTCCCTCTCTTCTGAATCAGGCATATCCATAACTATCGATGATCCACAGAGCTGTAGCATTAACTCTCTAACTCCCAATACACCACATGATGTTATGATGTGGAATATCAACAATACAACAAAAATCATAAAACCATGACACATACATATTCTTTATGCTTATAATCTGCTTGCTGGAAGTTAGCTGTGTTTCCAACCCAAGATATTCCTGATCCTTGTGCTGAGGATGTTTGGCTATTAGCGATCATGAGATATTTGAGGTGCATGTTCATAGAAATTTCAAGGGGATGAAAGTGAAAAAATTAAGAGATCATGACCTGTATTGTAGGATGAATTGCCCTGTGGTGAGGAAAGCCTGCCTAGGCATGGCAGTTCTCATCCTCATGGACACTGAGCTTGTCTTTGACACAGAAGGTGGTCTCACCTCTATTGTTCATTTAGGACATGCATTCCTATTGAATTCATTTTGCTATTCAGGATATAGATGGATTTAGTGAATCATGTGATTTATCTCAGAAATCTACTTTGGGATTAGATGAACTACACCTTCTATGTTCCTAATGTGAACCCTTAGAACATTCAGCCCCACAAACATCAAGACTATGCTGCCTGATCTGTCATTATTTAGGAATAAAAATCTGTAGAATAAAACTTATCAAATAATATTTTCTAAAACTCACTTAAAAAAAAAAAAAAAAAAAAAAAAAAACTCTTTGCAAGCATCTTTTCAAGCTTTAGCTGCCAAGCAATGTTTTGTAATCCTCTATACCTAGCATATAATTTGGTAAATGGCCTGAACAGTCAACAGAAACTTTTCTTTTTGCACCCTAGCGGTAATTGTGAAATTTGTTCCTGTGCTAAGCCCCAAGAGTGAATATGATACTTTCCTGGAATCCAGTCTGAAATATTTACTATGGGAGTTATTATTGAGACACTTTTTTTTCTGTCTTTTTTTGTAACTTCCTTTGACTCAAAAGCAATATATTGCTTTCAGAATTAATATGCTGCTGTGAACAGCAATACGGTTAACAAACAGAGCATACAAACCAGTGATCAGAACAGAGCTGTTGCAGTTACTGAATCAGAGTTGTCTATCCAAAGGAAACATTTGCTTTTCAGGAAGGGTTTAAAAACAAACCACCTGTTTCTATTCCCCTCAAGTGAAATCTAGATGATTCAATTATGAATATACTTTGCAGAATGTTTTTGGGGAGAATTAATAAAACATCTGAAGATACTCAATTTAACTAAATTGCTTTACATAGAATAATAACAGCAGCATAAACAAAGTATGGAAAGTGTGCTAAGAAGGATGTTCTTTGTGCATTTGTGAAGAAGCAGTCAACAAGTATGGGACATGAAACAAAACAGCTTTTCTGTTGGAAAACAGATTTTTCTGGTTCTAGTGGTGGTTCCTCGTTCCTCATGCGGACCCCCACAGTACTCACCTGAAGGCTTGGGCTCCACTGTAGATTCCATTAACAACTGGAGTCACATTCGTTTATGTCAGCTTTTATTCAGCTGTATTTTTCAGCTACGCAACAGATAACAGATTTTGTTTCATAAATAGACTAAAATACAGTGTATTTGCTGATTGGAGCAACTTGCAAAAAAACATAGAAGATAAAGTTCTTAGATACATTTTGAGGGAAGATGTGTCATTTGAAACATGGAGATGGTTCTTCTGCTCCTCCCAGTGAAAGACAAAGCACATCATACATTACCTTTATGAACATGGCATGCCTTTCACTTCACTGACAGCTATCTTATTTGTAACAAAACCCAACAACTCTCCATCTCTTGTATAATTCATCCAATTCATGACAGTGATCATGGCTTGATAGCAGGTCCAGCACAAGAGAAGCTGTATATGTTTGGGCCTTGATGTGATTTCTGATACTTTCATTATATGATAGCTGATATGATCCAACATGGAATCTGTCAGATTAGCTGGAGGGACTCCTGCATTTCTGTAGAAATGTGCTTATATTTCACTTTATGCTGTATCTGGCTACTGAGATGAACAAGATGGCTGAAGAAGCAGATGAGAAAGGAATTTAAGGTTTCTGTTTAGAGTGGAATAAAACTTAAAATAAACAAGATATATAACATGTGAAAGAGTCACTCTTGGGAACTGTACAAGCCAAAAAGTTGTTAGTAACGAGGAAAAAGTTCTGAGGAAAGGGTCGGCTTGAAAGCACCCAGACTGTTAAAAAATCAAATGCTGTTATTCTGTGCCACAGTAAGTTGTTTATAAGAAACTTGCATGAGGTCTCACTCCAGTTAACAACTACGTAATGGGCCAGATGTTCACATTAAATAGGGCCATTAGTGTCGGCATTAACTGTGTTGGCAGTGTTTGCAAAGATACCAATATTTATTTAACTTAGACCACCTTCAAATGGTCAGACTTATGTGCAGAGATGCTTTCAAAGATTCAGATCCTTATTTTTTGTCTTTAAGGGGAAAACTAGAGGACCTGTCTACAAGGTGCAAAGAGGAAATATCAAGAGCTGACCTCCGGGTGGATGCAGCTCTCATCCAAATGCTATGTAGCTCAGGATAGGTGCTCCTTTCTCTTCCTCGCCAGGCTAAAAGCTCTGTCTAGTAAAAGTCATGATATAACAAATAACTAAACACTTCTGGACAAAGAGCCTGGCTTGAGACCAGTGATTTGGCTAACTGGATGTTACTATGCATGCTAGATGTGTCTGTGAATTCACAGATGATTTGTGGCAGCAGTTGATTTTGCTTGTTGTCTCAAGAACAGTGTCTCCTTAGCCTGCTCACAGGCTCAGACAGCAAGAACACTGCTTTGTTTCTTGCCAGCTTACACAATATTGTAAAATGCATGTGTAAACAGCCTAAATGTTTTATTTTCTTTTCCCTGACAGACCTTCATTGTAGAGCCACAGCTTGTTCCTGTCTATTTATGAGAGATACTGGTTGGTCTGTAACACCAGTCTGGTTCCTCGTGGCTTTTTCAGGCAGACTCCTAACTGGCTGCTCACACAGAGACGTTCTCGAAGGGCACAAAAAGGTCTCAGGTCACACTAGTCTGACATAAACAAGATTTTTTGTGCACTTCCTTATTTTAGCACTGTCATCAGTTATAGAGGTTCAGACATTAGGTTAATGTTTGTTAGTCACCTACTGTTTCAGATCAAGAAAATCTGAAAATCTGCCTATCTATAGACCTGGATATTAGCAAAATGTTGGCATTTTTCATCTTAGTTTGTGTTCTTTATTTTTAAGTTAAGCTTACTTTCATTTTTATTTTTTTAATATCTTGTGACAGAACCTCTGATTATATAAATCAGTGTAGCATGATAGGTTTCAAAAGACTTCTGCCAATTTTCTACTGCTAAATAAATGGCCAAAGCTATTGCTAATCTGGAAGGTCATTATAATATTTGTAGTGTTCATCAATTTGGGTTACTAAAAATATTTGATTTAGTCAAAAGCCTTCTGATGTCCATGATAAAACACAATAATAACAATAATAATAATAATATTTTTAATAGAAATGCTGTTGAGGATTGAATCAGCCTGGTTCAGGCTTAAGTGACTTCTTAGGTAAGATAAATGAAGTGAAGAAAAGGCATTATGTACACTGCAGCATTTCAGTAGTGTTTCTGAAGCACTATGACATGACATCTGATGTTCTAAAATGGTTTTAACTCTTTCAGTGTAACTTTGCCTCAGGATAAAACATCCTTTTAACAGGGTATGTGAGGAAAATGGGAATGGCCTGTAGACGTGCCTGTAGGCTATGTGCTCTCTGTCACCTGCTGTATTGCCCTGACTTTGAGAAACCTTTACGTGCTCACACTTTAAAGATTAGAACATTACCTTCTCTTTTTGTCCACTAAGGGAAGCTGACTAGATTGATGTTCTCAGTTTTAAAAGAGCCTTTTTTGGACTGTTTCCTCCTTCTGAAATTATTGTGAGTAGATAAAAAATAAAAGGCAGTATCAATAAAAGAATAATAATTACAAAAAATGTTTGTGTTATGCTTTGGTCAGATTAAATTGTACTATGTTTTTCATTGGCACTGTCTTAGGTTTGAAATCAAACTCAATAAAACTATTTTCTCTCACATCTAACTCTGTCAGCATTTTGTCATATCCCTGTCCAGCTCTCTACATGACAGCTGAAAAAAATGTAAAATTATTGATGTTTATCACTTCCAGAAAAAGGGATTTCTCAGATGCTCATCTTTTCCAAAAGTTTTCATATATCTTTAACCCCTAACTAAGCTTATAAAATTACCATGACTTATTTATCTCTATGTTTCTGAGTTTTTTGTCATAATATTATTTCACTTATTTATTATTTAATAAGCTGTTTCAAAAATATTTAATACTGTCTTAACTGTGATCCTAAAGAAGTCAGGAGAGTTTTGTCAACTTTTTCCAAAAAAAAAACCACCTTGCTTCTAAAGACTGAATATGATTCTGCGCTTAACGTTTGTAATAAGACAACCAATACCGTCTGTATCCTAACTATAAAAGGGCATACAAATACACACATACATACATATACATGCACACATACACACATGTATATGTGTGTGTACTGCAAAGGTCATTTAGATACAAAATTTAGATATACACACGTACAGACACACACACACACACACACATATAAAAATCTATTTTTTGCATATAGCTATATATAAATAAAATTACTTTCTGACCTTACAACTATCACAGATTAACCTGTCAAGTTTACAAATAACCAAATATTGGGAAGACGTATACAGGAATAAACTCTACTCTCTCTTAGGGATTCCATATTTAAATCACCTCTCTAGGGAATGAAGTTGGAAAACTCTACAAAATAATTCCTGTTTTTGTAGCAGCTAATATAACAAAATAAAGGTTTCTACAGCAGCCATTAGTACTGATGTAGCACATACACTCTGTAATCTATCTGTATACTAACTAGCCATTTTCTAAATTTTTGAATCTTTTTTTCCACTGTAATCTGATTTTCTCATACTAATGTAACTGTAGAAAAGACACCTCAGCTGAATTATAAAAATTACTCAGTATTTGAGACACTTGCTTTTTACTGTCATTCTGTGCATTAAAAAAAATTGCTTCAAAAAGAAAAAACAAAGTGAAATTTCTCCTTTTAGACACAGAATCACAGCTAATTTCAGCTGGATCAATTTTATTCAAACAACAGAGAATTTACATAAAGAAGATTTGCTATTAATGTAGCGTTTCAAAAGATTACATGGTCTCCCTTCTCTTGAGTTAAATTTTCTGTTGAAAGAAAACAGATTTAAAGTCTACTTTCAAGTCTCTTTTTCAAAGCAAAAATCTACTAGATCTTACTTCTGATTCATGCAGTGTGAATGCTTTTATTTGAATAACCCTTTGCAATTTCTCTAAAATCTTGTGAAAACTCATGTTGATATATTTACTCCTCCACAGAGCCCTGTTCCCTGAAGTGATGTCATTTGCTAGACATTTCCTCCAAACCATTAACACAGTAGTGTGTAAATGAGCAAAGAGGAAATGGAAGAGTGAAATTGCAGAGAAGAAAAAGAGAGAGAAATCTGAAGAGGCCTGAGTGATAATTCATTTTTAATTTCACATCTTCATTACAGAGGAATGACCTTCTTAGCCAGAAAAATTCAAAGGAGTAAACTCCTGCAATGTCAATTTAGAAATCATCTTCACAACCAATTATTATTCAAGCTGTAGTACTATACCTATAATGTAACGGACATTTTATCTCCAGATGCTATTGCACTACCAGACATATGAGTTACACACAATTGAGCCTTGCAAACCATAGGTTTACCTGGTGAATTACCTTCTGTATAGTAATTAAAATAAAAAATTATTTAAGGTCACAAAGATAGAATAAAGGAGTTGGATTGATGTTGGCACAACTTTTAAAATCCATCTCTAACTGCTCCTATTCTGAAAAGCTAGTCTTTCAACAGCACAGTGAGGTTTGTAGGATAGGAAACACCCTGAATATCCCAATATTTTAAACATTCAGCTTTTCAGTTGCAATACTCAATGTGCTCTATTCCTGTCAGCCAAAAAATACTTCAGCTATAAGCATGGGTCACAATACCACTAAAAACAGCAGAACTCAAGCATGACCAAAGTCACTGTAATTGTACATTTGTTCAAGATCTCAGCTTCCTTTAAAATGATAAGAAGTTCTGACTGGTTCTCCTATTAGCTTATCAGAGAAAAAGGAAAAGAAATTAAATTTGTACATAGAAATGATCTCTTTAAATGTTTGGATAAGCTGGCGTTCTGATTTAAGTTGAAATGCAGATCCTCTTGCAACTTCAATAATGTTACCAAAGCTTCAAGAGTCCTGCACTCCATGTACTATGATTGTGCTCATAAAAATTATTCATACCTGCATAAGTATTTCATATGCTGAAATCACTTTACAAACACTTACTGAGTGAGAATCATAGACTGAGCCTTGTAAGGCTGATCATCCTCATTTTAAAGCAGTAGAGGTGAAATGACTTGCTCAAGGCCATGACATAATTTGGTGGGCAGAACTGGGATTAGAGCACAGGCTTTCATGCCTCACACCTCATTACTGCACATCGCTCTGTCTCTCAGGTTGAGAAACTGGAAGGGATTTGGTAATAGATTTCCCCTTTACTTCTTCATGTTGCTGTGTCTTAGATGAGGTGTCAAAATGAAAGGTGGTCCACATTGTGTGAGCATTATTGATCCCAGTTCACTCTTATCAGAGTTGGAACTCAGCTCCAAATTTGTGACTTCTTGAGGCTGTCATCCCTGTCTCAGAGATAGCTGTACTTGTACTGGTGTTACTCTACCAACAGTTGAGGAAAATCTTTGGGATTTTATGGATGAGAGATGCTATATGCAACTGTAAAAATAATATCAATTTTTCATGATGATCCCTGCTCATTTGAGACTCTTTGATATTACTGGTATTGTTATGATTATTATTAGTGTTTCCCTGAATGATCCCCTTTTTTGAAAATTCTTTTTCTCTGTCAAATAAATTGCTTGTAAAACGGACCTCTCCATAGAGAAAGACAAAACAGAAGTAAATTTGTCCTGCTGCTGTCATTAATATGCTATTAAAAGATATATTTGAAAGAATGTTACCTATTTGCAGCAAATGCCCATGAAGAAACAAAAAATGTTTGCAGAATCTCAAGGCATGTAGGAAATGCACCTGTGTTGTTAATTCCCAACGTGTCAAATTGCTCAGTAATATAGTGTTTCTGTAACGTATCTTTTTTTTTCCTTCTTAAGAAAAAAAAGGTGATCTTGAACAAATGCATTTTCATTATGTCTGAATTTCATTTAATGTGTTTTTACAATACATGTTTGTACTGCATCATTCCAGAAAGAAAGAAAGGAAGCTCCATCTCAAATCACATTTGATTATGAGTGCACCCTCATACATATCTAATAAACAAATAAACAAATCAGTTTGATCTGTTATGCAGATAACACTGATATGTAAAATATGTTCAGGAACTAAAAATGCATTTTCTGTGCAGAAGAATGCGCACAGAATTTATGTGAACTGTATACAGCACTGAGACTCTTTTATGTAGCCTGTTTCCCTGGCTGATAGCTAAAAGAGGTTAGGCTGAATCTCAGTGGATCAATTAACAGAGGGACCTGTCCTTCAACAGAAGAAGATCTATTTCAGGATTTGCATATCACTGAAAAAAATTACAAAGCTGAGATAAATACAAGCCCGATAATAACTCACTGCAGGCTTGGCTTCATTCCTAGATTTCCTTGGCTGTTTGTCCTAATAAAGTGTCTCCATGGCACTTAGGGCAGGAAGGTTATTAGTAGCTGTCAATCAAAAGAAGGAGTATGCATCGGCAGGAGGAGGAAGAGAAGAGAGGTGACATTCATCCTCTTTTCTCACTTATATTGGGCATAAAAGTCATTCAGAGCAAGCAGTTAAAAAGGGACAGGTCCCTCTTCATCCCCCATGGAAAAGAAGAAGGAAAAAAAAAACACCTGCCGTGGTTACCAACAATTTAATAATAAAATGGAATACATCAATCATTTTGCTATACCTTATTAATGCTGGGATGTTTATTAACACCAAGGAATATGAAGGACATATATTAAAAGATCAGGATAAAGGCTCCTGACAAAACACCTTTGGTTGATATTTTGGTAAGAACAAATGATAACTTTAAGCAGCTCCAACTCGAGATAAAACTTTAGAGCTGTATAGAGAATAATGTGGTTGACCTGTAAGTCAACGTGGTTCTGGCAGCAAGCACCTTTGACAAGCTATGAACAACATAGAATATGCATTTCTTAACTCATATTAATCAGATACAGTGGTTTTAACTTTACCAAGTTGATTCTTGGAACTGATCTATACACCAATTAATTAATACTTTAAAGGTCTTTAATTTACTGTACTACTTTCTTAATTAAAGTATATCTGCTGCTAGAGCACATCATCTCTATATATGCATATTTTCATAAGAAACAGAGTCCATAGAGTGCTAATTGATATCCTGGTCTCCAGACAATACTTTACTAAATGAAATGACAATTATAACCAATTAAAATTCACTTTACATACCACTTCACCTATTTTGTATGTATTATGCATGAAGACAGAGAGTACATTGCCTCGCTGCTCAGGATTTTTGTGCGTCTGTGCAACTGATGGACAGCTCCGAGGTATTTCTTTTAGCTAGCATTTTACCAAGGGTCATCTTCTGGGCTCATCTAAAACCTATACTTTGCTGTAACATAGATATTTTGCTTAATAAAAGCTATTAATTGCTTTGTGAGGATTTTATTATTATTATTATTTCCTTTGACAATTGTGCGTCAAGTTCACCGTTACACCTTCATCTTGCTCTGACAAAAAAAAAAAAAGGTTTTAAAATAGCACAGTGCCTAATTAAAAAAAGGTAAACTTCTCCTCTCAGACACACTGTATGCAATTTATAAATGGCACTGTGCTACACACCTCCTGAGCAGAGTGTGGGAGTAACACAGGAGTGAAGTCAGTGGGAGAAGATAACTTCTGGAACAGGCACCTCCGGCTCAGGGGTGCTCAGCTAAAAAGATGCACTACACATTTCCTGTGAGAAGGGGAGCTGCTTCCCCTTCCACACCTGCAGACTGTAGTTTTGCAACCCCTCACTACAGAGCAGGGGCTGTCCTAGCTGGGGGTGTTGCTCTTTGATCTGACCTCCTGCCCATGGAGGGCAGCAGGTGTTGCTTCTCTGTGACGGACCTGCCCTTGGGTGTGCAGCTTCTGCAGCAGGGTTAGGTCCTGGTATTGCTGTGGTGTAATCTACCTCGTGAGGAACTGCAAGTAGGGTGGGTCCACTACACTGTGGGGAAGTTGTCTCTGCAGTAGTTTTCTTTGCTCTGGTTCCACCGTTATGCAGCCTTGCCACTTCTGGAAGCAAGAAGTGGATTTATCCTTTGAGGCTTACATACCTAAAAACAAATGAAACGAATAAACAAACAAACAAACAAAGCCCACAAATCTTTTATCAAAATCTAAAGGATTTAAATAAAAAAGTTTAAAAAAAAAAAGTGTTTTCACGTTTCTTATCTCCTCATTCTTTTCGCTTCACCGCTATTACAAGGGTACATGCGGGAAGACATTGATTCTTGCTGTGATAAAAAAGAAGAAATTCACACTAAATGGAATATCTATACTTTTCTTGAGTTTATTTGTTTTTCCAAAATAATCTCTTTTCCATCTCTGCAGACCAGTTTTGTCAGTCCATAGAGACTTTCCAGATTGACTTGCATGATCATCTCCACATTCAACTGAAATTTTCATGCAAGATATGCCACCAAGTAAAAAACTTTTAGTCGATCTTGTGAAGTCTTCTTTGTTCGCTCAATGAATTATTCTGAATACTGTATGAGTTACAAACTGCAGTCAGTTAATCTCCTCCTGATGTAATAAGCAGTGAAGAATGCATAAGAAACGAATATAGCCATTCTCACACATTCTTTTGAAGAGGTATGTGATCACTAACCACAGGTAAGAGATTTTTTTTTTTTCCAAGGTAGAAGCCATGAAGTCTGTTAAGCATTTTGACTATTCATATAAAGAGGCATCTATCTTAATACTACCAGTTTCATCCACAGATGACAATATCATGGATCCAGAAGCTATATACTTGAGTAAGACCCTCAGGACCAAAGATGAGATTACATATCCTTCTACATCTTTCTCAGCTCTCTTTACCAAATCCACTTCCCACTGAACTGCCAAAACCACATCAATTTATCTCTTGGAAAACATTTCCAGGCTCAAGACATGTGCAGAAGCAACAATGCAGGTTCTGCTGCGACCCTGTTCTTTGACAACTGGAGAAAATACAAGAATGGAAAAGGATCCTTTTGGATGCAAGTTTTGAGAGAAAATCCAAATGTCAGCATATCAATCTTGCACCATTTTTCGTGGTCTTACACATTTATCTCTGAAATGACAATAACTGTATGTCTGAAGTTAGCTTTATATTAGCAACAGATTATGTACTGGAAAGGGGAAAGTCAGCAAAAGCACAAAATATGGATATAAGTACTTTTCATGAGAACGGTTTTGTGGCATTAGGATAAATACAAATGTGTATACAATAGATGACATTTAAGAGTTCAGACACATTGTCTTGGTACTGAACAGTTGATGAATTCCCTGTCAGCATTTGTTTTCATTCTCATGACATTAAAATAAAGTTGCAAGCAATAAGTAACTGCTTCTCATTTGTATGGATTTATAACACTTTTAAGTTATAGTTGTACGCAATGGGGAGGAGTGAGTGCAGCTGCTGCTGTTTTTGCTTTGATTTAGTATTTTATAAAATGCAATCAGAGTTTTTTAGATGAACAAAGGAATAGTGATCTTACTGGAAATTAAAAGAAAATATGCAGCTCATTGGTGTCATATGAGGTAGGCTGGTATCTCTCCATTGAAACAGTTAAACAGCCTTCAGCTCTGGAGGTAACTTACTGACTGCAGGGGTAGCAAGACCAAATTTCAGGTTTTTTTTTTTCTCTGTTAGCCTAGATTAGGTATATTATTAATAATTAACTTATATTCAATCTAAAATCATTCTCTAAAAGGACTTGGATTATGGATCTGTGTAGTTCTTAGTATGTTATTCAGTGTGTCTGCTAAAACATGTGAAAGGTGCATTTGATTCACTGCCCTGCTAGTATGATTTTATGAAAACTGAAAGTGCCTTTGATTTTCTTATTCTAAGCAGAAAGAAGCTATTCATGT